>LS862489.1:4728-94627 GCA_900490955.1 Micoletzkya japonica | reverse complement strand
GGCCAGTGGCTGGCTAGTCGTCTGGCTACTAGTTAACTAGTCTTGGTTACTCTCGCTCGGGTTGGCTACTAGTTAACTAGTCAAAGCGCGCTAGTTAACTAGTGGCCGCCATTTGGGCTAGTTAACTAGTGGCAAACCGCTAGCTTACTAGTGGCAAACCCCATTTCGCTAGCTTACTACTAGCCCAGGAATACCAGAGAAAGCTCTCAACTGGGGAAGACGGCATGTCCTCGCGATCTCCTCGAATTGTCGTCGATTGGTATACTAAACTTTTCTATTATAGACACTACGTGTGTACACCAGCTGATCGTATTCAAATGCATAATTTTCCACAAAACCAACCGTTTTGAGGTATGCATTCACAAGGTCCCGATCGATGATGCGTGGAACTGTCGAGTTTTGGAAGGCCTGCGCCACTGCCAGGACTTTAGGCACTGCCGAGAACGTTCCAGAGTATTTTCTTGAGAGAACAGTCTGAGGTTCTCTCCTTCTTAAGCCGTATAGTCCTCCAACTTACCCGAATCCAGTAATCGAGACTTTCCCTGTCGGGGGCATCGAAGGTAACCAGACAAGGAAACCTGGACTTCGCAACGAGGAAATGTTGCCTGAGGTAAGCGGAGTGCAAGCATACCAGTTGCTGCAAGAAATACTACTGTTCATTGCAGGCAGAAATTGAACATAGCTTAGATAATCGTAGCGGCAACGCTCGATCAAGCTATGCATCGCTGCAGAATAATCGGTAAAACAACACAGAAGATACCTTAGGAACAGCGATGAATTTGTTCGCAAATTGGAGTCGTGCTAAATGAGACGCTTCGACGCCTTCTTTATACGCAAAATGTCGGTGTCGACGAATTGGATACAATGTACTCAAATCTACCAGACTCGTCTGAAATATTTTTTTACTTATCGTTGGTCTTTACTCAAGGATCAAAACTCAAATCTACATAATTTCATTTTAAAAGCCTTGAATCGGGCAGCGAAAGAAGAGACCATTTGCAAACATGTTTCACATTAGTAATTTTATTAGAAAACAGAGCAGAACGAAGGGAAAAATTGATGCATGGAATAGCTGTCTACGTGAATTTCTCCATTTGTTCTCTTTGCTAGAATTAAACAACGCTCTTGCATTTTAATTTTCGTTTAGATATATGATCAGCAACGCATATACTATTTTTGTATATGAAAGCAGCTCAATTGTTTTTGAACAACCCTTCGTGATCGGATCCTATGCGCGAAAACCGCTATTCGCTATTATGACGCTTGGAATGCTGTGTTTTGTCATACATAAATACATACCCATATTCCAATTTCCTTTTCAACGATATTCCTTGGATTAGACAACCTGCAGATCATCTGAAGAAACACTATCTCAAGTGACTATTATTTATCATAGGGTGACTATTATTATAAAAGTAAGTTGTTGGGCCCCTTTAACATACTGATAAAACAGTTAGAGGAAATAACATACTGTGGTAAATAGAGGCTGATTTGATGGGAAATGCTGTATTCTGCAGAATCCGCTGCAAGATATAGTTTCACAGTGCAGGTAACCTAGATTAAAATTCCGTGAACAAGTCGAGAACTTATAAATACGAGTAAGTTGTAATAAAAAGATTTTCGAAAAAAATACAGATAAAAAGAAGAGCAGCTAGAACAAACGTACCCGTTGTTGTCATTATCATTTCCTTTTATCCGAACCATTATATGAAGTTGATAAGGTCCGCTTGGAATCATATCAGGAGTTCTCTTAGTCGAAATGGCGCACTGTAAAATATGCTATCTACATATATTATTGCCTCTATTTTCTTCTTCTATCAAAACCTCATTTTTTCCGAGTTGTGTAGGGCTTTCAGTAGCTAAGCTAGAAATATGGTTGTGGTAAATGTTTCCTCAGCTGTCTCATTAGAATTTCCGCCGACAGAGTGGAACGGTATAGAGTCCAGACAGAGTGGAACGGTATAGAGAGACCACCAATAAACTAGTAGGAATGAGTTTATTGGTGGAGAACTTTTTCGTCAATAATATCTATTCGTTTCACTCCGGCCAGTAAAAACATTTAATTTAATTTAATTTAATTTATCGACGCATTTGCGTAATGGGGGAATCGGGGCACTACTCAATAACCAGCCCGAAATGAAAAAATAGCTATCTAATAATGATATTTGGTTGTATTTGAGACTCGATCTTGGTCACAAAGAAAATATGACAATGCGCACCTTGATGTCGTCCTTGTCTCGATAGAGAAGAAAGAAGAATGCGACTCCGCCCACTTTCACAACCAACTTGTGAGTGATCCCTTTGAACTGAACCGACACATTGGAATTACGGACAGAAATCTCCCAGTTCCAGGTAGCGAGTGAACATTCAATAAGTCCAGAACAAATTATACATGGAAATTAAACTGTAGCCCACCGTGATTCCACCGCAGACGTGTACAAAGGGAAACCTTGATACGAGCTCCATGAGGATTGAGATGGGGGATGAGGATGAAGCGATCACAAGAGAGAAGGGTTGCGAGAAGAAGAGTGGGGTCGGCAAGGCAATCTATTTCCCTTCTGGCGATGCCCCTATTCTGTGCAAGGCACGCAGTCTTTCTCAGAAGAGGGAGAGCGAAAAGAGACCTGACCTGACTTAAAGGGCCCTCTGAGCACTGCGCACGTTTCTTCCTCTCATCTGAAAGAGCAATGTCATAAACCCACAGTCCTACATTTGTATACCTTTTTCCTACCTCTCTCCGCTGTTCAAATGAGGCGAGAAGTTTTAAGCAAAGTTACATTGCTCTTCAGGGACCGCGCGAATACGAATGTCATTTCGTGAATGGTGTAGCGCGCGAGCGGTCTGATTGGTAGGCATAGCTTGTTGAAGGAATGGAGACATATAACTTCTGATAAGGACAACATTGAAGGAATGTTAAAAATATGCTTTTGATGGCTAGCTATGTGCTCAGAGGGGCCCTTTAATGGAGGAGTGCACACTAGTGAATACTGAACAAACTGGAGCGAAGCTTTGAAGAACCACTTTTTTATGTCGTTTCGTCGCACAGCGTGTTCAAGCACCTTGGAGGTGACTGATGCTCATGAAAGCCGTAAGCAACATTTGTTCTTACTGTAAAATCAAAAAATCGTATGCTAATGAAGCAGTCTCTCTTGTTATGGCTATTTTGCTTAAGGATTAGACTAATCAATGGTTATTTGCATAGGGATTTTGGCAAAATGTCATGGGACCTATGAGGCAGGCGGACACGCTGCGCGTCAACACTGATTGTACGTACGTCTTCGTCTAATTCTGATCTGGTCAATTATTTTATGTCTAAAATTAAAATTCGCAAGGATGAACAACTTTTTTTCTGTTTTCTTATTATCCAAAAAGAGATAAATCCGTAGAATATAAATCGGTTGGGAAAGCAAATATGCCTGTGTTCAACTTCACTGCGTTCTGCTCTTGTTATTAGCAAAACGATACTTTTGTTTATAGAAATTTAGTATGTTTATGTATCGCTTTTATTTATATTTTGGGTGATAAGACCTTAGGTCAAGCGGAATCGTTTGGTACCAATTAGTGATCTGAAAAAGGGCGGGGCTTGGAATTAAAGGGCCCCTCCATGCAATATCTACCATATACATTTTTGACATCATTGGATAGCTCTCAATGTCCTGAATCTCATCCTCTCCCTCTTTTTTTTGTTAAAACTTCGCCGTTGCTGAGCAAAAGCTGTGCAAAGATTTCTCTCGCTGTCTGCGTCTCTTCATTCCTCTCTTGTCTCTCACAATCAATCAACCGTTCTTAATTGGTTATCTCTCGAAATGAATGAGATGGTTGGAGGGACCCTTTAACAGGCCGGAATCGGAAACACGCGGACTATTCAGAACGCTGTGCAACTTTTGACTAACAGCAATTGACGATTTTATCTGAAGGGTGTTTGAAGATATAGTAAAAGTATGTCTTCCCCACAGACGAAGGCATAGTGTATCCTACCCCCTCCAAGACCATTGTATCCGATGCTTGTAATCTAGGTTGGGGAGCGGTCTGCGGGGAGGATAGAACAGGAGGTCGGTGGTCACTTGAAGAACAGAAACGGCACATTAACTAAAATGAGTTGAGAGCTGCATTCTTCTGGTTACATTGCTTTACCAATAGTGAGAGGGACACTACTATCAGGGTCGAAATTGATAATTCCACCGCAGTGTGGTATATCAATAAACGAGGTGGTTCGCGCAGCCGAGAACTATCTGAATTGGCAAGACAATTGTGGGATTGGGCTAGAGAGCGACGATTACACATCATCGCAGCACATAGGCCGGGTAAGGACAATGACATCGCGGACTTTGAGTCCCGAAATTTTGATGATTCGTCCGATTGGTCCCTCGATCCTCAGATCGCCAGGGAGCTATTTGCACTCTGGGGGACCCCCGAGGTCGACCTATTCGCCTCACGCCTAAACTCTAAGTGTGCAAAATTCACTCCCACCGACAGGTCGGTTTCTCACGAACACCTGCGGCGACCCTCATCCCCTTCCCCACGAGGTCCTGAAGCTGTGTGCATGGAGAATCTGCGGAACACCTTCTCACAGGCAGGTCTTTCCCAAGCTTCAGTTAACTGTTTGATGGCCTCCTGGGCTCCAGCAACTCTTAAGCAGTACGATTCAGCTTTGCGTAGGTGGCAAGCCTTTGGTGAACAGAAATCAATTGATTCGAGGAACCCTTCAATCACTGATCTCATCAACTTCCTATCACACCTAGCCGAGGAGGGCTTAGGTTACTCGTCGATTTGCACACACAAAGCAGCGCTGTCGTCGTACCTAAGTTGCTTGGGAGTAAAAACGGAAGACGCTCTGGTTACACGCGCGATTAAGGGTCTCTTTAGAAGGAACCCCACTAAGCCCAAGTATTCCCAGATCTGGGATGTGAGCAGGGTTATCGGGTATCTTAGAGATATGACGAGTGCAGTATTCCAATCCCTAGAGGAACTGACACTGAAACTCACAATGCTCTTAGCACTCACCTCGCCCAAGCGTGTATCTGAACTCGCGAAATTGTCGCTGGATTCGGTTTAGAAGGGTGAATCAAGATGGATCTTTCATCTGGATTTCATGAACAAGAATAGGGGGCTGGGCAAGCCACATACAGCCGTGTTTTCGAGGCTTAGAGACCTTCGGCTGTGCCCTATCCATACTATGTCGGTTTACCTGGAAAGAACTCAGGAGTTGAGGATGTCTGAATCCTCCCTCCTCATTTCCTACATTAAACCCCATAGGAGCGTTACTTCAACAACGGTGGCTCGTTGGTTGAAGAAAGTACTTGCTAATGCGGGAATTGGAAGTGAATATGGAGCGCACTCTACACGAGCCGCTAGTACTTCCATGGGTCTCAAGAAGGGCTTGAGCAGTCAGGCTATCATGAGGGCGGTCAACTGGGCACCATCAGCTTCGACATTTGAACCATTTTACCACAAGGAAGTGGAGGAAGGTTCCTATCAGGATGCAATACTCGACGATAGGTGTGTTGAAGAAGCCATTGTGATTGACAGAGTAGTGTAAGTATAATGATATATTTTGCTAGACAACGGTGTTGTTGAAGTAAAATATTTATTATGCTTTCACTACGATGGCAATCACAAACCCACCCCAAATATTCTCAGAACATTTCTCCGTCCCAAGATCGTATAAGTATCACACTCTTGCAGGTTCGAGCCAAAGCCCAAGGAGGACACGCCTTCTACGTCGACAGTGAAGACGCCCAAAGGAGGCCATAAGGGAGACAGATGGTCGAGATCTACTTACAAGCAGAAACACGGTAGATCGGAGGGTCGTAAGAAGGGAGACTACAAGAAGACGTAGTCAGTTTATCATTTCCCCGATTGTTGAAAGTGATTGTTAAGAGTGAATACATTTTTCACAACCTTGCATCACTCAGAGAAAAGCAAGTGAAGAGGGTTCGACTTTGCGGTCCCAGTTGGGCAGTGCGCGCGCTTTGTTGATCTACTGCTCGCGCACCCTCACCTTCCCTCCCCGGGAGGGAATCGGGCGGGAAGTCGCACCCTCTCTTTCACCGATCGGCAAAAGTGTTTGATCAGAGAAGACTGAGCGTATGGGAAGCATAGCCATTGTGATTGCCATCGTAGTGAAAGCATAATAAATATTTTACTTGAACAACACCGTTGTCTACCAAATATATCAATATGAAAGCCACAATAAACAGTAGTAGATTTATCACAATTCTCCTTACGTTATATTTTTAATGTGTTCTGTTTGTGCAACTTTCAAGTAAATAAGGGACTTGGCTTGCTTTTCTGCTGACCACGACCATTGAGGTTTACAATTTTATTCAACCATTAACTGGTCCGATGCAATTAGCCAAAAGAAAAAGTTGGCGAAGGACGAATCATTTGTACAAATTTCCGCAGTTCCTTCCTATTCCCAGTCGACATTCTCGATTCCTAGATGAAGTCGAAGTCTTGGAAGACGAATAGTCTTAGCGAGATGGCAGTATGGCTCCCTGTTGTATCGCTAAAATGCGCTTTTGTGAAATAAATCATATGAATAAATTAATCGCAGCGACTAAAGCAGTGACTTACAGTGCAGTCGAAAGCCTTGATCAGATTGCGATCCACAATAGCGGAAGCTGATCGACTTCCCAGCCTTTCCGAAAGCTCAATTACCTTCCCGACATCCGCAAAGTTCCCGTTGAACTTTCCGGACAGAATAGTCTGAAAAACTACTATTAGAAGAGAAGTTTTATTGATTTTTAGATTTTAAATCATAAGAGGAAGTAAACTGATCACTAGAGGCAGTGTTCACCTGAAGCCAACACAGGAAGCTATTGCAATCGGACACTAAGGAGGAGACATCAACAGTCTTAGAAGCCATAAATTGTTTCTTGAAGAAGGTCGAGTGGAAGGACAGGACTTGCTGAAACATTTCTTGATTAAACTGCGTTAGGGGAATCGATTTCGTGGATTTATTCACTATGGAAATTATTAAATCACACCTTAGATACTGGGATTTTTTCATTTCCAATTACAACAATTCCGTCGGTCAGGGCGCTATTCTCACAGGAAAAGATCATGGGACAACTGTGGTACTCCGAAGCTACTTCTGTAACGGAAAACTGAAAAAAGTAAGAGTAACGATGGTTCATCGGAATGTTATTCTAGCAGTTCTGAACCATAATAACCGTACCGTAATATCGACAATGCGCTCATTGCAGCCCATTCCATCTTCGAATGCCTGCAAAGACACACTTTCGTGACAACGAAGCAAAAGAAATCCGCACCCGGTAGCCTCCGTGCTGTCTTGAAGGAAAATGGCAAATGGATGAGAAGGATCTGCAAGGGATGGGGATCAATACTATCTCATCCTCCCATACTATTCCCAACTGATTCCCGCTCTTTGGAACCTTTCCCTCATGATTATATTACTCAACTCGTATTCTCTCCCTGCGCCTCTCCCGATCAAGATTTTCTAACTATTTTCGGGACCAACTTCGATTTTCAATATTCGAAGGATTGCTACAGGTATCTTATATTTTCCGTTCAGTTTTAAAGTTTTTAAACTTAAAGTCCATTTTAATCTTATGCAAATTTCAAGGAGATTTATCTTAGACCCTGTAACAGTACAGCTTAATATAATAGTAACTAGAGTAGATTTATCCTTGCCTTATACTCATTTCCAAATTAGCCTCACTCGGGGTCTCCACTGAGGAGCCTCCGTCCCGAATAATGGCATGACCGTCTAGCAGAAGGAGGTCACGTCCCTCATTACAAGATAGCGCAACTCACTCCTCCTTCGCATCCTCGCCGGCACTAATGGAGATGAGCATAGTGAGAATGAACCTTCCCCCAGGAAGAGTGCCCGCCGCCCGTCGGTAGCAGAATCCCACCTCAAATCGCATCTTGCATTGTCTATTTCGCGCCTAATGTCGTTCAAATATATAACAGTATAGCATCTCGAATGAATAACTTTATATCTGAAAATATTACAAACCTCAAGTCCTAATATATTTCGCATGACGTGAACAGAGCAGGAGATCTTGCCAACCACCAAATCGATCTTCTTTAGATACTGGTCTAGCTACAACAATCATAATAGAAATAAGTATTTGCATTACAGTCCATAATAACTTACCGTGATCGTGTGGTGAATGTTGATATGCGGAAATTTGCTGAAGACTCGAGGCATAATGAAGGATGAAGATGCGGAATGGCACCGAAATGTCGTAATCGAATGAATAGGGAAAGGCAGAGAAGGGCCGTAGCTCAGCTCGCTCAAGGTATGCATCTAGGACAGAATGGTGGGAGGAGCCGCCGATACAACGACTTAGGATAGGGTAAGGGGAGGGGGTCATGATGGGAGCATGGGGACTGTGAGGATGGCAAGAGAGGACAGAGGGGAAAGGGTAGATACGGATGGGACTCTAGCAATTCTTCGACGACTTAGACACTTCGAGAGAAAGTATTAGATTATGTGCGAGTATAATTTATATGACCTTACCTGCACTAATTTCAACATATTATTGACATTCCGTCAATAAACTCATTTCGTCTTCGTCTAGACTCTCTTCACTCTCTCTTCGTAAGAATGAATAAGACGATTGACGGAACGTTTTTCTCAAACATAGAAACAACTCGAGACGTTATATGCGAGTCTGCATCTGTTTCTGCTGTGAACAGTAATGGTGTTACCCCCAACTTAGCGCGTTTCTATTTGAATCGTTCACATTCTCGATCTTCTCAACCTTCCCACCCTCGTCCTCATACCCATACACATTCCTCTTATGACATGCCAGGTCGTAAATTCCCCCCTCCTTTGCTAATTGTAAGGTTACTAGCTTATCCCGCGTACAGTTAGTTAGTCATGCAGATTTTTTTACTGCTTTTGACCAATATACGACATCATGTTAACACTCTTTCAGCCATTTCCCTCTCATCAGTAATTTCTCCGTTCGAAGGTGTTCGCTCTTTCACTGTCAAGCCCTTCATATACACAAGAGGCTGGAATGGTGAGGAAAACTCGGAACGAAATATTTCCTCGCTTATGTTCACGTTTTTTTGCATTTTCTGATCTTTTATATTGCAACTCCACAAACCTATAACAATATTTTAAACTGAGACATGTATAGATCAGTAAGAGACGAGGTTGTAGATGGAGCAACTGACGATAGACGTGAATGCTCCCGTTCCCCCTCCACCAGTAGACGAAGACGACGTTATTCCCGGGCCATCCAGCGGCCATGAGGTGAGATATCCACTAATACTATGTCTCTGCCTACTATTAATTTAGAACATGAGCTAAAACTCTTTGAACAAGCTCAGTATTCTCCTCAACAATCCTCAATCATTTCAGCCTGTGCCCATCCCTGAGGTAGATCGTAGGTTGCTGAACATCACACGGCATTCCCTAGGAAAGGGCACTTTTGGACAGGTCTTCAGAGCGACTTACGGAAACCAAGGGTAAGTGGGATAGTCTGCTTTAATGCGATCAGATGTACTACTATATTACTGTTTAGATGGCTAAGCGCAGTCGACCAAATAGTCTTAGAGATAACTATAATTGTTCTCAAGTCAAGTTCTCGGGCATATTCTTCTTTTTGTTACTACGACAGGGACTTGTATGACTCTTTTTGGTCCATGGAAAACTTGAATCACGTGAACACCTGATAAGCGGAATATGAGAGATAAGATGCATAGAGAGAATGACTAAATACGAACTCGAGAGTTGTTCAATGTCAACGTAGAATCGACATGTTAATGAGTCCGTAACGTTCCTTGCAGCTACGTTGCCGTTAAGCTCAAGGAAGACAAGACTACCGACGCAGCGATACTCAAGGAGATCTCCCTACTGCATTTGCACGGAGGTTGATCCAACACACCTTATTTATGCTAACATATAAAGTGATAATTTGAAAACTCTTCGATAATTTGAACATTCAGGTGGCAGCGAGCACATAATTCGGTTGTATGGATGCATTCGACAGCCGACACTCGGTTATGTCATGGAGTACATGGACTGCGGGAGTCTTGACGAATGTCAGTTTGTGATACTTATAGTAATTGTATATGCGCTTGCATTTTGAATTATTCAGTTAGCTACCCGTTCGCTTGCAGTGATCAACAAGCGCAAGTCCCTCCACTACCGTATCGATCATGTCATGTCCTATCTGAGACAAGCTTCGTCTGCCACTGCCTACATGCACTCTGTAGGATTCGTGCATCGGGACCTCAAGCCTCAGAAGTAGGATAATTCATACTAGACCTTTTCCTCAAACTCCATACAAGATGGCCCTTCAGTTTGCTGCTCTGCAACCGTTATCTCACGCTCAAATTGTGTGACTTTGGTACGGTTGCTTTACTGCGACAAACGATGACCAACTGCAGGGGATCTGCATTGTGGATGGCGCCTGAGGTATATTCAGATAACTCCCTTGGAGCAGTGCAGCTCTGCAGATTACGTTACATTTTATTTCGTTCCCAATTAATGACCTTGCAGGTCTTTCAAGGACCAAAGTACGACGCGTCGTGTGACGTCTTCAGCATGTCGATCATCCTGTGGCAGATGGTCGCAAGACGGTCGGTTTCCTGTTAGCTCGTACAATTATCATCTTTCTTTCATAGTCAGAGTACGACCGTTGCAACAAGTCTTCTCGAGCACAATAATAGTGCCTTACAGAAAGCCGTACCCGGACTCGAACCCGTACGCGATCTTGTGGAATGTCCGACAGGGAGCGAGACCGCCGACGCTCACGTGCCATCCTCTACTCTGGGCTCTCATTCAAAAGTACGCAAGAATTGTGCCATCTAGATGCAGCCCCGCTCCCCCAACATCTACAGTAATAAGCAATAGCCGGCAATTGGTTGCAGGATGTGGTCGAAGGAACCGAAAGACCGGCCATCGATGAAGAGTGTAGAGCAGTTCGCTCAAGTCATGATGACTGTGAGTAACAGTAGAGAATTAACACCATAGCTAGCAGAGTTTGCATTGATTGTACGCCAATAAACCTACAGAAGACTGTGAAATGTTGCGCCATCGTGTTATTGTTTATGTTAATCACATAGAAGGGTTGTCGCCATTTCATTGCAGGTGTACAAAGGATACAACGAACCTCTGGTGGATATGACCCCGGACGACGATATGAGAACGCCGCAGCCGGTACGGTCACGAACCTCTTGCATTATAGATCTATACAAGGAAATAGAACGCTAACAATAACTTTAAAACGAGAGCTAGGACATTCACAAACTGAAATAGTTGGATTGTGAAAGCTCCGCAAGTGAATGTGGTTGCCTAGTGCCCTATGCAAGCACCGCCTTTCATCCGTATAAAAACGAGTGACTCAACCTGGAGGCTTGTGAAATTCCGAGCAAAGAACGCGCTGAACTTGTCCACTATTCAAAAGTAGTGGCAATCTCTGTCGACTTTGTAACCATCAAAAAAAGTTCAGCTGTTCGGTTCATCTCTTCGTATCTCCACTTCTTCGCAACTTTCCTCGTCTCCCGATGCCCAGTCAGTTCGCGGTCATCGCCGTGGTGGATCCTACGACACGACACTCATCAACACTGATACGGTAGCCTGCACTCTAGTTTGATCTTCGGTCTTAAGCTAATCAAGACTCTACAGGTTCCGTCCACCTCCATGGCCACGTCCGCCGCTTCAACCCCTCGGAGCACGACTCCCGCACAACGGGCAGCCCGATCGCAGTCTTTTGCACTGCCGAGAAGGGGACAGGTAGGTGGACTACTGTAAAGGATTACACTGAACCAGGCATCTGTATTACGGAGATTACAGGCTGGATCCTCGGCAAACGGCCAGGACTCGACTAATGACTTGACAGATGAGGATGTGACCAATGCATTGGAACCGCAGCTGCAGGTAAGAGAACAACTTATGAGGGGCAATTAGACAGGTGACGGCGTACGATAAAGGTCCACTTCAGCCACTTCAACCATTGTGGAGCGATGAGCAGAGTATGCAGAAGTACAATATGCACATGGCATATGCCTACGCATACACAGAGGCCAAGGCACAATGTGCGCAGTTGAGGAAGGAGAAGTGAGTGAGAAGGATGAAGGATGAACGGGAAACTGAATCGATGGTCGACACACACTTTACAGACATCGCGTAATCACGGCAATCAAGGATCGTTTGGAGGAGCAGAATCTGGCGAAGAAGAAGGTAGGCGCAGCAGGAGTCGACTTCCCCTTTGAGAGTCTCCATCAGACCGAGGACTCCTTTTCAGGCATCACTAGAGCGGACTCTTCTCTCGTGCTACGAGAAGATCGAGTCAGGTCGTCTTCGTCCCCAACCCCGTGCCCGTCCCCCTCCCCCCGTCCGCGGACCCCATCCACCCCCTCCCCCCATCGGATGGAGAATCGACAACTTGGGACGGCCGAGCTAGTTGCACAATGCTTTTCTTATTGTTAAGCTGCTCCTCGCAGCGCTTGTACAACCATTCACAGTTCCATACAAGGAGATTCGCGATGCTTATTCATTTAACTCGGTAGCTTCTTTGTTTTGTGTTTAACATTTCCTTAGTATTTGGTGCACAATTTAACGAACCCACACTTCACATTATCTCTACGGTTGCTTACTCATACCTGCAATAAGTTATCCTCATTCACTTTTAGTATTAGTATAATACTCTCATGTTCTTTTCTCTTTTCAGTTCAATGTCTTGTAGTAGAGTGAGTACACTTCATGTTGTTTGCACTGCACTTGATGGTGAAACGTAAGTCATAGTGCCTAGTCTTCCTTCTGCCTTGTTTTGCAGCCTTATTAACGCTAATCAGGCCCTACATAATCTGTGATTAGGTGGTGCACCTTTCATGAGTGCCGAATTATTTTACACTTTCCAAGATCAACCCTTACTCCTTCAGTCATAACTTCATAGAGGTAACAGTGATGGAAAACAATAAAGTGGTGAACTATCGTTAGAGTCAAGGTAGATGAGCGAAAATGGCTAGGCAACGCACATTCAACAACAAAACATAACAACCAATCAGCAGACAACAAACAATCGATGAATCAATAGCGACTACACTTCAAAAGGCTCGTTTCTTCTTGTGAGCGATCGCAAACTTCTGATTGGCCCCCGGTCCCTTCTTGTACGATTGACTCGACGATGCATCCCCGCGGGCCGCGAACTGAACATGGACAGCATTAATAATATAGGGACAAGAAGATTACACATACATTGTCGAGTGAAATAAGCTGGCAAATCTCCTTACCTTTGGTTTGTGAGCGATTGGAAGGTCGACGAAGGGTGGAACGGAGAAACCGAAGCTCTTGGCTACTGAGAGAAGCTCGAGGGATCCGACGTCAAAGCAGTCCTGTAGTGGAATGCATGAGAATCAGACGAATAGAAAGACAACGAAATACAACATTCAAGGTAATAGACAGATAGGAATGAGGGAAACTCATGCACAAACAACGAACGAAGGAATTAATATTAATAAAAGGAATTAAAATCAAAGCTCACGGACGAATAAGAAATGGACAACAGTCAACAGACCTTAAGTGCGTGGGAATCGTATGCCCGTACATATCCCTTGTACGCTTCCTTCGCAGACTGAAAATGTTATTTACATAGTTTTTATATATTAATAGATCCATTTTTTTCGTAATATATAAAAGTAAAGCTTTAAAATATCTACACAAACATACCTTATTCAAATAAAAGTTCTCCGAAATAAGCTTCTCAAGCTGCGATTGAATGTTAGCCACCTGAAATGAAGAACAATACTTCACGGTGATCTTCAAAAGTACCGTAACCGCTAAATTAACGCCTACATATCCCGTCTCGTTATTAATATGTTTTAATAAGATAGCAGTGTGGATAAATGAATGAATGAATGAATTCCCTACGAGACCCAACCAACCTTGGACCACGAAAAGTCGAATTCGTTGAGGACAACCTTCGCTGCACGGAGGAATCTGAGGAACGCCAGCTCTTCTGTAAACGGGGATGGTCACCAATTTCGGGTCGCGCTACCAAATTGTACAACTAATTGCTCAGTCAACAACTACACCAAATAATCAGGTTAGCGATTAGAGCATACGATTCGCGTCTTTTTGGAAGGTATTTCACAGATATTATTGACGAAAAAGTTCCGTCAGTAAACTCATTCCTACTTTGTCTGCGCTCTCTTCATACCGCTTCGCTTTCTCGTCGGAAGCAGGAATGAGACGACTGACGGAACATTTTCGTCAACCATACCTATAGATGAGGGGTACCCCATTTTACATGCAGCTTGAAACATAACCACCTCTACATCGCGAATCGTATACTCTAATAGCGATCATCTGCCCATGCTCACCGGGTCTGAGAATGAGTAGTGCGTGTCCCTTTCCGTCCTCTCCTCTGGCCGTTCTTCCCACTCGATGGATGTACTCTCGCGGCTCATCAGGAGGGTCATACTGTACGATCCAGTCCACGGCCGGGATGTCCAGACCTCTGCCAAGGGCATTTCATTGCATCAAGACTAGAGGCAATAACAATATCTGGGCGCGGTGCAAAAATATAGTATATACTTCTAGGTATTAACGTAATAAGTGTAAATCGCAGCATACCTCGCAGCCACATCCGTACACAAGAGAATGCCCGTCTCTGCCTGACAAAACTGGAAGAAGGTACACGTGCGTTTCTGCTGCTTTTGCTTGCCCTGAACAGTACACAATTACTCCACTGACAGAGTAATACTTCACCTATAATTGTAATACATTACTGTACTAACTAAACATACACGGGCGCAGGCCCGACGGTCGGGTGGTAGACCCCTCATTTTATCAGAAGCTTTACTTGGAAGGCGCCGTATTCCAGATGCTTCTTTAGTAGGCTAACCAAAACCTCAAGTTACTCACTGATAGGCTATAGTTCAAAATAATGGACGGTAAGGCTGCCTATGTATGGTACTAAATATTACTGACTGGCCAGCTAATAAGCAGTATTACGCGTTAATTGTTGACAGGCTAGCAAGCAAATTCGAGAAAGAACGAAAAAAAACAATCGAGCCGAGATAGGGATCAACTTACGTGAATGCACTGTACGGGAATGTCGATGTAGTTGAGCAGTTCGTGGTGGAATTTGACAGAGGCACATGACGAGAAGAAGACCATTACCTGCCCATCATTTGAGATCAAAGATCAAAGATCAAAGTTCAAAGAGTAGAGATCAAAGATCAAAGAGTAGAGATTATCAAACACTACTCTTGCCTACCTTCTTGTTGCGATTCTTCTTGAGGAAGGTGAAGAGGAGCAGGAAGCGCTTCTCCGACGGGCACACTACGTAGCCCTTAATTAGCCATCCTTATATTTACCCGTCCAGGAATGGAATTAATCATTTGCAAAGAAGACAACCCAGCATTGCCCATACCTTCCCCTTACCCACCCCATCTCAGTCCCCTTCTATTCCCTCCTTGTCCATCTATTTACCTGTTGCAATCCCGCGACGGTCGCCGTGTCACTCTTCTCCGCTACTCCCACTCGGAGAGGATTCGAGGCAAGGGCAAGTTTGACCAGTTCATCAACCTACAAGGGAAATCGTCACTTATGCTTTAATCAACGGAACTACCTTGCATTATACTGAAAAGATAGTAAAAGGAAGCACGTACACCCTCGTACCTTGGGAGTGTGTGTAGCAGAGAACAGCATTGTCTGTCGCTCACTGGGAAGGCGGCGAAGAATTTGTTGCATTTCCACCTGAAAGCAAAGCATTACCATTCGTACCTATAAAATTTCAGAAAGGCTCAAACAAAAACTTTCAAGACCGAAATCGACACTCTGACCTCGAATCCGATATCGAGAATACGGTCAGCCTCGTCGATGACGAGACACTTGAGGTTCCTGATGAGGAAGTCCTTGGTGTTGAGAAGATGATCCAGGAGACGACCGGGGGTCGCGACCAGGACAGAGACTCCCTGGGAAGGAGAGGAGGAAGGGAGAGCGTGAGGGGTAGAGTTGAACGAATTAACATGTTCCCTTTCGAACAGCCTTCCATGTTCGAACATTCATGTTCCATTACATTACCATGTTCGAACATGGGAGAGAACATCGAAAAGAACCTCATTCCTTCCTCGTTTGGCCGTTTTTGGTTGTTTTTGACCTATTTATCCCAACGAAACTCAATTATCGCAACCATTCTCCGGCAAAAGAGGGAAAAGGAATGAAGAGAGGGCACCGATGTTCGAACATTCTTCGATGAGGTTCGAACATGGTTCCTTTCTTCATCTCTAGTGAGGGGGGATGAGGGGAATAAGCATATATCGGCCATTGGATTAGCGAATACACAGAGAATCATAGTGTAAAGCGCTTGCAAGAACGGTTGCTTGCCTCTCCTTCGACTAAGCAAGGATACGATTTGAGCGGAACTACGAACACCATGGCAGCAGCCAAGTTGTCTCAATTATAATAGCAAAGTATTTTCCAGTGACGGGAATATAATCCACAGCACAGGGAATTGCAAATATTATACATATTCCTGGTCTTACCTTTCCCAGCTTCTCAGCCTCCGTACTCCGGTTGGAACCTCCCATAACGAGTCCGTGGGTGAGCGAGGGATGCGCTTAACCAAATACGTTTCATCGCCTAGATGTCAAGGGTGGATTATGCAGCAAAACGATTCTGTCCTTGAGTAGTAAAGCACTGCTCTTCCTATAACACCTCAGTAAAACAATTCGTACCCTTGAGCAGCTCGGACACGACTCCGTACGTTTGAATGGACAGCTCGCGGGTCGGAGAGATGATCAATACTCCGGTTCCGTTGCGTGCCTGCACATCATCTCATTTCACACATCTACCGTAATCCTCGTCACCCTCCAAAACCCGTATGCTCACTCTGTTTAGCAGCTCTCTAAAGCCGTAAGCTATAGTACCCCTACCGTACCTTCCACTGTAGTTTCACGAGTAGTTCCACAGCTGGAATGAGGAAGGCCAGCGTCTTTCCACTGCCAGTCTTGGCCGAAGCGAGTACATCGCGACCCTTAGGCAAGCAATCTCCCTCGACACGTCTCCACTACTTCTTCGCTATTCCATCAGTCCTACGCTTGTTAGGGAAAGTCGTTTGGCATTCTTGTATGCCAAACGGAAGGATCACAATGGAGAAGACTCCCTAAGGTCCGTTCGCGCACCTCCAAGAGCGGTTCAATGCTCTTCGCTTGGATCTCCGTCATCGTCGTGAATCCCATCTCAGCTATCGACGACAACGTCGCTTTGCTCACCTACAAGAACCTCTTCAGTCTTATGATTACGAGGATTACTGTAGTCAACGAAAATATTATCTGACTATTCCCCCAACCTTTCCCTCCAAAGAAGCAAAAGCCGTTCCCGAGAGAATCGTGCCCATGTTGTCTGTTGCTTCACGCGTCGCCTCTTCTTTCACCTCTGCAAAAGGCAATCCATCAATGTAATATGACAACTACCTTCGCTCTACGAGCATTCATTGAATCTGCATATAACCACGCCACATCCGACAATCTTATTGTTAGCTATGCTCTTGTCCACTCACCCTTCTCCTCCTCTTCTTCCTCTTCCCCCTCACTTTCCTCCTTTTTTACCGTAGCCTCCTCCACCATCTTCTTCTTCTTTTTCATCTCTCCCGCCTGAACGAATTTCAATCATCAGATTTAGAGCTTGTGTGCTGTAAAACACGGAACTTTTTCCAGTACATACAAGGGATGTTTGTGTAGGATCTATGAAACATGCGGTTGTCATAGAGGAATACTACAAAACTCGTCGACCAACCTTCTTCAGCTTGTCCAACTTCCTCTTGAAAACCTTCTTCTCGACGTTGACCATGACTGGACTGTCGTTGGGTACCCTCAATATTATCTTTATTAATCAGCCAAAGCACGCAACGCGATCGCGAACACGCCATGCGCAACACGCAACACGCAAATAGGTACACGTAACCGGAGATTAGAAGAATACGAGTGAATAGTGATTGTATGAGAATATCAATAGGCTATACATAGATTAAGAAATGCTCGCGAAGCCACTCGATACAATGAGATAATTACCGTATCTAAGAGACTGTGCCACAGAATAGGGAGGAACCAGTAAGAAAAAAGTGTGCTAGTTATCAACGATTCGCGTGTATGCTTGATAGAGTGGTGCCAAAGTATGAAAGCGGAAAGGTAAACAGTAATAAGGTAGACAACGAGCAGTGTGAACTAGCAAGGCTGGGCGACAAATGCTAAACGTCGACCACGCAATACACGTCTACTTTCCCGTTTTCCCGTCGAATTTGCATATTTGAATACGTCGGGGCCTTGACGTCGTTCTTCTGCAAGGACTTTCCCAGCTACGGTAGGATACAGTATCCCTCTTCATGTAAATACCGTAATCTACCCCCCCCCCCTTACCTGCATATGCCGCCCCATCTCGAAGCTCTCGCCCCACGCCCTCACCGTAACCCCCGTCATTCTCCCTCCGTTCTCCTCGTCCCTTCTCAACTCGCTGATCTCCACTCTTCTACCGACAAAGTACGGCTCCGCCTGACAACTCTTATTATGCACGGTTTGCGACCTCGTTCTTGCTAGGAACCCTTTTATTCCTGCATAAAGTTTATGTCATAAACTTACTAATCAATAATACTGGAGACCATAAAATAAGGTTAAGCTTACCTGGAAAGCGAAGAGTGCCTCCTGTAGCATATTGAAGACGAGCACGTCCTCTTGGTCACCCTCAGCTTCCATTTCGTAAGAGTAAACCTGCAACAGACGTGTTTCAAAGGCCAAAGACCAAACCCCTCCCCCTCCCCCCGAGATACCGTACCCCTCACCTCATTGATCGCACTCCTCTCCGTCAGCACCCCGTAGAGAGCTTCAACCAGAGCGGCCTATAACCTTCCCTTTATTCCTTAACTCCACAATATCGTTCTTGTGTACACCCCCAATTAACACAATCATAATTAAATACCGCCAAGAATCTCCCCCCACCCACCAATGCCTCCTCATCCGTCCTTCCCCATGCATGCATAAGTATGTCCGCAGGATGCTCCAGATACTCGAATCCCCTCTCATCAGTTCCCTCTCTGTCGTTCTCCACTTCGTTGTGCACAGCCGGTGTACCATTAAGCACGAAAATCTGCAGAGTCCTGATCTATAATATTACAAGCACATATTACTCATACTGTAATTATCAAAATAACTAAAACATTTAGGGCCATAACAATAGTACACTCATCATCTAGGTGCCTAATAACATTTGATCCAAATGCATCCATCTTTATCGTCATTCGCCTTGTTAGTCTCGAAACAGTCCCCCTTCTAACAGCTCAACCCCGCTCACCTACCGTACCCCATCCATACCTCGTCTACCGTACCTCATCCTCCCCTCCCTCTCCTTCCCCCGATCGATGCCTCTTCGCTCTATTCCCTGAATCCTCGTTCCTCTGGTCTCGCTTGCACGCCATTATGATCACCTTCACAATACATTTGTTCGTTGGCACGATGCCAGCAAGTTTCTTGGCATGATGCCAATTTCAGATAGGTACCGAGGCAGATAACCTCTTGAGACCACCGACGACGAGATATGTACACAATTTACACGAGAATACGGCTCTGCCGATTCGGACGGGGATTACTGTACATCGTGTTTGGGACAACTAACGAGGTATACGGTAAGGGATGCTAATTGCCGGCTTCCGGCATACGGTAACACCGGAAACTACAAAGGAAGAGACGAAAAGAGGAGAAACGAGCTGGGGTTATGACGCTTGCACACTAATCAAAGTACAACGCATAAAGCACAAGGTGTACTGAAACATAAGACGAATCCGAGAGATAAACTTGCATCGAGCACGAATTGCAAGAAATACGAAAGCGAGCTTAGCCTATGGATAGGAAATAAGGTGAAATAGCGTTGCACTAGGGTAGGGTCAAAGTAAGGGTAAGAGTCCTTGTGACTGAATTGACAATGCAAGGGTTAAAGGAGGGAATAGTGAGATATAATGCTGGAGTACGAATGAGGTCAGTGTAGAGTAGTATTAAGGAGGAGATGAACTAGTTGAGAGCAAAAAGAGGGTACGGTATCGAGGATACTGTAGCCGAACTATACACAGATTACACGACGTATACGGTAGTGGCCAGAACTAGGATGGTAGGAAGTTGACTTGCACAAGATGAGAAACTAGTCGATGGAGGGATACACAAGGTCATCGAAATGGCTATCGAATAGGAATCATATCCTGGTTATTAGCAGCATTATTCGACAAACATTTCAATCGTTATTAGCTAGCTTACTAAAGCAAGACTCTACTTCGAGGTTATTGTACACTGTTTTGATCCGGAACGGATGTTGAATGATCTACATGTGAACTACCGGGGGATAACTGATCCCATACGAGACTACTGCAAAAGTGAGAGTGAAATGAGAGGAGACAAGTGATCTTTGAACTTTCGGAATTGGTCGATCAAACTACAAACTACACTCGATAGCTATGGGTCTATCTATGATTAGGAAGGAAGAGTCTGCTGTATTGCGGAGAAGAGATTCGTTGCGCTGCGTGTGACCGGAGGTTGGCCGGGGTGATCTTTGATCCGTGATCTCTGATCGTTGATTACTCGTCCACGTCCCAGAGCTCTTCCGGCTCTTCCGCCGTTACAGTAGTACTCAGCGCCCTGAACAAAACACTCGTATGAAGGCAAAAAAAATGAAAATAAAAATAAAAATGAAGGCATTACGACCATCGACTTAATAGCTATAGAAAGGAACTCCGTAATTAAGAAAAAAGAAATAAAAAGAGCTGGTAAATGAAAATAAATACCTGCACGAGATGAACAAGAGTCGCTTGAGGTTCTTATTGTGCAAGAAGAAGTTGAAGAACCAAAAACAGCCATCTTCCGTAAACGGATCCGACGTGTAGTCGGGTTTGAACCTGAAAGCTTTTCAACTTATAATTATCCATTTACGAAAGACCCGGCACTTTCAATGATGAGTGATCTCTTACAATACGCACTAATCTCCAACTCGTTGGACTCATAACTCATTGAAGTGACATCTAGACTCACGTGTATATCGTGCACTCCTCTGGCCTAATCTCCTTCTTAATCGTCGACCACATCTCCGCCTTTATCGTTCCATAATTGAACACAGCCGCTCCCAACTTCTCGTCCACTTTTTGTTGTACAGTCTGCAATATCTTAGGTATCTCATTCTGACTAGGTAATTTCGTAAGGATCAAAATATTTTCATAATCATCGGTCAACGTGGTATGTGTTCGTTCTCTTGTGTACGCCGTTCCCTTCACTCGAGATTGGATCGAAAACCGGACCGAGAACAGCGATAATTGACCGATACTCGAACACAAGACAACTCTCTACTTGCTATGGCCTTGAATCACGTGTGAGATGGGCACAAGGCGAGCATTAGCCTAGAGACCGCAGGCAATTTGAAGGATGAATATCGCAGGTAAAGAGGTAATTATAGAAAACGATCTTATGAGAATAAGAAAAGTAGTTGCCGAATGATGATGAAACCCCAGACTCACATCAAACGAGGGGACGAGTGAGAAGTCGGAGCTCTTTCGATCGGTGAATTCATAATCGGAGAAGGTGGAGTTGAGAACAGCGATGAGATCGAAGAGAGTGCGGGGGGAAATGGAATCGGCCAGGTAGAAGTCTGACTCGTCTGTGCTACTCGGCTCCGAGAGGTGCCTGCAAATATATGTCGGTAGAGACAAGAAATATATCAAATAAGATCACGATAAAACTATTCGCCGGTCGACAATCATGTCTCGAATGGAAGTTTACTGGGTACTGTAGCCTGTTTTTTTTCTGTACAGGAAGGCATTCATGCCGGGGATAAGAAGATAATTCTGCATGTATTGCGTTAGAGTAGTAGGGACCAACTCTTTTTTTAGAATGTACGGGGAAAACAGAGTTTTAAAAAGCTAACCTCAACCGTCGACTGACAGGCGACATTCCGAGAATCTCCTCCTGGGGACTCAATGCTTGACGCTGAGCCGACGTTTGTTCGTAGTCTTTCTTCCAATGTTTCTTGTCACTCTGCACCATCTTGCACGAGTACGACTCCAGTCTCAATTTGAAAGGTAAGAAAGCTCGAAAATTCGCAAATTGCGAGATCAGAGTTAGGCAGGTCTGCATGTATCTGATAGCAGATTCTTTCCAAACAACGGTTAACTTATTGCAGTGAACTACACTACGTCTTATTTCGTTTGCCTCAATTAGTAGACGACCGCACAAAAGTTTCCCACAGGCAATGCCTGCGTTTGAGTGAGATGCCATACCATCCTAGCGCCCGACAGTACAATAGAGTAACCATTATGAGTCTACTCACTTCATGTCCAGCGTGCAATCAATCGAATTCCTTTGTATCGAAGAGCTCAATGATTCGAGGTTGGAGCATTCCAAGAACTTCATCTGGAAACAAAATAATTCTGCTGATACGGTATACGAAGCTCCTTCAATAGAGAATAATCAAAACAACAGTAGTCTCTGACTTGCTACGGCGCATAAATCAACGAAAAACAAGATTACCATTACAACAAAAACGATTTTACAAAATTCCGATAAAAAAATTACTTGAAAGTTGATTTATTAAACTACCGTACCCTGAGCAAGCCAATCAGGGCTTTCTGTGCGGGACACGTTCAAAAGTAGTGTCAGTTTGCGATAACAATGGTCAGGGGTGGTCAACATCCCCTGAGGGGCGCTTCGATTGTCTTCCATTCCGGTCCTTTCCTGGGCAGTCACGTTCGTCTCACTCACTTCTCCATTCTGTTAGCTCGTGTATTTTGTCTTTTTCTCTTTATTTCTATTTTCAAACGAAAATTGCAACTTTTCGTTAATATTTTATCTTAAAAACTAATAATAGGTCTGTATTTTGTTAATTCACCTATTTTCCGGTGCAATGACGGACAACAAGGTTGATCTTCCGGGAGACGATCTACGATCCTCGGACACCAACCTCAACGAGCTTACGTCTCTCGTGAGTTGCACTTCCATCAAATTTCACTTTCTGCTGTTTCCCCTAATGGTGCGTTCAGTGTCGAAGGGGGGGGGGGGGTCAAAAATCCTCGATTATTTGCTATGATTCTTTGTTGACATTCGATGAAAAGCGGTCAGATTTTTATTGAAATGTCTGTCATCCTTCGTCGACGCTCGAAGAAAGCGGTTGTTCTATTCTGTCTTTCAAAAAAAAGCGGTCGGGTCCCTTTCATCTTTAGGAAAATCAGACCGCTTCTCATCCAATGTCAACAAAGAATCATAACAAATAATCGAGGATTTTTGACCCCCCCCCCCCTTCGACACTGAACACACCATAATCTAATATCGCTACATGATGGTACCCATACGTGGGCACCGACCCGAAGTATCGGTGGTAGGCCCAAATTTCTTCCGAGTTTTGCTTTGGTAGCCCTATATTTTTTACAACATTTCAATTGGTAGTCTTGATTTCGTACACTGGTAGGCCCCCCCTCTCAAAATATTGCGGGGAAGGTTGCCCATGTATGATTGTACCATGAAAGAGATCTATTCTAAATCTTCGAAAATCAAGTTATCGTTCATTCTTCTAGTTTATGGTTTTTAAAGTTTTCTGCGCTGAGCCATTTTGTACGGTAGAATCATCAGACAACCGAAGCCTTGAAATGGTTGCAATCCTCATCACCGTCTTCATCTCATAACAAAATATTGGAGATTCAAGACAATAATAATGCCTACAATTCGTGCTGCTATTCAAAAATAAAATAAACACCGTGTTTTTAGCAATATATTTCATGTAATGAATTGAATTTAACGCTTCCCTTCAGATCCAAGGTGTTCTTCAACAGACCCAGGATCGATTCCAGCTCATGTCGGATCAGATCATTCGCAGGCTCGTTCTTATTTATATTACCTTCTGTCATATAACAAAAATAGCAATATTTAAATGTTTACGTTTAACTAAGCCATCAAAAATTTGATAGATTCTTTTACTCAACAGTAATGCCCTGATCTTCTATATCTCATGCACGAATTCTAATGGTATTTTGTTTTTGCTTCGTCTATAGTTCTATGCAAACAATCAAAAGTTTACGTTGATCCTGAAACCAGCAGTAGTTTCGATAGTGTCTGTAAACTCAGCCGAGCGCAAAGAACGTCCAATCTGCGTTTCTTTCAGAATCGATGACATGACGAAGCGTATCGACGATCTCGAGAAGAACATTTCTGAGTTGATGACTCAGAACCAGATTGAGCAGACACAACAGTAACTGAAGACGACAGCCGAATCCTTAGTGATAAGTTCCCCTTAATGCTAAGGACTTACTCATTCCCTCCTTTATCATTTTTGTAACTTTATCGCTAAGGTCCTCTCTAAAGTGCTTAACATAATCGCCCAAGCCTTATTGCTAGTCACATCTTTCCCCTCTACAGCCGCCTTTCCACATTATTCACCCTATGGGCGTCCGTTTGTACTTTACGCTACAGCTCAGAACATACCTGCTTTATTCCATTTGTGGGGTCGGAGTTGAGTCCGCGTTTTGGGATTGTTATCTTGGAGGAATACTGTAACGGAGAAAACAATCGCAACTTCATATACTCTCTAGTTGTTCTCATATATTATATCAACCTTGCTTGTATATACCTTGATTCGGCGAATCTTATAAAGCAACGCATAATACTTTGGTCGATCCATACTACCTTGTCAGAGTCAATTACGATACTTGACTAGTTGCCGTGTTGTGGGTACCGTAGGCGTGGTGTACTGTAGACTAAAATTGGTAGGACAACTGATGTAAATAATGTTTCTCGATGCTTTTCCATAGTTCGCTCGATTCTCACGAATCCTACAGTGCCCATCCCCTCTCCACAAGATCAAGTCCAATCAAAACTCAGCCTCGGTCCCGCCACGAAAGCCTTCGACCTTTGGTTTCCGTGCCCGACGTTTTACGACTTGTCGAGGAGGGTAATGGAGGGAGGAGAAGGGCAGTGATAGAGAGAGGGAGAGACAAAGGGGAAGGGAAGTCTACGATAGACGTACTCTTGATTCACCCTGTATACTCACTCTCTCCCTGCACTCCCTATCACATGGTACAGTTGATCCATCTCTCTTGTTACCTGAACTTTGTCCAACCCCTCCCCTCCCCCTCCTATTCTCTCTCCACTAGGGTTCCCCCCTCCACCCTCTTCCCTTTCCCCTCCCAGCCATCGATTCCTCCTGAATAACGCGTGCAACTAGCAGCCTATTATCCGGGTGGTGTGCAGCTTTCTGTCTTTTGTCATATCTCACACCTTGCAAGTCTAGTGGTTATCCCTCTATGTGCTCAGTGCTCCTCGTCTCGTCTCTTCTCTCTACTTCCTGTTTGCCCTCTCGTTCTCTGCCCTCTCCTCTTCTCTAGTTCTCTCTCTGCCACGCTCCTCTGCCTGAGGCATGCAAATGTTGCGCGAATCGAACCACTTTGAGTGCTTGTGACACTCGCGTTTCGCACCCCTTTTGGTCTACTTTTATTATTACCCTTCTTGTTTGCGAATCACGATTATCGTTGGAGCTATTCAGTTGGTACCGTTTTGGAGTTAGTCCATATATAATTCCTATTGAGAATGGGAGCCCACGGTTCGCACCACGCTCCCAAGAGGGAAGACTTCCCGAATCTCAACGTCGAACAGTTGACGGCACTGCAGGCGATAGTGAGACAACACACGGATGACTATATCATAGATGAGAAGACTATGAAGGTATTTAATTATCCTAATTATGGTTATACTCCACTTTTTGAATTATGAGAGTATGCAAAAGAGTATAGCGTCGGAGACTGGTCACAGTATAGGGCTCAGTTCTAGTTTGGTTCACTGTAAAACGGAAAAAGTTCCAAGATGAGAGAAGTGTGTTTCCTTCTTGTGATTTCAGGCCCTCTTCCCGGTGTGGGGAGACTACGCCAAGGTGGCCTTCGAAAACCTGCACAAGTATGTTTCACTTGCAGCGTTATAAGTTTACTTGGATTGCTCTTATTCAATAGAAATGGAGGCAGTATATGCTACAATCAATGATCAGGTCACATGGTATCCCATTGGGAGGGAATGGTAGTGTGATCTCATCGGAATGTTTCTTCTTCCTTCGATGGTTCACACGGGTTGATTACTGCTCGTAAACGCCTCCCTTCATCACACGTTGTCATGTTACGGTTTCTGGCGGGTCAATGATGGGGAAAACAGAGCTGTCCACGTCGGAATTCATCTAATCAATTGTAATGAGTCCTTGCAATTCAGACTGGAATCGTGCGAAAAGGGCAAACTTCCCCTTGGAGTCCTCGTGCAGCAAGCGAACCTTCTGGAGGGAATTTCATCGGAACAAGCAGAGGCCCTCACTAACCTGTGGGGAAATCAAGTGAGGGAAGGCCTATGCTTTTGTGAAGATGCAATGGAATAGTCTAAACACAATTAGCATAGGTGTAACAGTAACTGTTGAATGGTGAACTACAGTACCCCTTAGCCCCCTCCCTACCGTACCCCTCCCATTCAGTGGTGCGAAGCCCTCGTCCACTCTTCTCGTGTGGCCCTTGAGCTGAGTGCCCAAGATGAGCAGGCTCTCATGTCTATTCTCAAGCACGAAAAGAGCTCGAATCTGGCCAATCTCATCACGGCTAACAGGTATACGGTTGGGATTACTGTAGATGGATAAGGAGTACATACTGAACAAGTAATTATTATGTACCGTAATCATGTGCAGTAGTCAGGACACCAAGTTGATCATGTTCAGACTCGCCTCTGACCTGGTCCACTTTCCCTTCCGTCATCTTCTCGGAGAGTCCAAGTCCGCCCATGCGACTCTCATCGGCAACACTCGTCTCATGAACAAGTTGGTCACTCCTTCAATATATTCGATGCATCTCATTGTGCATTGCATTCAATGCATTCTTGCCTTTTTACTGTCAAAAGCAAGCTGCGTTTATTGGATTAGTCGGCCATTAGATACTGTTGCTGTTAGATGACGAGGGGTTCGCAAGGGGAAAGATAAGGAGGCAGTCAGATAAGGGGAGAGGAGGGCTCACATTCATTAGACTGACCCTTTACAGTCTTGTCCTGTGATTGATCCTCGGTTGGCTGGTCGGCTAAAGTGATAACAGACACGAGGTTATGCGGGAAATTGGGCATTTCGTGCGAAAATGCTGCCTAATTCGTAGTTTTGCGGCTTCTTTTCCTTATTAGGTTTAAGCAATGCGAAGATAGTATTGCTGTACGAATGACACAGATGGCTGAATAGCAGTGACAATGACAATGTCATTCGCTCGCCCTGTCAAACCCCCCCCCCTTCACCATTCCCTTCAGTGCTCACCGTGCGGTACTCCGTTCGTATCTCCCGATCGAATTCCGCAAAGAGTGGAAGTTGCTCTTCTCTTCCAACGAACACGGCTCCAGCTTCGCCCAGTTGACGCAGCGAGTGGACAAGCATGTAAGCAGGCGGCTACCGTAATCTAGGCTTTTCGTGGTGGGACCCATCACGGTTCGAATAGTTGTCATTCAGGGTCCGGTCTTCGTCATCGTTCGATCGACCAAGGGACGCGTCTTTGGCTGCTACGCTTCACATGGTTTGTATTTTTTGCGACTGTTTCTAAGGAATGTGAATTCATGAGACGAAGAGGCAACGTAGGCGTTTCCCCGTTTAATTGCACTTTCATATTGCTAGCTGGAAAAGGGCAGGTTATTGCACGACTTGAGAGGTTTGAGCGATTTGAGGGGCATTTGAAATGAAGCTTTCTGTGGAAGATGAGAATTGCTCGTGTTTTAGTAGAGTTATACGATGCGACGTGTTTTCGCAGAGTTATACAATATTGCAAGTTATAGAGTTGATCGACCGTTCCTCTACTAATTGTGTGATACAAAGCCACTGATAACCTTCCCCTCGCAGGATTCGTGGTCGGTCCCCAGTACAGGGGCGATACCCGCTGTTTCCTCTTCACTCTCTCTCCCGAACTGAGAGTCTACGAACCGACTGGCTTCACCGACAAATACTGCTACCTCAACATTGGACAGGAGACGCTCTCGAACGGATTGGTGAGGGTTACGGTAGATTGGGAATACGGTAGACGGAACTGTCAATAGGGGGTCACTAGTTCGGGGTACAGTACCCTTCCCTACAGTAACCGTCCTTCCTTATTTAGGGAATCGGCGGTTCGGGAAGTGTCTGGCCCTTCTTCCTCAAGGAAGAGTACGGTAAGGGACTCGCCTGTGCACACTCCAGCAACTTTGAGAAGTGCGATCTAGCGGGTGAGTATCGATTGTAGTTAGAACGAAAGATCAAAGATCAATCGGTTATTGATTCAATGAGTTTATTTAAGGAGAGCAAGACTTCGACGTGGATACGATCGAAGTGTGGAGGGTGGGACCGGAACCGGCTCATCTGGTCAAGTCAAAGAGTGTCCTCGATAAGGTTTATTTAACTCTCTTCTCGTTGTATAAAGTGCACTAATAACATACTTGCCTTGCCTTGGAAGCGTATGTACTTGCCCACAGTAGTATTCTCAAAATAGTATGGCTACCGTAACCCATACAACCAATCGTTGCAGGACCCGCAGGCTGCGGCGCTTCTCGAACTCTCAGGCAAGGCAATGCACTCGGAGGCGTTTAGGGAGCCTGCTCCTCTTTTGGCTGAAGAAGAAGAGGAACACGATACTAAGTTCTGAGTACGGTAGACCGTACCGTAACCGACAGTATTCCGTAGACTATAGATCCAAAAGCAATATATATTCCGTATCTCTTCCTTTTTGTCACTTACTCTTATTTAGCAGGTTGTGTGACGCAAACTACGTACATTCCTTGATTGTAGAGACGGTAGTATACAGTACCCCTTTCCATGAGGCAGAGTCATTCCCATTCTCTCCTTTGCAAACCTGCACACTTTCACCATTTTGCTACTCAAGACGACCCACCAACGCCATATACTTAATTAAGTTGAAGAAGCGTTTACAAGTGTTTCACAGATCGATTAAATCTTGATTAGCTCTTGAAGGTTCCCCCCGCAATGTCCCAAAACGACATATTTTGTAGGCTTTTTGAACTATGTACAACAACTATGTACAACAAGTGTATGTACAACAACAAACAGGTATGCACACAAAGCATTAGAATAACGTAAGGTAGCTAGGGTATGTAGATAATAAGGAGTTCACAGGTGGTCGATATCCGACTAAATAATACGGGAATAAATAATTGAATAGCTACCTAATATTAGAGGGAGCGGCTTACAATTAGCCTATAATAAGGATAGTACATGGAATGTCTATAACTGAAGGGAAACGAGAAGGAATTCACAAGTGGTCTTAAGCTATGATTAATGTGAAGGGTCACAGTAGACAACCATAACAAGCTAATAATGAATAACGTTGACTATGTACAAAATGTGGATGTACAGTATTCGGATGTTCACTTGATCTTTTGATTTAGGTAATGAACTTATATCTCACCTTAGTCGTTATTCGAAGGAGAGGCAGTGTGCAGTGGAGAGAGGAGAGGAAGGGGGAGGAAAGAAGGAACGGGGAAGGAATGGAATTGGAGGATGCGAAAGCGTAGGTTGAGTGGGTTTCAAAATGAGCATTTCGAATACTTCTCATCGATTCATCGTGTTCGTTTCATTGAGCAACTGCTAGCGCTGTTGCTCAATGAAACGAACACGATGCATTACGCTAAACATGCGCAGTTTAGAGGAAACGCTTGGAATATGGGCCCGCGCTTTATCCTTTGATGTCCTCAAAACTTTCGAATAGGAGCGAATGTCTGGGTGTGTGTTGGTTGTGTGGTCTTTCATTGCAAGAACGGTGGGGTGTATTGCAAGGGACAGGAAACAGGGAATACGATAGGAATGGTACAAGACAAGTAGGGATGGCAAAATGGTGGGGGGGGGAGTGCAAATATCCATAATCTGCTGTCTCGTTCTCCTCATGCCTTCTCGCTATTTCATCTGATTGGTGCACTAGGCTTGCTCTTTTGCCTCCCATTCTGCCATCCCTAATGACAAGGGTTTAAAACTAATTACAAGAGATAGTGGGAGTGGTGGAGGGAATAGTCCGAGGAATCAGATCTTTTTCATCACTATGTTTCATGCCTTACATAAGTGCTATGCCCAACCATATGAAACATAACCGTGAAAAAGACCCGATTCGATGGCTGTAGGGGGACCGTTTACAACGTTTTGATCAACTAAAACGTGCAAGGTAGACAACAGGAAAGAGGATACGGTAAGGGGGGGGAGGAATGCGAGTATATTAACAGGAGAGGTGTAAAACAACAAAGGAAACTCTAAAAATTGACTGATTATCTGGAAATAAGCACATAGTGGATAGGGGGAGAGAGAGAACTAAAGTACGGTAGACATACGAAACGGGACATACGAAAGAGTTTTGGAAAGAAGTACACTGATTGATTATCTGGGAATAACCAATGTGGGAATATATACAATCTAAGGGAGAGGGGAATTAGTGAGGAGAAGATTGAGTGAGGGGACGCAAATCATGTTTGCTTTTAGATCCGTAATTGAATTATGACTAATTCTCACTCACCACTCTTCTCCTCACTTCACTTCATTTCTTCGAGCCGAGTGGTCGCCTGTCCTGGAAAACGAAGAATTGAGTCGCGAAGCCAAGGTATGCAGGGTAGAAATCGGACTATTTTCATGATTCTATGTTTCCAAACTATCGAGTAAAGAAAGACAAAACTCAAACACAAAAAGAAAAAGTTTCCTCACTCATAGCACTAAATTTAAAAGAGATCACTCTTGATAAGAAGTAATAGACTACAAGTAAGCGATTCAAAACAAACTTAGAAACTCCTAAAAAAAGAAACAAACAAAAATGAGCTCCGGAAAGTAAGAATCACACAGGTCTCAAAAATGATTAAATCTGGCATATTGCCAAAAATTTGAACGTTAGAAACTCTCGCCACGCAGACCACCATAACGCATACGTGACAAAACGTAACACTTATTTTTTGCGCGTTTTGTCTTGCTTTAGGTAGTATTCGTGTTTTTTCCTATATTTTCAAGTTTAATTCACTCAACGGTATACTGATGGGTGGAATAGGCGCTTATCTGACTCACTTGAACTTTCTCTCTTCGCGTTTCGTCAATTTTGGAAATACTATGGTTTAAAGTTAAGTTGCTTTATTTCGTCCACAATACAATGTCGTTTGTGCAGCGAGCCGGCTAGCTCTGATGATCGACAGCGGCTGCTTTCCTTATAATGACGACATTTCGATCAGATAAGCTTTTTTGCTCTATTTCCCCACTTTTTTAAATTTTTCCAGTGGCGCTCTGCTGCTCTTTTCCTAGTTTCCTTTCCCACCCTAGCGTCTCCCCGTGCACCTCTCCACTAGTTATCCCTACATAGCCATGGCCACGCCGCGTCTCTACAGTAGCGCGCTGCCCCTTATTGGATGGCGACCACACGGTCAACGTCTAGAGGGGCGGGCCCTGCAAAAGGGTTCGCCGTTCCCCAGTGATCGCATTGCGACATTGGCACAGAGGAGCCACGATTAATCGGGGTCCGAGTAGAGTGCTTAGGTGGTGAGGTGGCTATGAAGGGGTCTAGTGGGATCGAGGGCATCAGGAGGAGTTATGGTAGGGGAACGGGACGGGGAAAGGGGGAAACGAGTGAATTAGTGGAGAATAGGAGAAAATAAAGTGAATTATTTGATTCATTGAGGTGGTCGACGACGATCGGGACGTGTACGAGAGAGGGAAGAGACGCGAGAACGGACGAGGGGACGACGAAGGAAAGAGTATATTCTCTCGATTGGCGTTGAGATTGTGGTGAGTGGGTTATTGAAGACTGCATCTTTCTGTATCATTAACGTCTAAAAAGTGATTGTTCATGCTCGTTACGTCAAAATGGAAATCTGTCTGCAGTCCCAAAAAGAAATGCTGGTTTTTTCCTCGTTAGGAGTATGCTATGTGTCTTCCCTTGCAGCTGCAAGCCTCCCTCGTCCGGGAATTTTCTCGAACCGGTAAAAAAACGTAGGAGAGGACGACGTGGAGATGATCGACGAACTGGTACGAGCTATTCATTTTGTGGTTTTCCTTTCTCTTCATGCGTGGGCACAGCCATCACAGTTGGTCCGATGCTGAAATTTCTGCCAGGATCACTTCCCGTGTATGGTTCTCTCGAAGTGCACTTTGTCTCATAACCAATCGCCATAGAGCAGAGCTGACAATGAGAGTAATGAACGTTTCGCTTGTTTCGGGTCTTTATTCGGGTCTTTTTGATGGCTGTTTTTTGATGATCTATGAAACATCTGAAATGAACTGCGCGTGACGCTTATTCTGTTTTATTTTTTTTTCAAATTCTAAGACTTGCCCTCGAATCTAAAAGAATATTTCTATGCCTTACGGGGGAAATCTTGCCTCTTCCAAGACACAATTTATTTCATTTCCCATTTCCAGACCTCGCAAGGGGTCCGTCGGATCGATTACGTTCTGGACAATGCGGGAATTGAATAGGCCGTCGATCTGTTCTTCTGCGATTTAACGCTAAAGGCGCGATTTATTGGCAATGCATGAAAAGGTGAGGCTTTTATATTGATAAGACAACCAAGACTGCATTTTGCAATCCATAGTATTTGGGTTGCCAAAAACAGTGTTTTACTGCAAAAAAGAGACGACTATGAAGATGTAGCGTATTACTATCTAGCGGACAAAATATACTACCTTTTCCTGAGACTGTCTCCATAACAGTGCAATTGCAGGCCTTTCCGTGGTTCGTCTCTGGTGTAGCCGAGTCCGATCTCAAGTTTACGCTCAATCGACTGAAGGAGGTCAGTTTTGGGGTGGGGAGGAGAAATTGCGATTTAATTAACCTTTATATGTTTTATTCAGCATAATTAAATCTAAAATTAGTACGGTGGTTGTCTCTGCAGAAAAGCGTGAAGGGGCCTTCAGATCCCTTTTGCGTATTTTCAATTGCGTTCTTTGCAGAGCAATGCAGAAGCTGGAATATGCGTTTGCATTAGCATCTTTTTACCTACTTCTTTGTCCAATGTGGATCGAGTTATTGCGGCTTAGAAATGCTTATTAACTATTTTGACAAACCCAATTCTGATAAAACTGATAAACATAAACAGAGTGAAAAATGGTGATCTGATTCATATGCTATAGGGAACATGTCTACTAAAAATGTGAATATATATTTTAAAATATACAAAATGTGAATATATACGAATGTTATTTTTTTCAGACGTTGATGTGCAGCGAAGGAAGACAACGACTGAAGAAGACGATCAGAAGAGAGGAATTGGAAAGGTAATGGAGAAGACGATGATGGGGTGAATAAAAAGTTGCTGTGGCGCTGAATATTTGAGAGGCTCTCCCTGGTGTTAACGGAGAGCCTCAATTGTTTCATTGCTTGTTGTCATCTTTTACAGGTAGAAAAGGAGCAATAGGGACCGGAAATTGATGGCTAGTGCTCCAATGTCCGAAATGGCCACTATTTCCGGTTCCTACTTGTGATATAGGGCACGGTTCATGCCCGATTTTTGAAATGGGAGCAAAAGATGCTACTATTTACCACTTTCAGACTGATCGGGCTGTCGCGTTCACTTCACCCTGCCTTTTGATAGTTGCTACGTGGTGCACGTTTGAAGTCGTCTGCACCGAGTGAGGTATGTATTCTTCAAATGCTGCTTATTATTTATCGTGTGACGGGCATTACGGTAGGCTATGTTTTTCTACCTTTTGTCATTTTCTACAGGTAGATAAGGAGTGATAGGGACCGAAAATAAGTGGTTAGTGCTACGTCGATTTCCACAATTACCACTATTCTCTAATTGTGAAAGGGGGGACATTTCATCCCCGATTTTTGAAATGGAAACTAGAGATGTGCAAATATGTACCGCCTTCAGATCGATCGGGCTGTCTCGTTTGCTGCACCGCGAGCCTCCATTTGTTGTGCGAGGCGCGTTCGAAGTCTTCTGCACCGAATAAGGTGTGTGTTCTTCGAAATACTGTCGATTGTATGATGAAAAATGGTGTTGATGCTAATGTGGAGGATAAATTGTATAAATCATATGTGCAATTCACATGTATTTTCAGACGTTGATGTGCATCAAACGAAACGCGTCGAAGAATGAAGAAAACAAGAGAAAATGGAGAAAAGGTAAGATGAAGGAAACGAGAGTTATAATATGAATAAAGAGTTGAACGCGGTGTTGTATTACGTGGTTTCTCTCTGGAGTTCAGAGTGGACCACAATCGTTCATTTCTCTTGCTGAACCCTTACAGCTAGATGAGGAGCAATAGGGACCGGAAATAGGTGGTTAGAGCTACGTCTATGTCCACAATTGCCACAATTTCCGGTCCCGAATTGTGAAATAGGAAACGGGTTATCCCGATTTTTGAAATGGGAACGAAAGATATAATATTGGGCAACTTCAGACCGATCGGACTGTCGCGTTGATTGCACCCTGATTCTCGATAGTTGCTACGTGGTGCACGTTTGAAGTCGTCTGCACTGAATGAGGTATGTTGTCTTCAAAATGCTGTTTATTATTTATCGTGTGATGGGGATTACGGTAGGCTGTTTTGTATTTGGGCTAATCGTGGAAGCAAAATAAGCATTGCTACCGTAATTTCCACCTCTCAATATTTGCGTTGACGCTTCTATCACGCGCGTGCTTGTCCAATCGGACGTTGGGGTGGCTGCCTGTACTCGAGAATCATAAAGCAATAGACTTATTAGGATGGCTGCTTTTGATTTTCTCTAATTATGTAAGGCAGCCTGCAAAAATGTGCGGACAACACTAGCCCATGTATGTCCGTCACGGTTATTCCTGTCCAAATTGTGAAATAGGAAAAGGGTCATGCCCGATTTTTGAAATGGGAATTAAAGATTTTGTTCCACCTTCAGAGCGGTCGGACTGCCGCGTTTTGTGCACCCTGCCTTGGATAGCTGCTGTTTGATGCATGTTCTAAGTCCTGTGCACCAAATAAGGTATGCGTTCTTCAAAAACACACTAGATTATTTATCGTGGGAATTAGAGTTGGCAAACGGGTGGCGGGTAGCACCGTTATCAGAGTGAGGAAGGAATGAAATAGACGAATAGCTCATTGGAATAGATAGATAACCGGGGAAACCCGACTGAGGCGAATAGTTTCCGGTTATTCGGTTTCTTCGGTTCCTCGTTTGCGGTGGTTTTACAAATTTTATCTTGATTTCTCCTCTAGGATCTACTATAATTGAGTTATCCACTATTCGGCGGTTTTACGACCGATGCCGGTTATATCCGTCAACGAAGAATGACTGTGAGAGAGAGGCGAACTATTCGACATTCGCCACCCGTTTGCCAACACTAGTGAGAATGTTGTTGGGTGGATTATTTCCGGTCCGGAATAGTGGTATACGAGACGGGTCTTGCCCGATTTTTGAAACGGGAAAAGAAGGGAATTAAAGATATTTTCTACTTTCAGACCGATCGGACTGTCGTATTATGTGCGCCGCGGCGCTTGGTATTTGCTGTTTGATGCCTACTCGAAGCCTTCTGCACCAAACGAGGTACGTATTCTTCTAATATGTTGATCATTTATCGTGTGAATGGGAGTACGGTAAGCTATTATTATGTCTGACCCGGTTTTGGACGAAAAGTAAGCTTTGCTACCGTAATGTTCGCATATCAGAATTTGCTCAGACTTTTACATGTAGTGTTTGCCCGGAAAACTTTCCCTTTGTTATGTCTCGATTCTTTTAAACAACTGGCGCTTTGCGAATCGTAGAGTTGTATTATAGACGCGATCGATGGTATTTGGATACTCGACGCTACTCGCTTGACGACCTCTGACAAGGAGATGCAGGGTTTGGTTTCTGTGGTTATGTTTTACGTGAGATTTTAAATCTTCTTGCCGTCATGTGCAACTGCTCGTTTTTCTATGGGGGAAGGGAACAGTTTCTATTGCCGACAGCTATTTTTCAATTAAAATAGCTAGACAATTTGGAACGATCGAAATAATTGAAGCTAAGTACTCCTTCGTATTCAAGATATGCCGGAAATTATAAATCTATTAGAATTATGAAAAGTGGTGTTGATGCTATTGTGGAGGCATCAACACCACTTAAATTACACGTAAATAAATGCACATTATTAAGCACTTTGTCCTCGAGATTTGCGAGTGCCATCTTTTTAAGATGGCACTCGCAAATCTCGAGGACAAAGTGCTTAATAATGTGCATTTATTTACGTGTAATTTCAGACGTTGATGTCAATCGAAACGCTTCGAAGGCCGAAGAAGACAAGAGGAATTGGGGAAAAGGTAAGGAGAAGGAAACTTGAAAGTTGGTGCGATATTGTATTGGGTTTACTCTCTCTGGAGTTCAGAGAGAACCACAATTGTTTATTTCGCTTGCTGATTCCTTACAGATAGAAAAGCTGCAATAGGGATCGGAAATAGGTGGCTAGTACTTCTTCGATGTCCACTATTTCCGGTTCCGAATTGTGAAATAGGAGATGGTTCATGCCCGATTTTTGAAATGGGAAGGAAACTTAGATAATATTTCGCAAGGAAACTTGTACTAATGTTTCGCACCTTCAGACGTATCTTTCTGTCGCGTTTACCTCGATAGTTGCTGTGTGATGCACGTTCGAGGTTGTCTGCCCCAAATAAGGTATGGCGAATAGGCAACAGTGATGTGCGTGGGGTGGAATATTCGTTAACCACCCGCAATTTTGTGAACAAAAGATAAAGTTTGACCTGCAAAATGAGCACATGGATACTGTATCTGTAAGGTCACGGAGCTATCGCAAATTGAGCAATGGGCGCCACAGTGAAAACATGTGTTATTCGAAAGATGCGGCACTCGCTTTCTAGTTTTTTGAAATCTCCATAAAATTGTGGCCTAGAAAAGTTGAAAAGTGGGTGGGAAAAATTCCTAAATAGAGAAAACAGTTTTGGGGTGGAATATTCCAGTAATATTCCAGTGTCGTTCCAGTCAAGCGATTTCGGCCAATTGTTAACCGATTTTCACAAACTTTTTTTCTTTGTAAGCTCTCTATCGAATTTCCGCCCGCCCAGCGTTAAAAATCCGAAACCGCTTTTTAAGATGGCACTCGCAAATCTCTAGTTGGCGGCACCCGCACTTTCAAAGATTCCCAAAAATATGCATGTTAGGTGCACATCACTGATAGGCAAATGGTGGTATCTGAAGACCCTAGTTATCTCAAGACCTCAAGGAATCAGCTCAAATTCTCAAGGAATCAGCTCAAACCAAACATTTAAAATGCAGAATGAGTAGCGAGACGTATAGTGAAAATGGGTATTTTTAGCCTTCGTGCATCAAGTTTGACTACGGTATCAGCTACCGCATCTCCCTTCCTCGCAGAATCGACCGTGACGACGATTGACTGGTCGACTTGCTCGTGGTCAGTTTCCCTTCTTTATTCAGCGACGTGATATTCATTAATAGCGCAAGTTTGAAGTGCCTATGTGCTTAGCTCATTATAAACGGCTAGTTCTAGAACTTTCTCCTTTGTAGCGTTGAAGAGAGACGTTGTTTTCATTGCTGCCAAAAGTGTGATAAGATCGTGCAAATTGTGAAATGGCGTATTTACAGGCCAACGAAATCCCACCGAACTGGATGGAGGACCTACGCGGTTCTATATTGTCGAGAAGGATACGGTAAGTAGCTTAAAAGAAGTGTTATAATATTTATCTGTAACAATTGTAAAAAATTATGGCAAATAAGCTTACCTTGAAGGTGGTTTGCTTTCGATGACCATCCATAAGGAGCTTTTACATTTTAGTAACGGGCGAAATCATAGAGATCGAAATACTTGCAAAGTAGCCATTGTGAATAAATAGTCCAAAAATTCTGAAAGCGGGGATTGCCTTTCACTAGACCCGTAGGAACCGTAGCTAGTAGTGAAGTTTATTGCTAGTGTGAACGGGAAGGTTACTGTAGCCCAGGGAATAGACGGTGGTTGATGAGGACGACGTTCCATCAGCTGCCCTCATATTACAAGCGCCAAAAAAGTTTGACATATTTCCGTTCCGAGTTTTCTCGATTCCTACCTATGAGGCTCTCCTCTCCTTTGAGAAATAGTCGTTTTTCGGTCGTCCCGAACCTCGTTCACAGAAATATCATGGTTTTTAAGCAATTAGCGAAGGTCTACGATTTATATAAATCTTTGAAATATTCTACACGTATTTCAAACTCAATGGCGCTTGTAATATCTATGTATAGCTATAGAGCGAAGCGATGTTTAAAAGAGAATACAGACAAAGTAGGAATCTGTTGTCTGGCGGAACTTTTAATCAAAAATGACGTATCTGATGTTGGTTATGAATTCGAATCACCGGTCACTGGAAAGCACCAGCATTGCATGAATGGTTGAAATATATATAGAGTCTTCTCTGAAGTTGGGCATGTCGGGGTAAATTATAATGGTCCTCCCAATGCGATCGTTGAGTCGAAAAAAGTAGCTTTACTGTATTGTTAATCAAACCATTCCTTTTACTTGCAGTACCCTGCTCCCTCTCAATGCCTACCGTACACCTCGACTCTCCTCTCCTTCAATTTGTCTACTGTCTCAAGTGAGTATTCTCCGTGTGCTTGATATTAATTATTAAAGTGAGTGTAATTTGCTTAAAAACGGATGCAAAGAAATCAAAGGGTTTTGTGAAGCATAGGTAACTGTAGACAAAAGAAGATATTTGTGGAATGGTTTCCCTGCTGAAAATAAAAGTAGGATAAGGAATGTAAAAATGGGGAAATTGTTAAAGTGGGATGGTTTTATTAGTTTACTGCGTGAATACGGGGATAGGATTACGGTAGTTCTATTGAACATAGAGGGCATGGGTTACGGTAGGAGTAAGCTAATGCGCTAAGATAATCACCATGAAAACCCGCTTGGCAGTTCAGTTGATTCTTTATCGACCAAATATTTTCAGATGAATCGATATTGCTCAACTAACTCAAAAACTAATGAGATAGAAGAAAAGTCTTCTAAGAGAAGAAAGGAGAAGAGGAAGACGATAAGAGAAGAATGATATTATGTTATTGACAAATGGAATGTTTTATTTTCTAGGGTTTCTTGCTGATAAAGTCGTTTTTGGGTGTTCAAAGCGGGGCTTCCCCTGCTTTGAATACTCTGTTTTGTTGTATTGAGCTGGTTATATTGTGTGTATCCCCTAAGTGTCTCTATCGCTAGAATCGTAAATGTAAGGAGTTCATGCTTTTCCTGAGCGTTTCCTTTAGGGCGTGGTTATTCAGGCGTGGTTCATGCTGAAATTTTCCTTTAGATGACGCTTACTTTAGGGCGGAAATATGCCATAGTAGAGTAGTTATGCTAAATTTTTCCTTTAGGGAGCGCTTAATCTAGGACGGAAGTATGCCATAGTGGAGGGGTCATGCTGAAATTTTCCATTAGAGAGCGCTTTTTCTAGGACGGAAATCTCAACTGCGTGGACCACCCGACTGGTCTCTCCAGCTGGTCCCCCCTTTGTACTTTACAGAATTATACACCGGTAGAGTAATGAAGCTATGTAGTAGAGAAAAAGGAAGATATAATCGTTCCGTTTATAACGTAAATTCCGCCGCATTTCAAAGTAATCTAATCAGCTTAGTGTGAACGATTTAAACTCCATGGACAGCTTTTTGAAATCAGGATCTCCTGTTCTTGAGATCTTTTCTTGGAATGAAATTAAATGTCTTCATTTCAATGCGGTAGTGCCGGAATTGAGAATTATATGTTCCACATTTCTAGACTATTATTGCCAAGGTAAGTGCAAATGGTGACCATCGGACTCAGAGTTGAGACATAGGTCAATCGATAGGGCTTGAAAAGTAGATTCTGTGAACACAATGTTCTGACACCAGTGCAAATGTTAAGCGAACGAGATGCCGAAAAACAACCCTGATTTTGGTGGGCGAACTCTCGCACGGAAAACGTTTTGCCTAAATATGCTGGCTCGTTTACTTAACATTCAGAACATTGTGTGAAAACTAGCCAGACCGATGATGTACCCATGCAAGAATTGAAGAGGAAGTATTCGGGAGAGAGGGAGAATGACGCACAGTGTTCTAAATGTTAAGCGAACGAGCCAAAATGCTTAGGATACGGTTTTTTTTCGTGCGAGAGTCACTACCGAAATCAGGGTTATTTTTCGTCATATCGTTCGCTTTAACATTTTCACTGTTGTCAGAACACTGTGGACGAAGTAGAACGACTCATCGAGGAACCGAATGAGGAATGAGTGGAGTACGCTTTATCTATTGCAAGCTCTGGTATTTTTTACCAACTTGGCGCCATGAATTTTGACAACTTGGAAACAAGCTTGGGCTGGACTAGGAAATCGTATGGAAACAGATTGGCAATCCCTTGGTACCAGATTGGAAACTAGGCAGATCTGGTACCAGGTTGGTAATTTTGCGTACTGAGCACCCCCCCCCCCCCCTTCCCGCATACCTCCCCTTTCCCTTTCCCATGTTATAAAACAAAACAAGGTATATCTATTTTATTATATCATAAATGACATAGCTTAAATGTAGTTAATAGGATATGAGTCATAGTCTGATCTAGCAACTAAATTTAAGTATTTTTTTACGAAAGAGTTCCGTCAGTAGCCTCTTTTTTTGCTTATATTCCTTTCATAGCGCTTCCCTCCAGCGGGTTCTCGCCCAAAATATGAATGAGACAACTAACGGAACATTTTCCTCTACCGCATATACAATCGAAAATACTAACGGAAAGATGTCTTGACGTATTATAAAACAAATCTTAGCTGACAATAGAGTTCCGATAAACCACTAGTTTATAATAAACTCATTCATTTCGAGTCTCGGAAAAAACCGGCCCGTAAAAAACTGAGAAGGAAAAACACGTGTTATTTAGAGGGGGATCAAATAGGGTATTTCTTCAAGGCTAATCGTCTCCGCTATCCATGAGATCAGCACTGAAAGAATTTGTAGATAAATTTTTATATGGTTTTAATAACCTGTTCATCTTCATAAGTACGAGCTTATTAACTGTATCTGCGCTATGCTATGCGCTATTCTTATTAACTGTATCTGCGCTAAGCTTATGTGCTTCCCAAAAATCACTGTAACCGACCAACGAGGAGAATGAGAAGTACCCTATGAATAACTTGCATCCAATCAGCAGTTTTTGTGTAATCAGCATACTCGGTTGGATGGGACTTCCTTCAAAAGCATAGCTTATTTAGCTTTAATAAAGGGGAAAAGCTTACTCAACGTGGTTCTCCAAGTTAACTACGCTCTTCTCATGATACGTGCAGCTACAGAACTTGCAGTCAACTCTGCCCTTCGTTTGAGAGGGGACGAAAAAATCCCGAATCGAGGAAGGCGGCCGCATGCCACGGAGGCAAAAGACCGAATGATTGAGCGCGCGACCGCAAAAGAACCGGTCTTTTGCCAGTGTTTTATCGGAACTCTAGCTGACAACGCTTATGGGCCGCGTATCAAAACAGCAAGAGTAAATAACCTCCAAAAATTACCTAGAAGCTCCGTTCGTCAACTTGCAAGTAGATCATCCACATATTTGAGCATCTTCTTCTTCTTCAAACTCCGATTCCCTGACGAGGCTGCTTGGAGAGTCCTTAAATGTAAAATAAACAAAATCAAAGTGTAACATAATTCCACTAATTAGTTTAAAAAAGAGAAAAATGAAGTCGGCATTCCTAGGCCTTTTCGAAACGTGAATTCCCTAGTCTAAAGGTTGACTGGAACACTAGAGATTGGATAGATCTACCTGTTCATAGCACTTCGCCTTTACAAGTGGTTGACTCTTATCGACCGTGAAAATTATCCTTATTGTGCTTCACTACGACAAGCTGGAGTATTTCCATGTTCAGACATGTTCAGACAGGTTCGGCAGTGTTTATTCGGCAATAAAAAATAAGAAAATGGTAAACGTTGTGTGAAACGGTAAAATGAAAATCACGAACTATTGCGTTGGGAACTTTAGAACATTAAAGAACGAGGGACTCCAACTATTCGTTTCTCCTCCCCACAACGTGATTATCGCTATTCAAATCTTACTTCCCTGCGATGTCGTATCGAACAAAATCATTCCCTCTCCATGATCATTCATATGAATCGTGAGTGGAGATGGTAGGGAATCATTGTACCCTCTTCATTTGCCATCGCTAATTGAAAGGTAAAAGAGTGAATATACCGACCGTCGGGGAGTCCTCGTGGTTCTGAGCAGCCTTTCGTTTCAGCGCCCTGCAATGACATCGCTCAGATTACCCTAGAAATAGTGACTTTTTCATGAACTTGATGTCTTATTCAGCATAAGTTGTACTGTGTAAGATTATGCTCCTTTTGCAATGTTATTAAGGCTAGGTGCTCTGTACGGCCTACAGTTTGCCTTTGAGAAACTACACTCTAGTCTTCAATTCAACCTACCTAACGCCATTCGAGAGGGAATGCGCCGGCTCGTCAGTGATCCTCTTCAAGAAGTCCTTGTTGTTGTGCAGCGCGCACCACAACTGAGATGAGAGAAGAGGGGGTGGACATCGTAGATTCGTGATTAATTTTAGCTCCTGCAAAAGGAATACGAGGTTGAGACAAGGGTAGTATACAGCGAATCGGATGACAGAGGCGAAGGGAACGATGAGATGTAGGAGATGAGATGTAGGAGAACAAAGGAGAAGATGCAGAGTGTAACAGCCTACGGTTATACTTCACGGCAATCGACAATTTAGTCGAGATGAGAGGAAGACCGCACTACGTCCTACTGCGTACAATAGAGTCGTATGCAAATTAAGAGAGTGTAGGCGAGAGAGCATGGAAATTAGAGAGACGCAGAGACATTCGGAATTTCGGAACACGGACTGGTAAAACGTCGTGAAGACCGATATTCTTTTCAGTGAGAATCTTCGAGAGATTAGATTGCTTCTTCTCTGTTCAGCTAAGGTCCTGCATCACAGAAAGAAAGCTCAAACGAAGCAGGCAATGAACCTGCAAGTATACTTGGTACTTAAGTACCGTATGCATCTCTTCCAAACCATTTTCGCCCATCTCTGCTATCATAAGTGTTCAATTGTTCCGATTACAGTACTGAGTAAGAAATAAGTGTTATGGAAAACGCTAAGCTACACCAGGAACGGACAGACCACCCACGAAGATGTTCAAGCGATGAAACTACTCAATAACCCCTGTACTACAGTCGAATGCGGTAGCACGACCATTTAAATCAACGCGCACGAAACATTTAAAATGCACAGCGAGTGACGAACCGCGACGCGTACGTGACGCGTATTGAGAATGGATTTTTAAGCCAAAATCTGACTACAGTATCGGCTCTCTAAAGGGAAGCGCTGTCCCACAGTTAGATTGCCAGACCACCCACGAAGCTCATTATGTACCTTCCGGTCGGACCACGCAATAACACCTGCACCGCTAATGCTTCTAAGCAAGGAATAAATAAGTGCTATGGAAAACGCTACCCTACACTAGGAGTAGAAAGACCACACACGAAGATGTTCAGAGCGATAATACTACTCAATAACCCCAGTACCACAATCAGTCAATACGCGCCACAGCATTCCGCCCAGTGAAGAAAGTGTCTAATAGCGAATTGACGACTGTTTTTGAATTTACTCAGCAATGGCTGAACAAAACCGCGTCAAATTTTCAGAGCATCTGGTTCGCCCACAGGATCGCATCATGTGGGCGGAAACCGCTATTCGCTAATCGAACGCTAGGAATGTTGTGGCGCGGGAACGCGGTAGGTGCAGCCAGACCGCCCACGACACGGTAACAAAAATCAGAGCACTGCGTAAATTCAAATAAATTTCTTTTCGTGAATTTACGCAGTGCTCTGATTTTTGTACTTTTTGTACTGATTTTTGTACTATTTTTGTACTATTTTTGTAAAATAAATTTCTTTTCTTTTCCTTGATCCTGAAAGATTATTTGTTAACCTGGTAATCACTTGAGTATAGATACACCTCTGGCCTTTCAAGCCTCAACTTTTACGGCTTATATAGTGAATTGTGGCAAATAGTGATCAGCAATATGATTACTTGTCGAGCGCCATGCAACAACACCTGCACTGCTATTCTGTCATTGCCAAGGTTTTTTTCAAATGTTATCGTTCTTCACTTTGTCTTTTCTGAGACCTTTTCAGATCTATTAGAAGCCCAGCCCATACAGGTAAATTCTCAACGTAGATCTTAGTAAAGCACTTGAGTTGCCGTGATAATATTATATTATGTTTTCCTGAATTGTTTTCCCTTATCCTTGCAGTGTGCCAACGAAATCTAAGTCTTTCGTTGATCTTTGATTCTTCAAGACTGCAAGATGATGGGTGGTCGGGGTGGGGAGGGGAGGGGAGGGCGGTCACGAAGTACCGGTCAGGTCTGCAGAGGTTCGAGACGTACCTCCGTTTGCAGACAAATCTATTGCAAGTGAGAAGAAGGAGGTTCATGTGAATGAGAAGCAAGAGACAATGACAATAAGAGCCGACTTGGCCTAGAAAGAGACAGACGAGGGGAGATGTTGGAGAAGAAGCGAAAGGAGAGACCTTCGGGAGAATGAATGCATGAACACGGGTTACGCGTTTCATGTATTCTTTTTTTGTGTTACACAGCCTTGGACTGGAAACTACAGTAATCCGTAGATCGTAGATACAAGAGCAATATATATTTCGAGAAATCCCCTTATTTAACAGGCTGTGTAACACAAACTACATGCACCCCTTGATTGTAGAGACGGTAGTATACAGTATCCCCTTTCCATAACACAGAGTCATTCCTCTTCCCTCCTTTGCTGTTCCGCCGACAACAAAAAACTGACTACTTTATCTGTCGACCAAACTGCAGTCTAGTCTTCTCTTCTCTTCTACTTCTTCTCTTCGGGATTCAAGTCAATCTTCTCGTAAGCTGCCTTCATGGTCTGATTGCGGAACTGCGGGAACTGCTCCCACGGGGCCTCGAGGTCGAACTTTCTGAAGGAAGGCAAAGATCAAAGACCATTTCATGCTGATCAAAGATCAAAGATCACCTACCGGAACTCTTGCGCTAGTTCAGACGGCTCGTAGACGATACGGCGAAGTTCGGGGTCGTATCGAACCTCAAAGGGGAAGATAATTTTAAAAAGTTCAAGCAGAGAATTACATAGCCAAAAAAGAGAAACTAGCTTAGTTTCGATATAATAAAACAGTGACCTCTTGGTAACCGGAGAGGGGAAAGTCCTTCCTGAAGGGATGTCCCTCGAATCCGTAATCGGTGAGGATTCGACGGAGATCCGGATGGTTGTTGAACCACACGCCGTACATGTCGTACACCTACAGGATAAGCCATAGTAGATCAAGGCAAGGCCTAGCATACGTGGGCATACATCTAAGAGATGCAGGCCTTTTCTATATTCCTCGCTTTGTAGGTTGAAAGAAACTATATCTTGTACAGTGGTGAGCCGGTTTCTCGAAAGACGGCTTGGAAATTCGGTCCATGTATGAGGTATATTTAGATTAGGCTACCGTAATTCAATAACCGTAACCGGAATAAAGTGAGTGAACGAACCTCTCGCTCGTACCAGTTGGCTCCCTTGAACACGGGAGTCGCCGACTCGAGAGGGGCCACCTGCAGAGAGCAATCGAGTCAAGCTGTGTGATCCCTTCATTTCGGATGGCACATACTTGTTCTTTGAAAGAGCGTCATTTGATAATCATTAGATCAATTTCATGATCTCTACTTGAATTGCTCATAAACGGACTGCGTCCAACGTTAAAGGGGACTATGCCACGGAAATTTGTTTTTCTGATATGTTGTGGAGCTTGCCTATCTAAGCACTTTCGCCAATAGAACATGTACTTGGAAATTTCATATTAAGAAGTTATTAAAAAAATTTAGTACTCATTTGACCTGAGAATACAGGTAGATTCCAAGGTAAACCATGCATAAGTCGTTTCTCTGCCCTATCAAGGAACATGTTAACTACTCATTTCATAGAACAAACAGTTCTGAACAAATTATCTTTTGAAAGGTAAATGTAAAAATCACAATAGAAGGAGTTATTGAAACTCCCGCCACAGCGTGTGTGTCCTAGTTAAATAGCTGCTTAAATGCCATAATCATAATTCCTAATAAGTTTTCATTATTCTTCTTTTCTTGCTTTAACTATGCATTTCCCTGTGAGATAGCAATAAAGTATTATATTATTATTATATTTTTTAGGCAACTCCTTTCCTGTTGGCTTTAGAGCTTTCGTGTAAGGTAAAATCTTTTTCTACGCATCGTGATCTATAACATGACTTAGTAATGCCTATCATTTCATAGTCCCTTTAAGATACTCTTATGAATTGTATTCACCGGGTAACCAGGATTCAGAATGAATCGAAAGGAGGGAGAAAGTGAAGCTAGTCAAAGGCACCTCGTCTGTGTAGGTGCGAACTCGGATACGGGCATTGAATCGGACACTGTACAGGGAGTAGACCACCTGAACAGGGAATGTGAGTAGACTATAAGGGGAATTTCTACGTAGGCGTATACTACTATCCGAATAACGCAAATTGCAAATAGAGATATACCGTACCTCGAATCGGTTCTGTCTTGCAGGCACATCGACACCACAGATGAAGGTGAGGTTCGTGAATTGAGCCGAGTGGTTGCCCTTTAGAAAGAAGAAACAATATTACTGGCACTGAATCGTGCTCTTTGAAAATCCCTTATTCTCATAACCCAACCATTTCTTCACTAGTACCATCTGCTTATAAGAATTTCTCTATCACATCCTCCTGACATACACAGCTGTTATTTTTTTTAAATATTAAACAGTTACCTTGAGGAAGGCGAGAACAGGAACGACTCCCGAAGGGTGAATGAGCAGTTCGAGCTCGTCTTGGGCAGCAAACTACATAGGATTGATTTATTCCAGAGGATAGACGGGTTCGTTTTAGATCTTACACCTTTATCCCCCCTATATGTGGTTTGCAGCAGAAAAGGGACTTCGATAGGGACTTCAACAGAGATCTAGATGAGATAGGTCTAGTGCTACTTTTGCAATATATCTTTATACTTCTTGTATCGTCTTGCAGTTCCTTTCATATTATATGCACGTACGATTACAACCTACATCTAACTGTGGGACAGAGCTTCCTTTTAGAGAGCTGATACCGTAGTCAGATTTTGACTTAAAAATCCATTCCCAATACGCGTCACGTACGCGTCGCGGTTCGCCACTCGCTGTGCATTTTAAATGTTTTGTGCGCGTTGATTTAAACGGTCGTGATATGCTCTTTAAACAATAGATGATGAAATCACCAACCTGGACTTGCTGCACAAACTTGGGCAGGCACTGTGCGGCGTACCGACCGAAATTGGCCAGTTTCTCGCGCTTCTTCTCGTCGATCTTCAGTACAACAGCTGTAAAACAAATTTGTTTATCATAAAATATTCTTAGTCTACTTGAAAAGCTATCTTTGGTATTAGTTCTTCTGCTTATCAAATAAGTAAATTATTCACGGTCGGCGGTTTTCTCTGCAGCGGGAGCTGCGGCAGAGAAGGGAGCGGCACGGCTCACGAGAGGTAAGACCCGACGGAGCATGCTTCAATATAATATACCATCGTATAAGCTCGTATCAAACACTTTCTATAGTTAGCGTTAAACGCAACGTCAAAATTTAAATTAGACATTAAAAAGCAAAGTTTTAAGCAGTTCGTGCTATAGTTGCCACTCAGAAGATCAATATAGTTCTCTAGAACATAAAAAAGGCTATGAACGATTAGTAAAACAACTTTCACGAGTGAAAACCGTTGAATACACAAAACGCAAGGAAAAACAAGGAGACTACAGTAATCAGATGAAAAGTTCAAAGTTGAGTCTAGTTGTGTCAGATATTCGACTACGTGGTTACCATAATCTCTCCCTTTCCTGCTTCTCCTCTAGAGTTTGAAAACCAAGAATTTTAATCGCATTATGAAACGGAGAGATCAGGAGCATGGAAGAATGAGGAGAGTCAGGCGATAAATACGCAACTCGGGCTTGGTTTTCAAACCCTATTATCTTCCCTTCATTCAGAGCTCATTCAACTCAGTGTCCTCGTCCACAGTGGTTGGCTCGCAAAAATGTTTGGTAGGTTGTTATTGGTCATCGTATTTATGCCCTTACTTTTCAGATAAGGACAAGAAAAGCAAAAACAAGAAGTCGAAAAGCAGTGACAAGCATAAAAACAAGCACGCAAAGCACTCGAAGCACTCCAAGGTTTTGTTTATTGTAGTGGAAAATGAAAAGGTTGAATTAAAGGGACACCACAAGTCGAAATCGGCCAAGCCTCATCCTCCTAAACTGCATGCTCGTCCTCCTCCTCAACCTGTCAGAGAACTTAAGATTCTAAGCTTTGCTTTTTAACGAATGAAGTGGATTTTGGATTCCTGCATAACCTGCGTATTTACCCAATAAATGCATTATAGAAACTTGCTCCCGTGGTTATAAGACGCCCTTCGTCCGTTGTCGGAACTGACCCTGGTATGGCAAAATTTGGAGGAAGGCTTCGTGATTGATCTTTAGTCTTCCAGTCACAGCCGGACGGCCACAATAGACTACCCCACTCGATCACACCATGAAAATGGGCGGTTATTTCAAATATGGTTGGAAATCATGCTTATGAATAAGTAGTGGGAGATGCGGTAAGGCGTAAAGAATAGGTTCCACTTTGTTTTCGGTCAAAAGTTTCATATCTGAGTCTGATATCCCATGAAATGCGTGGTTTTGGCACCGTGCCAAAGTGGGGGTCCCGTCCGGCTGTGCCAGTCCTTGATCTTTGATATTTCAGCTCCGAAACCGCCCATTCTGACTAACATGAATCAGCCGAAACTGTTCGAAGCCAATAAGACGAGCGTTTCCACCTCCAGCAACAATACTTCAATTGAGGAGAACAAACTGAAGAGGTAATAATCACTTTATTGGAGTTAGCAAAATCTTACTATTGTGAAGGATGTAATATGAAGGAGTATATAACAATATAAATATATAATCTATCTTTGACTAAATTACACCTTTTCTTGTCAATCAAATTACGTTTCAAGCGGCATATAAATAGTTGGATCAGTCTGCTTTCAGACTGATCCAACTATTTATGACTGAACTAGTAATATAGATTTGGTCTTCCTATGAATGATTCAGCAAGCCCCTGCCTCTGTCTTCTTTCTCTACCACCTCCTCTCAACCTCCTCCAGTTCACCGCAAATCAGCCCCCTCTCCCATCCCCACAACTCCTCCCTCTGCCAACATCTCGAAGAGTTCCGATGATTCTTCTGAACGGCTGGACAAGGTATTCATTTACTTCCTTGTAGAACACTGCTGCGTTCAAAACCGCGGCAAGATAGCTATCGGCCATATGCTCATTATCAATATGCTAGACATGTTGAAGATTAACTCGGGATTCCAAAAATTGCATAGTATTGTAGGCACCGAATGGAGATCTGACTGTAAAGAAGGCTTCTCCTATCAACTACAGTGAGCAATTTGAGAAAACAATTTGTAAATGAGAGTTGTCATAATGCAGTAAACACGTTTCCAGAGAGCGGCATCTCCAAAATCTCACGACTGCTCAAGATTGACTATTCGTCTGTAAGAACTAAACCAAGCTAAATAGTTATTTTCTAGAATGTGGTCTCTTTGACATTGTTCCAACATAGATATTCAGGGTAAATAAACAACCATTTCTAGGTCGTATCTTCTCATAAATCTTCCGTGAATAAATTGCCTCACGCTGCTTCACGAGTATCCTTCGATCAATGCATGCATCTCAACCGATTTGAAGGTTGATCTTTGATCTCCGATTTCTGATTTCTGATCTTTGATCTTTGATCTGTTAAGAGTGTTCCTTCTAGACGTTATCTGCATTGATCAGACGCGAGTCGTTCTCTCGAATCCATCGCACTATCTCAATGCGAGTTGGGTGACGATCACAAACAATAAGAAGGTTTGATCTTTGGTGTTTGATTTTTGATCTTTGTTAACTGATGTGCAGGCAATCGTCGCTCAATTGCCTATTCCTGCGTGTGCAGAAGCCTTCTGGGAAATGGTCAAGGAGCACAATGTACAGGTTGGAATGAGGATAACACCGGACTGATTTAAATAGAAAGGAACACAATGAAGGACGATGAAAGATGAAAGATGAATCAATCTTCAGGGTATCCTGCTCTTTCTCGATGAAAGCGAGGCAATCGAATTCGAATCCGACGCGATCTTTCCCCTCAAGAAGTTTGACGGAGTGGGTACTTGAAAAAAACACATATTTCAGGGAAACGCGGACGATCGGAAAGAGTACGGTAACTCACGTGAATCGACTATCGATCGACGACAAGTGGACACTCAACGTGTATCTACTCGTAAATGGAGACTGTCGCAGGTTAGCTACATAGATTCGTATATCTACATATATTTGCATAAAATATAGATGCAAAGTAAAGAGCATAAGACATAGACCCGCATTGCGTGATGACAAAATAGACTGACAAAATAAGTGTTCCTATCAGATACGTCCACGTCAATGTATACTCTTGGTCCACTTCCTCGCCCACTCTTCCCCTCCAGATAGTTCTACAGCTGCAATCCGTCTTCAAACGGTACAAAGTTACAGTATCCAAACAATCGTGGCGGGAGCCTCTCCTTGTAGATACGCCTACCCTCACGTCTACATGAGCCTTGCTGGAATCGGAAGGGCCGCGACTTTCGCGTCTTTTCAGGTGAGGAAAATAATGTTTATTTGTTCAGATGAATAAATGACGAGTCAGATAATCAGAATACATTATCGATTGATGAGATTATAAATTTGTTCGTAATCATTTCAGAGGGCCCACGAAGCTCTGCACAGTTCTGTATGCAAGAGTGTTCGTCCCAGTGATTGTATCGAGTCTGTGAGGGAAGAGAGGATGCATGCAGTACAGGTCTCTTTACATCTCAATACGACTCCCGCAAGGAATACCGTACCCCTCAGGCTCTCGGTCAAGCCTCTACAGTACACGCGGCAATCGTTCGTCACGTACTCGACTGCAAGGTATACAGTAGACCATGAATTGCACAAACCTACCGTAATCAGGAATTTGCGTCGAAGGGAACGAAGAAGTCTACGGAACTGCTTGAGAGGCACGAGAGACTGGCTAAGAAGGAAATGAACGTATCATCGACTTCTGATTGAGATCAGAGATTGGAGCGAATTCACAGGGGAATAAAGTGCTCATTGAAAACTGCCGGTGATTTATCATGTGATGTCATCAAACAAGAGACAGTATAGATAGAAGAAGCAGCCATCAAGTCAGGTGCGAATCAACCTCATACAGAATCTTGACAAGACATGGTGTCGATTTGCTGGAACCAACCAGAGACTAGCCTCAAACCTAACAGTAAGGCCACAGCATTACATGCCAGAGTATGAAAGAACCAGTGAAGTACTGACATAAGAAGACTAAAGATCAGATCACAAACTAAATGAACAAGGGCACTAATATGTATAAGAACGAAGAACGTAGACGGGGTTATTTGAACTCTATGAGTTGAAAACAATGAAACGCAGTTAACAGATGCTGCATGGAATGTTATTGAAGATATTGTCGAGAATACTGTTAACATGGGTTGAGACAATATCCCAAATAGGTAGTAGTATTACGTGAAATAGTGAGCGATTTACGTGAAATAGATATTGAAAGAGAAGAAAGGATGAGTAAGATGCAACGGGAAAGGCTTGCAATTGAACGGAGTAATAGGAATTCAGCCACAAAATGAGATTGTCAAGTCAACCATAGACAGCAATCCGTGAAGAGGATGGGAGAAGGCCTGCGTTGATCTTTGATCTTTGATCTTATTTTGAACGCTTCAATCGAGTGTCCGCCACGCACTTGTAAAGGCGTTTCACTTCTTCCACATTTCCGTATTTGTCCTGAAACCATTCAAGTTCACAAAAATTTACAAGAACCTAGGATCTCTTCCGGTTTTCTTATACTTTTCATTTCAAGGCATCTGCCCACAAATATATCCATACTATCTGCCTATAGGTGTTATAACGTGTTATAACAATAAGCCTTTGGGAGCCATCTGATTCTCGATAATAATAACATTAATAATAAATAACAGTAGTAATATCGAAATAATAATAATTTTTTCGGGAATCTAGATTATCTAGCACAAACTGACCAGTCCCTCGTACTCGTCTGGGAGATGCGCCTTGATCAGCTGACAGTCCATGTCGTTCAGCAGAACTTCGCAGCAGTTTCTCAGTTGGTTGCGAGTCTGCAATCGGCTTTGCTTTACTTACTCTCTTCACTAGGCTTCTTTGGAAACTAATTCACATTGCATTGTTTCGCGTAAACAGTGCATTTGTAATACACATACATACGAAAAAGAGATGAGCTTGAAAGCAAACAAATAAGGAAAGAAAGACGAACCTCGAAACTTTTCAGCTTCTCTCCCGCATATTGCTCTCTACCTCGCGCATGCGCCGTGACAGCAACGACATTCTGAAAAATATATATATATATATATATATATATATGCTTGAGATCGCATATAGTAGAAGTTCGTCACAATCAGATGACTTCTTCCAAAGTCTTAGTGCGAATATAACCATTTTTGACTATATATACTCTGACAGTGCCTTCACTTCTATTTCTCGCCAGCCAACTAACCTCGTAGAAGTAGCTTAGAACGGCGACTGTGGAGAAGAGTAGTTCATCGGTCGGACCCATGACAGTTCTGGCCATATCCCCCAGAACATTGATCATTCGCAGACACATATTCCGGCTACTCTGAACACCCAACTTCACTCTATTCTCACATTCCCCTTCCCTCCCTCTCATCCTGCATACCAAGCGTTCTAACAGCGAATAGCGGTTTCTACGCATAGGTAGATAGGATGCGATCAGAGTGCGCCTGACGAATGCCGTGACTCAATCACAATGTACGAGAGAGCGGAGAAGAAGGAAGAGAAACAGATATTGAGATTATACAAAAGCATTCGTTAGGCGCAGTCTAGATCTGATCGTGTAGTTTATCTGTTGGTTTATCCGCTGTATTTCAGAAATAGTGGTCAATGCGCTATTCGACACATTCTTCACCGGATGGAATGCGGTATTGTCGATCCTCGCATTCAAATTTGCGTTCCGTCGGCAATGATTCCGTCTTGTGTTGATTATTTGCACTTTTAGCTATTTTTTATGCACTTATGCTAAATATGTCGAGGAAAACGGAACGTATAATTCTGTTTTAAGAGTTGCGCTGTTTAGCAGATTTTTCGCACTTTGAGACAGCGCCATTCTGCTCTAGAATAAGATATCGAAAAAGGTGAATGCTTTTTGAGATCACCACCACCAAAACTTTCACATAGTGAGTATTAGATTTGGATAGTATCACGCTAAAGGGCCCGGAATTGGAGTTACGCCCGGAACGATTATATCTTCCCTTTTTCTCTACTATTATATAACGCAAGTCCAATAAGAATGCGCGGAACGGAAATATGAATACGAGGACATACAATACCTCCCCCTGTCAACCGTAGTCTCACCCGGAAATGCTTCAGTTCCAGTACAGCTCCGGCCAATTCGGGACGGAGTTGTTCGAGTTGCGCCTTGAAGGTCCTCCCCTTCGCGTCGCTCATCCGGTCCGTTATGTAGTAGTCAACTACGTATTCTGAACAGGCTCAAACTACAAACTACAAATAGACGAGGTTCATTAGATGGCATAACTCTCACCGTTCTCATCGTATACAACAGCCTTCCACACGGACCCCGTCCTGACCATCTGCAATAAACGTCTTTCGCCCACTCTCAATAGGCATAGACTTTTCATAGTTGTGCATTACTATAGCCGCAAAAGACATGATAGAATGAAGGGTAAGGAGGCATGGGGAGGCTATGGTGGATGTAATATATACAGTATACTAAGGTAAACCCTATTCAACAAGAACGAACCTCGACAGTCGTGAGATAGGTATGCGCTAGGGCCTTCTCGCACCACTCCTGCACCTTATCCCAGTCCAGATCAGGCCTTCCCTTTGATTCCGTCAGACCCTCCTTCGCTGAATCATGCGTATACAACAGTAATCTCGTTATTTGCCTCGGCTGATCGGAAATCCAGCCACGTTGGGAAATGTGATAAATTGCAAGTGTCATAGATAGCATCCTGCCTTTCTCTAATGGTGCAACAATACCATATCTATCTCGGTCAAACTCGCAGTCGGAAAGAGAATGATTATTTAGGAAGAGAGATGGAGTTTCCATAATGGATAATGCTCATGCATTAGCCCCACTCTATTCCTCATGCCCTTCTCCCTCCCTTCCCCCTATTCTCCCCCCACGGGTGTTCTGAATGTTCGGAAAGCGAGCGAGGTTTACCTGATTATGCGAAAGCTACTGTCTACCACACCACTTTTAGTTTAGTCGAGGGTTACTTTTGTATGAAAATTGGCAGTCTTTTTGTCTTCATTCTCGGCTGCTGCCAGTTCGCGATAGCTTTTAGCCGTATCGTATTCAAACGTCGGTCGCACGCTCGCTCTCCGAACAATTTGCATTTCTTCAGAACATAGCGCCCCCCCAACCTTTTCCCCCCTTCCGTCCCGCATGCCTTCTCCGTCCCATCGGCGGTTCACTTCGACTTCTTCTTCTCACGTATTTATCCTCCAACCAGAGCACTTCCAAGATTTCTTCCTCGGTCCACGGAGCCTGAAATGGCATTGTACTGACGGAGAAACTATACATCCCTATCGAAGTGAATAAAAGTACAAACAAACCAGCACGTTCCATGCCTTCTCCGTAGCCATTTCTCGTCTCTCTGCTTCTATCTGAAAAGCACAAATGTCGTCTACAACCATGATTATAATCCATCGGAAGGAACACACACCTCTTAGAGCAATGAAAGATATTCAAAGGAAGCCGACAGGAGAGGACAGATATGAATGAGAGGGGGAGAAGCTACAGCGATGCTTCTGTAAGAGCGGTGTAGAAACTATGGGGGAGAGGGGGAATGCGATGAATAGAAGTGGGAAACGGAGGGGACGGACGAGTGAATGGGAGGGAACCGCCGTTTACAGCCTTGTCTCTACAGAGAGACTACTACTCTGTCACTCCCTTCCCCCGACCCTCGAGGGAAGCTGGCAGCAACTAGGTAGATATACCTGATAGAGCAGTCAATTAGGCTACCCTAGCTCACGATCAAATAATGAACCTATGGCTTGCTATCCGAGTGATGCATAACCATCAATGGTACCCACATCGAACTACTATCTACCAAGACTAGAAGGATATCAGTATGAATCCGATACCACGACGTTTTACCAGTCCGCGTTCCGAAATTCCGAATGTCTCTGCGTCTCTCCAATTTCCATGCTCTCTCGCCTCCACTCTCTTAATTTGCATATGAACCTATTCTATGTAGCAAAACGTTGTGGATACAAGCAAGACGACAAGTGTGAAGAAGCTTCCCCCCCTCCCCCACCTTTCGCAATCCCTTCATTGATCTCGTCCCTCAGTCATCTACCGTCTCCCTCATCTGCGTCTCTCGCCGTCCCCCGCTCTCTCGTCTTCCACTTTCTCTGCCTCGTACACCCCTCTCTTCGCTCTCTAACGTCTTCAGCTTGCGACCTATCGAAAGCATAGAAACAGAGAGAACGATGGTACTACTGGCCATCCTGAGTGAGATTGCGAAAGGAGGAAGGGATGACGGAGGATTACGTTTCACTCATGAAAGTACAACCGTGATATGGTAAGATGTGACAACTCATCAAAAGATACTCCTCACAGCTCTTTTGTGAAACATAACCGAACATGAGTTTGGAGGGCCTCATGGGTAGAGGATACGAATCGTGTACTTTTGGTGCTTATGTTTCACGAATCATTCATAACCGGCACGCTTCTGGCCACCAAAAACAACGAAACATATCGTCGAAAAGTACACGATTCGTATCCTCTACTAATGGGCCCTAGAAACCGCCGAATTATGTGTGCGCGTAGCTCTGTGCCGATCACCAGAGACAAGACGTCCGTCTCTATCCCTACCCCTTCTTTTTGCCTCTTTTTCACCATCTCCCCTCCCTCCCTTCCCCCTTTCACCTCCCCTAACATTGCCACTATTCCACCACAACTCATTCCTCCCCGTCCCTCTACACAAAAACAATTGGTCACAATCAGTTTATCTTCTAGTATTCAACGCGACCCAATAGTCTAATGCTCATAGCACACGGTCAAAGGGTTCAAAGACGAAAGATCATCAATCGATCAAATAGTACAGGAATATAATCAGCCTAGACAAGTCTGATCTCACAGCTTGAAGCCGGATAGACGCAGAGTTACAACATAACGAAAGAGAATCTATTTACAATATAGAAGCAACAGTAAACTTACCTTTATCCTATATTTTCTGAGGCCTTGGGCCTGATACACGTAAAATAACACAAAGTGAGTGGGTGAGAAAATGCAAATGTCTAGTATCTAAGTATCTAGTGCTAAAACGCGTGTTTCACAAACCATCCCGCGCACTACGTTTTATAATCATGTTAAGAGAGGTGCTAGTACTAGGGCCGTTACTAATGACGTTAAGGATGGTTAAGTCTACGGGTTACGGGAGCTTAAGGAGTGTCCTTAAGGAACGAAAGATCGACCGCCAGAGGGTGCATTTCGTCATCGTCGAACAGTCGATACTCGCGGGATACGGTATTCCTCGTTACCGTACTCTCCATTGGCTTGTCCGATCGCTTCGGTGTCTCCTCATTCGACCACGGGGTTCCTGAACGGAAACGTACCGTAATCTAATTTGAAGAGAGGCAGACTACCTGGAGGAAACCATTTCATCCGAGCAGATTACCAAAGGACAACTGACATTTACAATAATTTAGCTTTAGTTGGTAACCGCACTCATCTATGCTGTAAAGAATATACCCCTTTGACTCTACAAACTATCTACTTCACCTAGTCTACAGTACCCCATCCTCTACCGTAACCCACCGGGTGCCCATCTCTGTCCAGTTCGCGATTCGACCCTCTCGGAAGATTCGGGCGACAGATCCTCAGAGAAGGGTGACGTGTGGAATGAACTGGTCCTGAACGGAATACCGTAACCAATGCACAACAAAGTACAGTAACCCACACCATGCTAATCAAATCTACAATAGCTCATTTGTCGTAATCAATAACTATTCAAATACAGTATGCTTAGAGGCTACAGTAACCCAAATAGTACCGTACCCGACAGAACTGGCAGAAGGAGAGAGTGAGCACGAGGCGAGGGAATCGGTAGAAGAGGGTCGATCGATATACGAAGGGAGAGAGGTATCCAGACGGTGCGAGGCAAGTTCAGCACGGTGCGCATCGAACTTGGCTAGTTCTGAAAGGGAATACAATATTATACTAGCCCAATGAATGAACTTTATGAACCATACGTGGGCAACCTTCCCCGCAATATTTTTAAAAAACAGGCCTACCAGTGTACGAAATCAAGCCTACCAATTGAAATTTTATAGAAAATATAGGCCTACCAAAGTAAAATTCCTAAGAAATCTGGGCCTACCACCTATACTTCGGGTCGGTGCCCACGTATGTTATGAACCTAATGAAGAGTGTGAGAAAGAGTGCATTATTGCGGAATATTCACGGGATACAGTACCCGTCTACCGTACCGTTGAAGAAGGAGCGTGCCAGAGCGGGCTCGACAAACAGAGCATCCCTCACAGCCTCGGGCAACTGGTCCAGACGGGGTACGAAGCGAAGTTCCTTGTTCCCGTGCGCGTACCAACAACGGTTACCGTACCTCAATCCACCAGTTACAGTAATCTTCAGAACAATTTAGCTGCATTTCGTTGAAACGAGTGATGAAATACGTTTACGACGTAAAAATGGAGGCTTACTTTTTTTAAATTGTGACTATTCCCGTACTCACTTGCACGGCTTGCCGGCCGCCCAATTGTCACAAATCGTCGTCTTGTACAGTATCGGATTCTTCCAGAAGCCGCCCGCTCCGCGACGTCCGCCTCCTCCTCAAAGAACAAAGATCAACGTGCCGTCAGAGATCAAAGATCAAGATAATATCAGAGATCAAAGGTCAGAGACCAACCTCCTTGGTTACTGCTGCCAGCGGTCGACGTCTGGTCATGAGGTGATCTACAAGTGGAGGGGTATTATTCGATGATTCCGAAAGATCAAAGATCAACGATCGAAAACTCACGTCGATAGGGTCCGAATGGACGCGAGCGAGGGAAGGGAAGAGCGAGAGGAGGTGGAAGAGGAGGAAGAGGAGGACGAACGCATCGAAACGCTGAAGAGAATCGGGGGAGAGGAGAGGGGGGAGATACATAAATAAGGAACGAGACAGCGGAGGCGTGATGCAAATTCAAAAAATAAGCACAATTGTTACCAGCCTACTTGAGTGTATACGTTACTAGTCCTATTAGTAGTTTGAAAGCGGAGTCATCTTACAAATGCGCTCAATTTTAAACTTTAACGAGAGGACAGAAGAGAATACGGTAGACTACCAAGAGCGCCTGGAAAGAGGTTAGGGAATAAGAGGGTGAAATAGCGGGACCACACTTATGACAGTGACAGCGAGCGGGCGAGGAATGCGTGTGAATGAGACAAGCCGAGTGACTGCATGCCCCATCCCCCTACCCTTCCCTCCCCGCTGATCTCCCACCACTCACACACCCCGCTCCCCATGATCTACACAACCCCTACCCTCTATCCAAGTCCGTCTTCCCCACAACAGCAGGTCGATTCCCAATGATTCCCACAGGGGGAATCGCTTCAACGCTAACAACTACCCTCAGGCATTCTTTAGCGTACTACTATCAGAAATGGCGTAACTAAAAGCTTACCGAGAGAATTTACAGTTTTTTTAAATAATATTCATCAGTAACTATTCGAATTTTCGCAAATGTAATTCAATCGATAATCTAAAATTCGGAAATACAGTAGGTCAAAATATTTTGTCAGCCGTATTTCAGTTGATTTATATGACTTCATACCGTTAAGCTAGTAAATTGTGGGCCGTGTTTGAAACACTTGAAACAAGGCCATATCTCGGGTGGGAAAGGTCGTACAGAGTTCTGGTTGGAATTTTTGGAATTCTCAGGACAAAATGTACTTGTGTATCAAGTTTGGTGATGATTAGACAACTCGAAACCGGTTAAAACGGCTTTTATATATCTTGACTGAATGAAATTCTCGCTATCCCTGTTCGAACCTCTCCAATGCCACATTTTTACGCTTTAACGGTCTTTAAACTTGATGAATCATTACCAAACTTGATACACAAATAGATCTCGTCCTGAGGATTCCAAAAATTCCAACCAGAACTCTGTACGACCTTTCCCAGCCGAGATATGGCCTTGTTTCAAGTGTTTCAAACACGGCCCACAATTTACTAGCTTAACGGTAGCTTGAATCCGTATTGTTCTATCGTGTTCCTTCCGTCCTCGTTTTCCTTCATCGAAGCAAGTATGTACTTTATCTGTGAGCGTCGAGAGATCATTGAGGTCAGTAGGGGATACGGTAATACGGGTTACGGTAATCTGTATAGCAGATATAAGTATCGATTGATTATCGTCGTTTTGGAAATCCGCATAGTATTGTGGAGAATGGAATATCTGAGGCAGGAGATCTATAACATGAATTGCTCGTGCTAAATATGTTTCTTATTCTTCTTTTACGCACAACTTTTTCTCTATTTCAAGGCCATCATGTAGAATATGCATAGAAATAATCGCAATAATAACAAACTCTCAAACACACATCGAATAAGGCTATGTAATATGAAGTGGAATATAACGTAGGCATCTCGATTTAGTCAACACGAAAAAATATATCTAGATATTATATCAACTGCTAAAGTATCACTCTTAAAAGGGTAAAGCATCATCACTCATAGCTCAAAAAGTATCTAGATAGGGTAGTTGGCCAAAAGCATCTGTTGATATCGTTTTAGACAGTCCAGAGAGTGAAGAGAGTCTGAAAAGCGCTAGATCCACCCCCATTTTCCCTCGAATTACAGTAATCCTCGTTTTTTCTGGTATCCCCACAACCACAACCACATACATCCTCCCACAACATTCCCACCCTTCACAGTATATTACCGTATGAGCTACAGTATCCTCTTGGTTCGCTGTGTAACATTCACAACACGACAACGAGTTATTCCATCCAACATTCATTTCAGACTTGCGTGAAAGCATATACAACATAAATGGATTGAGTAAGCAGGGGGACAAGTTGAGGGAATGGGACGAGTCTTGGGGTAGACATCAATCCACAATGGGGGGAGACAACTTTAATCATCATTTCATCTTCTTCTTTTTCTTCTTTCTAGTCTGGATGTACTACTACTGTATTATCGATAGTCTCTACTCGGGATATTCTAGACGCACAGAAACTACAACTATAACGTATGTATGTATGTAGGGTAGGGTAGAACTGTAAACGCAAACTTTAGATATATACGATTCGAGCATATATATAGACTTTTAGATATATAGATATCTGATAGAGAAGAGAGTATTGTTTGATTTTCATACTATATAGAGGGTATATCATGAGAAAGAGAAACGGGATAAGGATGATTGGAGTAATAGGAAGAGTACAGTAACTTGAGGGATGGGATTAGGGGGAATGGAAGAAGAGCATTGCTCTAGACTATTAATGAGACATTACGTTACGTAAGACTGATGAGAGAGTTAGAGAACAGTTAGTTTGAAGGGGTACGGTAGTTGAGGGGAGGGAGTACTGTATCTTATAGTAGTGAACTACTTCCAAGTATTGAAGGGGGCGGGGGGGGATGGGGGAGACATTGCAATACACAAGAAATACAACATTGTGAGATAACTAGGGGTTGGTGGGTGAGATGAGAAGAGAATGAGAGATTTAGAGGAGAGATGAGAGATACTAGGGAAATGCACGGATTAAATGGTCAAAGAAGGAAAACGAATGATGAGTATCAATACGGGGGGTTGTGAGGTCAGTCAACTTAAACAAATAAGGGAAATGAAGAAAACAACAAGATTAGAGATGAGATATAGAGAACAGGCTATACTGATACATTTGCATAGGCTATCGATCTACTCAAGAGAAGAGGAGGGCATTCTCCTATTTAGTACACTCCTTGTCATCTATCTAGTCAAAGCAACTCATGTTCTATCCTACCGTATCTACGACCAAAGAACTACTAAGGAAATTGCAGGTAGATTACTGTATTGAGACTATGAAATGATCTGATTCTACTATAGGGAATGAAGACGAAGGAAATTACGGTAACAGGATAAATAATATGCTGAAGGAGGATAGGAGGGGGAAAACAACCAAGAAGATATATTGTGCGAGCAAAAGTGATACTGTAGTTAGTTGTGTGGAATAGAGAACGATGGGTCAACAAGAAAAAAACGAGAGTAGGAGGATAAGAGGATAAAGCAATGCGATAATGAGATTGAACGAGTCAATGGGGTGAAGGGTAAGGAGAAAGGGGAATTGAGAGGGGAAACGAGTAACGAAGAACCGCGTAGACTTCGAGAGAGGGTGCCACGTATGAGAAAGGGGGAAAAGGGGGCAATTGAGGGAGCAAGTCAAGAATTAGGGGGATCAAGCAAAGAGATACCGTAACCACATCAGGGAAGGGAAATCAGGGAAGAGAGGGGAGGGGGGACTAGACACCGGTAAACTTGAAAACAAGTGTGAGAGGAAAGCGTATACCGAGTCTGTGAGGGGGAAATGAGAGGGTCAAAGTGGGTAGGGGATAAGTGAAGATAGCGAGAGACGACACGATACCACACACCACGAGAAGACGGGGGGCACAACGGGATTACGGTAAGTGGGGGAGGAGAGGAGAGCGTTACGGTAGTCTCTCCCTTTGATCATGTGCAGGTTGGCTCACTCAGGCGGTCGCGACGGGAGCCGCAGCGCCTGAGGCGGACGCCTTTGCGGCTGCCTTGGGGGGCGCATTCTCCGTGTCGGCCCAGATAGACGACATGATCGAGAAGGCATCCTTGCCGTGGGGGAGACTGCAAGGGGAGTACGGTAAGGGGGAAGAGGTACGGTAAGGGTACTGTATCTCTCTATTCTACATACTCTATTGGCTACTATGTATACTCGGCCGATCCCCCCATATGATCTGTGTCCATATTTCCCGGCACTCTCCCCTCTCATCCCCTCGTTTCGCATTCATTTCAATCGTTCACAGCCCCCAACGGCCTTGGCAGTGTTCGCCTCTTCTCTTTCTCTCGTCTCCCTCTTCTCTCCCTCCCCTCCCCCTCTCAATTCCCTTTCCCACTGGGACCACGTGATCCCGGCTGTCCCTCACTACCGAAACGGTCCCGATAACAACATGTTTAGAGGGACGAAGAAGGGAAGGAATGAACAGCGAGGAGTGAGGGGAGTGAGAGAGCACAGAGTACACACAGACACACAGTCAGAGTGAACCATACAGACAGACAGACACTCTCCTCCCATCCATCACTCCCCCCCCCTCTTCTTTCATCACTCCTCTCTTCTCTCGTGATCACTCTCGCCGACTACCGTATACCTCCCACTCTGCCTCTCCGAAACGCGCACACTTCCCTATTGAGAGTTGTCCGCGGCAGCTTTACAGATCTACCGTACCCCCTACAGTATGCCCTCTGCACCAACCTGGTGGGAGGCGAGTCTCCAAGTCCCTCGTCCCTATGCCCTCCGGGCATTCCTCCCTTCCTCATGCCGATCATCTCTCCGATGCCTCCAATGGCCCCTCCCATATTCCCGTGTCCCCCGAATGATCCTCCAGCCCAGTTCATCCAATCCTCTGCATTCGAAGTGCGACTCGTAGAGGAGGACGACATGCGGTCCTGGCCTGAAGAGAAGGGAATCAAACTGTCTAAGGATCAAACCGTTTGCTTTAGATGGTCACATTTTCGACAGGTAGTACGGTACTAATAGTATTAGGATTCTGTCACTTCTGGCAGATATCTCACAATGTTCCAGAAAGCTCGAAGGGGGGGGGGGGGGAGTTAGAATCGTGAAAAAGAGATGCTCACCAGTGACGACGACGCCCAGGGGCGCGCCCCAGTTGGCAGCCATGCTTCCCCCGAACTGAGTGGGGGTGAGGGAACGAGTAGAGGGCATGGCGGGGCCGAGATGAGAGTTGGACGACGGGTTGGAAGACGACGAAGAGGAGGAGAAGAGGGCCGGCGAGGGCGCGGAGGAGGGAGAGTGCAGCAGGAGAGACGGGTCTCCGTTGAGGGAACGCAGCTGAAAGGGAAGCAGGCGGTTGGGGGAAGGGTATGGGAAGGGGAGAGCCTCGCTGGATACATCCTAAGGCATAGATGGGCACGGTTGCGGGTACCGTGGTTGGGTAGCTTAATGCAGAATTTTGGCAAGTATTGGGTAGACTACTGCAGAAAAAATGAGGACAATTTTTGTCGGTAGTTATGTACGGGTGGGCCACTGCAGTAATCTACCAGCAAACCGTGCCCATCTATGTCCTAAGGCCAGCCAGTAAACGCTCATAGCCATGTACTCTGGTCGTCCGGTCGCATCTCTCACAACAAAACTGAGATAAGCGGCGTTCCCTAATGGCCTCACATTTGTCGGAATGGCCGCAGTCTAAAAAGGTGATAAAGAAGAGGGAAGGGGAACAGAATGGGCGCAACAACACGCAGAGCAGACTACGGTATCCCTCCCCCAGCCATACATAGTCATAGTCATAGATATTCTGCCTGATTCGACGCTACGATTTGTGCGCTGAGCATCGTAATTATTGCTTTTGCTTTACAATCATCAGTGGTGATGCTATCATCTCTCCCCTCCTATCCCCCTCCAAATACTCGATAAACCCACCAGATTGTTGAACTGGAAGCTGTCGCCGTGCCCGTTTCCCCCTCCCAATCCTCCCATTCCCTGATGTCTCTGCTTGTGCTCGGCTGCAGCGAGCAGAGCAGACGAGCCACACGACCCCGTCAGACCCGCGTAGGCCTGAGCAATCTGCAAAGATCAAAGATCAGTCTTCTAAAGTTCAAAGATCAAAGACCAACCTGTACCCGATGAGCGGCAGTCAGCGAGTTCTGCAGATCGGTGCTTGTGATGGGGGCGGTGGGGTCAGTGATGGGCATGTTGCCGGTTCTCTGCAAGGCAACCCCTCACTCTCCTATCCATAGCCAACTACAGTACCCCCCCGCTCTTCTCTTCGAGAGCCTACCGTACTCCTCCCCCCACAGCCTCATCAACCTCGGTTCCCACCTGGAAAATGTGCTGTTCAATCTCCTTCCTCGCCGCTTCGACGTTGTGCGGCAGGCCGGTGACCTACAAAGCGGGTCTATATTATATCATAATTTGAGTAACAAAGGCATGATCAAGAGCGTGAAGATAACCCCGTGCAAAGGCCTCGTCACCTCAAAGATGGGTTCCCTCTCCCTGGAGGGAGTGATGATGTAAGTGTGCGTGTCCTGCTGGATTCTCTTGATCGTCGCTCCCTTCGGACCGACGACCAATCCGACGACTCTGAGGGGAACCCTCACGTAGGCAGTCACGTGCCCGGGAGTCGTCATTCCGGGGACGGAAGAGTGCTTGCGAGTCGCACGGATCTGCAACGAATCAACTATTTTGAGGGACGTAAATATTCCTATTTAAATGCCTACATACACTCCACCGTGTTCACCCCTCGCTTCCTGGCTCACATTACGCAGCAGTATTAGGCAGCAGCGGCAAATCGGTAGTAAATCTAACAAATAAATACCAAACCTCCCCCCATATCCATCCTCTATTCTTTCACAATCGTCCCCCATTCCCTTCCGCCTTTCCCATGTACTCTCCCCCTTCTTCTCCCTTCAGTTTCCCTCTTGTCACTCTTTCCCCTCCGTATCTTTCCCATTTCGCAAAGAGCACACCATTGGCTATAAATCCCTCTCTTCCGTCCCTATCCCTCGTTATTCCCTCTCTACTCTCTCCCCTTCCCCCTTCTTTCCCTCTCTTGTCTCCCTACCCCCAGGCCTCCTGGTCCTATCGGCCACAAAACGATCCAAAGTGCAAGAGTCCTATGATCCGAAGGAGAGAGGGGGGAGGGGGCTTCTAGACTGCCTTACTCTTACCTCCTACTCTCTCGCAATCCCTCCTAACTCTCTCTCTAGCTCCCTTCCCATACCCTCTATCGCTCCCTTTGTCCCACTCTCCCCTCATCAGACAGTCATGAAGGGCGCTACTTGCACTAAAAGCAAAGGTGGGAAGTATCAAAAGAGGTCTGCACCACAATGAGCAGCAGACTACCCTTCACCAAGAGCCTTCTCGCCACTATCCTTATCATCCTTATTACCAGGCCTTTTTTCCAACCTCTCCATTAAATATCCACTCCAGCTCCCTCCATGCCACCTCTAGCTATCCCTACATTTTTGCAGGGAGGGAGAAGGGGGCAATAAAAGAGTGTGCTACTCGCAATTAGCGCCCTCCGTTTCCCTCCCTGACAAATTTTGATGTACCTTCCAGCTAACAACACCGGAGGGAGAGGAGGAGGAGGGGACTACTAGCAAGTACTCAGTGTGGTCAACACCTGTTCAATACCCCAATCACACTTCTATTCCCTGCAGGACCCTCTTCCCGACTACCGTACTCCTACAGTACCCCTACCGTACTCCATCTAACCTGCGTAAAGTGTTCAGCTGCGAGTTCGATCTCCTTCTTCGCCTCGGCCACATCCTCGGCCTTGCCAGTCACGGTGAACACAGGGTCGTCTCCCCTCACCGGCGTTTTGATATACGTGTTGGTCTTGGCACGAAGAGCCTTGATCTTGCAACCTGCAAGAGATCAAATATCAATCAACCTGGAGATCAAAGATCACTCCCTCTGATTGCTATTCCCCCTTCCGCCTTGCCCTTCCTTGTCTTCCCTTCCCCTCTACGGTCCAGTCACCCTCTCTCTCTCATTCCCTTTCCTTCTTCCTTCTTCTTCTCCTTCTCTTCTCTGCAGTTCCCAAGTCCTTCCATTCCCTTCTTTTCTTACTGTTCGAGCAAAACAAAAAGAGGAGAGAAGGGGGAGGGGAAAAGAGAGCAGAGAATATTAAAGAGAGAAAGGGATCTGGGGGCACTCACTACAAGACATCGAACAACTAACGCAGGGGGAAGGAGAGATGATACTGTTATTGGGGGAAGCTATGTTTGGGGGGTGGTTGAGGAGACGAGCCATCTGGGAGGGATAGAGGTAATTGTAAGAGGTAAAGGGGAGAGAAAGAGAGAGAGAGAGAGGGGGGGAGAGAAAGAGAGTAACGAATACATATTCCCGTTGTTATTCAATCGGCCCACCACACATCGTGGCACGGTCTTCTCCCTCTCCCTTTCCATTTCCCTCACTTTGCTTACCCCCCCCCCCCCCAGTCCTACCCCCTTAAAATCATCCCCTGAGGGAAGTCTACGGAGAAGGAAACAAGATACCGAGGGGAGATTCCCCTATCAAGATAGGCTGATCATACACAATCCATTCAGGCTAAATAATGGGAAAAACCAGAGAATACTTCCTTTTCAAAAACAAAAGCTGAGAAATGTGCATAAATATAACGTAAAAGCTGCAAAAAGCCCTTCACTTTCTCATATTTGATAGTTAACTAGTTCCACAACTATCCTTGCTAGTCCTCTTCTTCTTCTTCTTTCCTTCAACCGACAAATATTTACTTGTGCTTGACTAGGAGAGAGAGAGTGAGAAGAGAGGCAGAGGGAGAAGGGTGAATGAAGGAAAGGGGTGCGATGGCACGGTATACGGGAGTGGAAGGGAGTAGGGCAAGTGAGAAGGGGGAGAAGAGGGTGAGGAGAAGGAGAGGGAGGTAACGAGGTAAAAGGGAGAGAAGTAAGGGGAGAATGTTCAAGCTACGAGTGTGGACAAGGCAAAGAAATGCCTGTAAAAACACTACAACAAGAGTAAGAATGAGAGGGAGAAAGGAGCCACAGAAGAAGAGGACAAAACTGCACCAACTAAAGACTATTCCATGGAAAGCCTCATAGGTCAATCAGGAGCGACTCCATCCAATAAAGCATTCATAGCTATCCACCATTCTCCACTCTCTCCAAGTACGTTCTCTGTTATTCCGTCCTTCCCTCAATATCCCCTCATTTTGATTCCATCACCATCGTGCAGAGATACAGCTTCACTCCTCTATATCCCCCCTCATTCAAAGCGATAACAAGTACCGTAAACACACCCCAATATTGCCCCCCGGTAGTCCCAAATGTCAGATTGTCATTATCCCTTCGACTTCCTCAATCCCCAAACTAACCCCGTAACACCGTAAACAAGCGCCATAGCATTATTATTATTATTATTATTATTACTATTATTTCCCTTACTCATCATCATTTCAAGCCAAAGACTCTCTCTCTTTTCCCTCTTTACCCCCTCAGGCAAGGGGATACCCCAAGGGGGGCATTAGTCTCGATACTGTCACGGTCAATAACAGGCAATGTACAGTCATTTGGTATACGTGTGGAGGCTAAATAGAGGCTAATCCGTCAACCATACATCTATTATTATTAGCGTTAGCCCCTTAGTCTTATCCCATCTTCATTTCCATCTATCTCTCTCTCTATCTCTCGCAGCCCTCCCGCAATGACTTCTCTCATAGCCAATTCGGTTCATTCATTCTCTCTGCCTTCTCTCTCCCTCTCAATTCCCTCCAATCTCTCTCTCTCTCTCCCTTCATCCTCATCCTCATTGCCATTCTGCCATCTGTCTTCTGGTCCCCCCTCAGATCTGGTATGCACAAAGGCGAAAAGAAGAGAAAGAGGGCGAGCGAGTGTGGGGGGCACACAGACAGACAAGGCACTAATCGGGAACAGACAGACAGACAGATCCGAGGGGGATTGGCTTCTGTATAGGGGAGGTTCCGAGAGACAAATGATTTCTTTGTTGACTACTCTCCTCTCGGCCATTTCATCAACCGCTCTCAATCCTGAGCAATTCCTCTCCGAACCCCTCCTAGAACATTTCCCTCCGAACCGTCCCTCTTCCTCCTCTTTACCCCTTACTCTCTGTCTCCTTCTCAATCAACTTCTCACCCCTCTCCTCTTCCCTTCCTCCTCACACCAAAACCCATCCAACCGTAAGTCCAAAGCTCAACCGCATTAGGAGTGGGAGGAAAGTGAAGAAGAGAGGAAGGGTCACTCTCCCCCTATATCCTACCGTATCCCTCCCATCTACAGTAATCCCACTCACCCTGTCTCCCGACAATCTCAGCCACGTGTTCGCTGGAGGGAACGTCGACAGTCTCGGTGACGTTCCTCGAGGATAAAGCTGCCCTCAGGCCATACTCGTCGTCGTGGACAGGCGAAGACCCCCCGTCCCCTATCTCGTAGAACCACGCACCCGGAAGACGAGACTCCATTCTGCAAAGAGGGAGGGATACGGTAGGGGTACGGTAGAGGAAAGAGGAGGACTATACAGAGGTTATGGTAGGGAGTCAAGGTAAAGAGCAGTTGATGGGCTTGCGACATCTCCACATGTATGGGCTGGTTTCACAACAGTTAGCTCTCTAAGCGCAGATACGATAAGCGACGCTTATGAAAGATGGAGAGAGGGAGAGACGAGGAGAAATGGAGAGTATCGAGGGAGAGGGAACCAAGGGAGGGTTAATAAGATGAGATGATGAGGGGAGGGGAGGGGGAGATCGAAGAGAGTGTCAAAGAGGGAGGGAGAGAGGCCGACAAACACACAGACACCTCTCCCCCGTCTGTCTGTCTGTCCGCTCCCCTCCTTCCATTGTTAGTTCCTTCTTCCACTGCCGTCCGTGCCCTATCTCTCCCCTCCCTAGCCATTGCATATAATGACCACTCTCTCATTCTCCCCTTTCCCTCCTAATTCTCTCTCTCTTTCTCTTCCCTCCGAGGGAGTCCCTTATAAGGTTGTCAACCCTCCGTGTTCTCACTTGCGCAATCCACACAATACTCCCCCCCTCCCCCCATCCAACAGCCGTATCCAGCCAATAGACCCTTTTCGAGTGGATGATATAATACTCCCCATTGAGGGGATTACAAGGAACAACTTGGATAATTAGAGCAAGAGATAAGGAATACGCAAGAGGAAGGGGACTGCAATTAGATCGCGATCTGGAGAAGTGACAAAGGAATCAGAGGGAGAGAAAGGAGGGAAACGTCATACGTGCGCAGCCAGGGGATAAATACTTATACTTGAAATTATTTTGGGGTAGGGGTCATTTTTCCAGATGCGGTAGGGTATCCATGTAAATCGAGAATTTAGTACAGCGGTGGGGGTAATTTCGCACTGCGGTACGGGTAATTTCATAGTAAAATTACAATCAATTACTGTATTTTTCCCCTGTGCGCAGCCTGATTTAGATACCCGACGAAAACACTTTTGAACGGGTGTCCGGGGGAATATTATGGTAAACTCCACGTGGTTCCGGTTCAAAATTCATCATTTCTGCTGTATTTTGTTCGTCTATGGTTGAAAAGAACGTGTTTCCGATGATGAACTGGTTTTTAACTTGAAAAGGCAAGGATTTCCGGCTTACAATCTAATACGGTTGCTCAGATATGACTACCTTGCAAGGAAAAGGGAGGGAAGAGAGAGAGGGTGGGCTTACGAGGGAATCGGAGGGAGGGGGAGGGTGATGGACGCGACAGAAGAGGAAAGAGAGAAAGAGAAAGGCCAAGTGCCCCCTTCGTCCCCTCACAAAACACATCAAAGCATATACCATACAGCCCTCCTTTCCTCTCTCGTTCTCTGCCCTCTCCTCCCCGCTCACACTCTCTCACCCTCGCTTCTTCAGCCCAATCATTCAAATGCGCACTATCGCGGACTGAACGGCTCTCTTCATATCTCACTAATATCTAGTCAACTATTAACACACACTGGATAACCATCGACATAGCGGGGATTAACCGCTTGACACGTTGTCCAGTGGTCAGTGAGCGATGACTATCTCTACCACGAATGAGTCGTCAGTGGGGGGTCTAGCTATTCGGATAGGTCGCTTCCCTATACCGATAGCTATATGAAAGTGCAAGCATCCCCCCATAGTACTTACTCAAAGGACCTAATTCTCGCCATACAGTCATAACTCCTACATGGAAGGGTGGTCGAGAGGGGAGATTGACACCCGAGTAAAGAGAAGAGGGAAGAGATAGACAAGGGGAGAAGGGACAGCTAAGCTATGAAGGAATGGGGGGAGGGACTGATCAAACGAATACATGCCAAATGGCATAAACAAGCAGGACATTCGGAGGGGGGAGAGGGAGGGAAGCTAGGAGGTAAGAGAGGAGAGAGGGAGAGAGCTACCCAGGAAGTCTACAAGTACATCAGAGGAAGAAGCATCGAGGCACACCGCTATAAATATAGTGCAATAAACCGATCCGTCAGTTTCCTTCCCGTTCCAAAACGAGTCTCGCCTTATATTCGGAATGATTTTCCGACGGATCTTTTTAATCCACATAGTATATAATCCAGTATACAAGTTAGCGCTCCCTCTCGTCCCCTTCTCTGCTATATGAGACCACGACTGGTCTCCTATTCTATTTCCGCTTACTTCTCTCTCTCTCTCTTAGACCCCCTCTACCTCTACCTCGTATACTCTCTCTCCCAATTCCCTCCTAGTCTCTCTCTCTCTCTCCCCCCTTAACCCCTTCTACTAACCCTCTCCACACGACATGCCCCCTCCCTCTATCTTCTCACTAAGGAAAAGACTGAAGAGGAAGAGATCAAAACAATACAACGAACGAGGAGAAGGGGAAATTAAGGAATGAAGGGGGAGAAGGGGGAGGGGCTTGTGGTGGACAGAGGGGAGGGGGAGAGGAGAGGAGAGAGGAGAGAGAGAGAGGGGGGAGAGAGAGAGAGAAGAGCGAGAGAGTGCCAGATATGGAAGAGAGTGAAAGCTCATGCCACTGACCGATAGCCTCTTCTCCTCCCCTCGAGAGTAGCCTAGCACTGCCTTTCTCTCTCTCATTTCTCTTATTACATCCACAACAGATAGAGTAGGCTACTTTTTATTCCCCCTTCTCATTCCTAATAAGAAGCTCTCTGCACATCTCATGCAGGGTTACACATCAGTTGTTCACATAAGCGTGCTACTTCTGGCTGCAATTCAGGCTCGACAATACGTGAGCAGAGTGTGCAGTGAACTCCTTGCAGTGGCCTACCCAACCACAGAGATGGACATAATAAGGACAAGCAGTTGACTGCACTCATAACTAACGAACGACGTTGACTGCAACGCAGTCCGAGTACGGGATCGAGCCATCTCCACTACTACGCCACTACCCGCAACGCCCTCTCCCCTCCTAGCTACCATATTCGTATTTCGAATCTTCAGCCCTTGTCTTGCCTATTTTCCCCCTCACCCCTCCCTTGTTCTTACCTAACCCAGTCACCCCTATTCCCCCTTGTCTCCAACTTCTTCCTTCCTTTTCTGCCCTTTAGCCCTCCGCCTGTCCTTGTTTTTCTTGTCCAGGTGAGGAAATAGGCAAATGGCAAGCAAAGAAGGGAAAGGGGAAGAGGGCCAGCCAGCCTTCATTTGAATATTCAAACTTGGCGACGGCGCTACATTTGAATGTTCATATGCCCCGCCGCCCTCACAAGATCACCAATGATTTCTCTCCCTGGCCATCCGATACACTAAAAGCTAATATGCCATGAAGCCACTACGTGTAGCTGAACTGTCACAGTCTCCTACACAGATGGTCAGGGCTTGCTGGAATATTACTGCAGTAGCTCTCTCTCACACATAATCATCGACAACTGCTGTAGTCAAGATATTCTCCTGCAGCAGCCTGCCCAATACCTACACAGGTTGTGGCTACCCTACATGCAACGGTGCCACCCTATGGTCCCTACAAGGACTGTGACGGACTTCCGAGTAACCTTCAACTATCATCTCCCCCTCCCCTCTCTTCTTCTTCTTCTTCTTCCCTTCATAATCGACCGTCTCTCTCACAGTCCCAAACTCTTCTTGTGAACTGAGTAGGCAGATTGAGAGGAAAAATGGAAGGGAAGGAGGAGGAGGAGGAGGTAAGTAAGTAAGGGACTGGGGGAGGGAGAGGTGAAACTACTTTCTTTACCGCTCTCCTTCTTCCCTCTACCTCCTAGCATACCTCCCTCTCAGGGAATAAATACGCATACTTGAAATTAACTTCGCGGTAGGGGTCATTTTCCAGATGCGGTAGGGTAGCCACGTAAATCGAGAATTTAGTACAGCGGTGGGGGCAAATTCGCACTGCGGCACGGGTAGTTTCATAGTAAACTAAGGCCGGGAGGGGTCCTACCCCGTAAATTACAATCAAATACTGTATTTTCCCCCTGCTGCCTCTCCCCTTTACCTCTCATCCTCCCTCGTATTCCCTCCATGGCTAATTGCCTTCTCTACGTGCGAGGTGTATGATGCAGTCACCCGTCCCTTCTCTCTCTCTCTCTTCTCTCATTCTCTTACTACTTCACCCTCTCTCTCGACACAGACAGACATACACACACAAATATAATTAACCCTGCCAGATCAAGACGAAGAAAGTGGAGGAGAATCGAGAAAAAACTAGCCCCCCCCCCCTACTCCATTTCCTCTGTCGAGACATCTACTGCCAAAGTGTCAAGAGTGGGGAATCTAGAGGGAGAGGGGGGGGGGGGAGAGAGAACAAGTCAAAGGTCAGAAAGGGAAAGGGGAGAAGACCGTGAGGGGAGAGGGAGGCATACAAGATGGCAACAGAGAAAGAATAAGAACAAGAGAGGAAGATGGACAGGAGAGAGAGAGAGTACACGATACACACAGACACGCACACTCTCTCTCTGTGTCTGTCTGTCCTCACCTCGGTTCACCTCTTCTGTATGTCTTGGCTCTCTGTTACCTCGTAACTTCGCACTCGCTCTCCCTCTCCTTTCCCTCTCAAGACTCCCCCTCCCCTTCCCTCTCTTCCAAGGTCACCTCTCTCCAACTACCGCGTTCAGACCTCATCATTTCAGCCTTCAAAATTCGCGCGCTTCTCCCATCTGTCTATAGTCAGCTGGATAAGGATAGAGAGAGGGAGAGAAAGGGAGACCAGAAGGGGGCGATTTGAGGGGATGAGGTAGATGAGATGGAAGACTGTGGGGGAGACGGTCCAACTGATCAGTCGACAAGAAGGATTCACCAGTGACCAACGAATTCCGCTGGGTTCATTGCGAAGACTGCAGGAGAGGCATGTATTCTAGATAAAGTAAACGTAAATAGAATAAGGCGGAACTAGTCACATTCAAACCATTCCTCCATCACCCCCATGTCGTATTCGTGTCTCTCAGCACCAAACCCCATAGTAATATTCTCCCCTCTATCCCCTTCTTCCCGCCTTCTCTCCTTCTTCCACTTTTTCTCAAAGTACCTCTTGCCTTAAAGTTATAGGCGAGGAGAGGGAGAGAAGAGAAGAGAGAGAAGAGAACGAGGGGTAGAGAGAAGTACGAGGGAAAGAGGGAATAGATGGCTTGCCGCGATACTCAGCGTCTGGGGGTCGGAGGGGCAAAGAAGTTCGAAGAAAGGGAAAGAAGAGAAGAAGAAGGAGAGAGAGGGAGGTTTAGAAGGGAGAGAACAGCAGACTGTAGAGAGATAGAGGGGGAATAAAGAGGAAAAAGAGGGGAATGAGAGGGAAGAGATGGGTATCTGACTAGGGAGTGAACATGGGCAGAGAAAGGCAAGACTGGGAGAGAAGAACCTTGATCCCTTTCTATTCCTCTTCTCTCTCTCCCTCTCAAGTCAATCATTTCCCTCTCTTCCCTCATCCGCTCCTTCAAAGTACACCTCTCTCCAGGGACAGTGCACAAATAACACAATCATGCCAAGTACGCGCTTTGTAGTGGGTACAAAATATACATTCTACGACTATTTCCTTCCGCTACCAATCCTCCGCAGAACAAAAGGCGGATAATGCTCTCCCCTTCAGGTCTCCCGTAAATCATACAAAGACAATACCAACGTGCAGCATAATTCTCCCCCACACCTGGCACCTCTTCGTTCATTTCATTCCACTCTCTCGCATTCCCTAGTTATCCACCTCTCCTCTCCTCTCCCTTCCCTCTATCCCCTCTCACTTCATCCTGGCACCGCCACATTCTAAATTCTCTCCTTCTCTGTTCGTTTTCTAGCCTTCCTCTCTCTGCTGCTTGTTAGAGGTATTCACAGACAACCCCTTCTATTCGTAGCCCATGGCATAATCCATCCCTGTCATACATGGTCTCCCATCCAATCATTCGATGCAAAACCCCTCAACACAGCTTTCTCAACTTGGTAAACTCTACAAAATCCCACAGAAACTATACAGAAGCTAAGGTGTCAACACATGATGAAATGCCTCGCTTGAACCTTGCCTATTCATAACTCCAAAACTGTCAAACTCCCCCTCCCCCCCCCCCTCTCCGTATCCCATAAAGCTACAGTAACCCGACAGTCCCATGCCTATTCACAACTTTCATTACGTTTACAACGCTTCTCGTTCCCTTCTCTCTTTTGACTACAGTAACCCTGTATTCATTACAGTAACCCTCCAGACCAATTAGACTTCTCTTCTCCTCCTTTCAGTCTCCTTTTCGTCGGCTATTCATATAATGCCCTCCTCTCCCGCCATATTTCAAATGTGTCAAGAGACGAATAGACAGAGGGAGAGAGTGAGAGAAGAGGTGTGAAGAAGGGCCACAGACTGACATTCTCACTGATACAGGCAAACTGCGAGCGAGAGAGAGAAAGAGAGAAAGAGGAAAAGAGGAAAAGAGAGGCCCAAGGTACGGGTGACCCAGCGGGGATGCCTTCCTCTTATGGAGAAGAAGAGGGGAAAGTGAATGAAGGGAGGGGATCAAGGAGAGAGACAAAGGGAGGTCCGAAGCATGTGAGAAGAGGGGAAGGAGAGCCTCTCCCTCCTCATCCCCCTTCTGTCCGTCCTAATCCCCAAGTGTTAAGTGTACTCCCTCCTCTGCCTCTTCCCTCTCCCCACCATGTGCACCCTCCAATTAACAGCACATCCTCCGAGGGGAGCTATCGTCCCTTTTAGCGAATGAATGACATATGGCATGCCATCAGTGCCAAGTAGTATAGTCTTGTCACTGTCACCAATTGACACACATACCTTTCTTTTGTCTACCATTAACTGAACATGACCAATTATCCGACGAGAAAAGCTACAGCTGGCTTATTTTTCAAAATAAAGGTTTCAATGTTATCTCAAAGCATGGTTTCCAGTCTGTTTCCATGCGGTTGAAATGTCCCAGACTGTTTCCAGACATCAGTTTGTGATAAATCAGGTCTGGTGTGCCCCATGGTGTGCCTACCGTAAGTCAAAAACCAGACTGTTCCCAGATGAGAAAATGGCGGGAAGTTGTCGTTTTCATTTCTTTATTTTTGTTTTCCTTAGTTTCTTATTGTATTGTTAATTTTGATTGTTTTGATTGTTAGATTGTTAATTTTGGTGTGCATTCTTGCTAGTGTACATTTTCAAGAGCAGACTCTTTGCATGCTAACCTCTCGACATGAAAACAAGTGTCCCGGCTTTTTACAGCCGGGAGACTTGTGGAGAGCTCAGAATCACAGTCATTTTAGCCAAGATGGGGCCGCAGGCGATTTCGGTGATGGATGGAAGATCTGTGATGGAAGAAGAATGCACTCAACTCCTCTGTTTACTGCACGATGGTATGTAGTCTTGTGTTTTTTCATCAATTACACTCTCTGTTTGATTAGTATGAACTACCTGCGTTAACAATCGATAAATTTTCATGCAAACTGCAATTGCAGCCTAAGCCTGCGCCGGGAAGGGGCTTGCTGTGAGGAGAGGTGGAGCTGGAGCTGCACTCGCACTCAACTTCTCTGTCTTCTACCACGTGGTGAGTAAGTAAGTTTATGACGTTGTGTATTGCTTATTGCCAGAGTATTTTTACCATAGTTGTGCTCATAAATCAAACAGTAACGTCGTTAAAAAGAACCCTGATTTAGTACAGCGAAACGGACAAAAGTATTGAGTATTGATCTGGATTCACACTACAGGACGTAGTATTTAGGGATGGCAGCATCCGAAACGAAGCTTATTTTTGGTAAATAATATGCATCCTAGGTTATAGAACTGAGAGCTGGGATTCAAAAAAGCATAATGACAGTAAGTAAAACCTTACGTCAGCCAAGATAGCGAGCTGAACAACCGAATCGCCTTTCTGAAATCCGGATCCGGCCGGATCTAGCAATTTTCGAGTAGTTGTGTCAGAATCATGCCAGAAAATACGGTAGTTGCCATTGAAAAAGTTTCAAAGTGGCAAATTTGGGTTTTTCCGTGTCGATTATTTTTGCTTTTACTGAGTTCTTTAGCTCGAAAAGTGTTGAAAAAAGTGAGAATCAGAGCGCCCCGAATCGCTCCATTATCGCTGTGTGACTTTTAAACTTTCAGTGGTAATTTATCACTAATAGGATAGAGATACTAAGTGTTTGCATGATTCAGTGTAACCCGAGCTTTTTAGAATAACCCTACGACAATAAAAATAGAGAAATAAGGTAATATCATTGCGAAATTAATTTCCAAACAGCCTTCATTTCGCCGCTCTTAACTACAGTAACGCCAGACCGACCTTCATAGCGAAAACGGAACGATTTATTCCTAGGGCTGCCCTCCTTAGTAGTATTTTACCAAATTCCCCACGTAGTATTTTATAAATGGTTATGCTTAGGAAAACAGCGTGCTTGTGAAATCGGCGATCGGATAAAAGCGCCGTTTTCTATGGTATTGTTATTTTTATTTTCAGGCATCCGGTTCGTCATGGACTCCGAAAGGCTGTCGGATGATCTACTCTCTCTCAACGACAATGACCTATGTTCACCAGGTCTTTTTGCTGTTTTGCTTTTGCTGCAATCTTGTTTTTGTTAATTCTACTGAATGCGAGTTACGTTTTAAATCTTCATATGGCGGCCTACACTGAAACAGCCAATTTTTTGAAAATAAAAAAGACTTATATTATTGAAATTCTGGTCGATTTGAAGCGAACTCTTCCCTTATTTCTACGCTCACAATCACATTATTGTCCATGTATATTGTCACAGATAAAATAGATATCCCTTACGTATGACAGACACAATGATCGATGGAGCGTAGTGGGGGGAGGAGGAGGAGGGGGAGGGGCATAGTGGATCACCGATCTGTTTCCAGATCGTATGAAACCCAGGCTGTTTACAGTTCATACCAGCCTGTTTCCATAAAAACACCGATCTGGTTACAGACGATTATCAGATCGTGCCCAGGCAAAAAAACAGATTGGTAAACCATCTGGGAACAGACTGGTGAAAATTACCAGAGCACCTCTGTGGTGCCTTTCTCCACTACCTCCTCATCTTTCCCTCTCCCCCTTATGGGCATTCATTCAGTTCCCACCAAGAGAGACACAAATACACAATATTCCCACGTTGCCCCCTTTCGTCCATCCATTTCCCGTAAACAAAATGACCAATAACATTGCATTCCCCAAATGCAGAGGCCAATGGGCATATTTTCATGATGGGAAAGTGAGGGAGGATAAGGATAGCAAAACAAGACCGGCAAAAGAATTGCGAGGCACTTCAAGTGATGTGGAGATACTACAGTCTAGGCAGAGGTCAGCGATCAAAGGTCAAAGATCAACTCACGGCTTGGTCTCTCCCGATAGATCGTGCTCGCCCGACGAGGCTCCAGAATCCGAACGAGCGGCCGACGAGAGTTGGTTAGGGTTGAAGGGGTTGAGAGGGGCGAGGGAGGAGGGGACGAAGGGAGGAGGGAGCAGGCCTGCAAGGGGGGAGACCAGTACACGTAGAGATAACTAGGTACGGTCGTTGGAAAGACCCGCTACTCCACTACAGACGACTGGTATACTGGAATGAACGAGGGGGTCAGAGGGACAGTGACAGGGGAATCCGTGTTAGAGGCGAAGGATTGACCAATCAAGCTCGTCTCTCTCAAACGGGATCAAGTCATTCAAGATGGCTAGTATCTCTCTCCTCCCTTCCCTTACAAACCCTTCCCACCACTACAACGGTATGACAAGTACCCCTGTTATTAACGGCCTACTTCTTCCCCCCCCCCCAAACACTAGACAAATAATTGTCATGTCAAGCACACAGCCGAATAGCGTAACCTTCCAATCCTAATCCAATCATAGCCTTTTGCAGGCTAGATAATCCGTAGTTTTTGCAACAGTACCTATCTTTCCAAGCACAACCACAAAAGCAGTCCAAGTATGCACCCGGTTCAAGAATCTTCCAACCCCCGTGACTCGTCCATAAGTCAGTCGCCGTCCACTACCAATACACTATCCTACTCACTCCCGTCCTCTTCCCTTATCTCTTTATTCTCTCCTTCCCCTCATATCCCTCCTTTTCTTCACCTTCCATTCTCTTAGCTATTACCGTAATCTCTCTTCTCACATCTACACTTCCCTCTGGCGATGCTTTGCCCTTTGCCGCCATCTTTATGATCATTCCCTCGCTCCTTGTCTCCTTAGGAGAGAGTGGAGGGAGAGGGGGAGAGAGAGAGAGAACTCTCCCATAAATACGGTTAGACAGACAGGACCCCCGCGACCAGTCGGAACACCGTTATATGGACCGTAAAGAAATTCGAAGGAAGAGAGGATCACGAGAAGAACTATCGCAAACTGATCACAAGCCAAAAGCTCCCTAGTATCTCTACTTCCATCATTCGCTTCTTCTCACAATTTATAAACGCAAACTGTCCCCAGCACTCCTCCAATCCCTACCCTTCCCTCTAACCTTTACTCTCCCTTCCTCCAACATCCTTGTCTCTCCCCTCATGTACCCTTATGTTTGTCTATGCATGCATCTACATCGTGGTTCTTGGTTCTTGCCTCCCCTTCTCTATCCTCCGTCTCTGACTCCCTCTATCCCCCTGATATCCCCTTACAACTACACTACTACTTTGGGTATCACTAAGCGGCCCTCAATCGACATGCACACAACAGACTACGTACTTCCCGTATCCGGTCTTCTCCTTCTTCTCAATTCCAACCTTAGCGCGTGCATAAATCAGTGTTCGTCCTTCACTGGGTGGTCCCTTTCCTTCTGCTCAAAGCATGCATGGATCAGCACTACAGACATCACCAAGTATTCCTTATCCATATCTACCACTTCTGGTTGAAATGGGTAGAAAACACAGAGCACCGACATCTACCACCCATACAAGGACCGCTCAGAGTGCAAAGCCATCCCATCTCCCCTACAGCTGCACGTCTCCAGTAGTATAAATGCATCCCTATTCCCCCTTCCTCCTCCTCTCATTCATTCATTCATCACTAAATCAGTCCCTCCCCCATCCTCTCCAGCTGCAGTTCCCTCCTTCTCTTCATCCATCCATCCCGCCTCTGTCAATGATCCGTAATCCCCTTCAATACCACAACTCCCTCCCCTCCCAACAAACCAATAGCCTATTCTCCGTAAGTTGAATAATCCGCTTTTCGTACTTGGTGACACATCTGTTCCCCCTTAGATGCAGTCCCTCCATTCCTCTTCCCCCTCTGTCCCGTATCTTCCCTCATTCTCTCCCCCCTGAGGGGGTCCAAACCCCGTTAAATCGCTTAGACCATCTATCTCGCACTGCGCACGCACGCACAACATGCGGACATTTGGTGAAGCGATGCATCGCATCATGATTGACATACGGTAACAACCGGTGATCAGACTGTCATCCAGTGACACATGACAATGACAGGAACAAGCGCCTACTCGACACAGTTCACCCCCTAACCCGGTCGCAATACCCCCCCCCCCCCCCATCACCCTTGCACCTATCCCCCTCCTCCTCGTCTTCCCTGCATACAAAGGTAGTTAGCCAGTCAGCAGTCATTCATAGTCAATCTCTTCTCTCTTTCTCTCCTCTATCCCTTCTCTCGTGTACTATTCCTCTTCCCCTTCCATTTCCTCTCTCTGCTCTCTTGCCTTCGTCCCCTTTCATTAAATATCCCAAAAGCAGATAAAGCACATTTACAAACTCTCATTTAACTGATCATTCTCGCAGCAAAACCATGGGAACACCCGCAAAGTAAGTGGAAAAAAAAAGCTAAATAAACCCCCAGAAAAAAGAGTGGTTGATCCGTAAATGCAACAGGAGTCGAGTCTCCGGCCGTCAATAGAGTAGACTCCATCCGTTGATCCATCCCTCCCTTTATCCGATCATCCCCTCCCCTTCGTTCTATTCTCTCTTTCCCTCCTAACCTCCCTCCCTCTCTCTCTCTCACTCTAATCACTTCTAGTCGTTCTGTCTCTCCTCCCTTACGCGATAATTCCTAGTCATACAATATCTTCCTCTTCTCACCCCCTTCCCTTATTCTGTCATTCTCGAGTCTTCCCAGAAGACATCCTCACTATTATTACTCGATTGGGATAGAAACTGAGAGAAGACAAGGATATAGCACAAAATGCACGGGCGTTCACACCCATCCAAGGCATAGCCACTAACGGTGACCCATCCACACTTCTCCTTTCTCACCCCATCGATGTCTCACCCACAGTCGCCTCCTCCTCTCCTCGTTCCCTCCAATACCCTCACTATTCTCCACCGAGACAGGGCAATTGACCGATAATTTGCCTTTGTATCCCCCCACTTCCTACTCTCCCCTCTTCCATTCCATTCCATTTTCAACTCACGTAGACCAAAACACGCCAATCCAACTAAAGACCAGTGAAATAACCTATCGAATAACCGTAAGTCTGACTAGACATACCTCCTGATTGTATGATCATGTCCTCCTTCAGAGTCTTCATGTAGTTTTCCTCTAGTATTCTGCCGCGCTCTCCTTGCTGTGTCCACATTACTCTTCTGAAAAGGCAAAAAATGAGATGGAACCGCAACGCGTCCGACGTCGCGTCGCGTCAGAGTGTTCTATTCACGGATGGGCAAACAGTAGATGAGGAACAATAAAGACGGCGCGGAGAGGGAAGGATCAAAAGTGGCAAACGAAGGAAAGGGAGAAGAGAGCGTGTGTAATGGGATACTCTAGCGAGGGTAAGACTTGGATTATGAGAACGGTCGGAGGAGTTGAGAGGTGAAGGGGAGGCAGAGGGAATTACGAGGTAACAAGAGAGGCCAAGACAGACATATCACAGGCCCTGCCGACCGCGCAACAGCGCGCACTCATCTCTTTGCACACAAAGAGGGCGGATCATGGACGTTAGAGAAGGGAGAAGAGAGAGAGAATGAAGGGAGGTAATTGACGAGTGCTTTGTTAGGAGGCAGAGGGGAGCCCCCAGATGGGGGGGAGGTAGTCTCTCCTCCCTCTCAAGAGACAGATAACATCTGCCGCGCATCTGCCCCATCCTTCCCTTCTTCATTCTCTTCTATCGGCACCGTCCCCTTATTCATTCCACCAATACATCATCTCCCCTCTAGCCCGCATATCATACTCCGTTTTCAGGGGGCTCAATTATTTTTAAAGACAATTGCCAAATATATTCCGAGTTTTCACGTTTTCAAAGATGGTTATCTGCGCAAGAAGGTCACAACGGTGCCTTGGAAAGAAGTGCAAGCGATGTGACAAAAATGGCAACGCTAATATTCCCTAATATTAAGCGGAATCGAGTGAAATGACAAGGAGAGGCAGGGGAAGGGGGTAAGATTACGTAGAAAGAGGACAAGCTTCGACTGAGTCGGAGGGGATCCGGCTATAGTCTGAGGACGGAACGAAGGCTGTAGGGAGACAATGGCATCTCAGGTAACAGAAGGGAAGGGGAGGGGAGGTCAGGAGAGACTTCTCGTTAGGGGATTGAGCTGAACTAAGATATAAAGAAACGTGGGGAAAGGCCTTCAATTGACGAGGGAACGAATACTGGTTGACAATTTGTGAGAGAGCGGAGTCCCGACTCTCCCTCTACTTATACAATACACAATAGAGAAGAAAGTAAACAGGGCAAGGAAAGAGAAGAAGAAGAAGAGACTAGGGAGGAGAGTGGACGGCAGATGAACCACTCTTATGCTATACTTGTCCCCTTCCCCTCTCCTCCCCTGCTAAGCCCCGCCCCCTCCTCTCACAATCACACTTTCCCGCCAAAAATTCGTGCGCTGAGCGCGAGGCGACACCCTCCCTCTCTCGCCCTCTCAACTGGTTAGAAATCGAGCAGCTAAAATAATTCGTTATTTTATTCGTAATAGTGAAATGCACGACATCTGCCCATTGTAAATTAGAAAGAGACCGAGGTCAGAGAGAATGGGAGCGAGCAAGAGAATGAGAAAGAGAGGATGTAGGGAGGGACTAGGAACAAGAGAATAGACGAGTAGCTGCCCGTATTCGAATTGAGATAGTGCTGCCTGGCACACTCTTACGCAGGCAAAAAGGCCCACGTCCATTCATAACTTGAGTTCTGCGTCCTTCGACAACTTGGTCAGTCCATAAATTCACTTAATTCGCGTACTAGAGTCTCGTTCGAGTCAAGGACAGCATTCAGAAGCGAGTATACTAGTGCGAGAGGTGACAGAAATGGTAGAAGAGCACAGCGAGATAGTAATCAACACGAAACACGAACCGACCGAAAACCATGCAAAAAGCGCGCGCGAAACGATGACAGCCGGGAATTTGGCGCTAAATACAGTAATTCGCAATTTATTTGAAATGCGGACTGATAAAATACTACCGTATCGATACCGTAAACATATCTTTTTTTGCTGCTTGCTAAATTGTTTAGGTTTAATTTTTGCTAGTTTTTTGTTACTAAAAGCGAGAGTGTTGACCGAAAAAGGGATAGACATAGAGCATAGAGCTAAACATGTCGGGTGATGGTAGGACACGACCCAGAAATGGCAGAAAGAGAAGAGAAAGGGGAGGGAGAGCGAGGGGATGAAGAAGGTTGGCCGGTATAATGCACCACCTGGACACGCACCTGCCCCCTGCTTCCTCCTCTCCTGCTGCGAGGCAGCCCCGCCGGTACGCGCGCAAGTGGGCTGCTACGCAGCAGAGATCGACGGTATACATAAGAGTAGAGAGGGAAGGGTCAGTGACACGTCGTGGTTTGTGACACTCTCCACATTCCCCCGCACTTTGCACTCACTCAGACATCGGAAGAACATCAGTTACAGTACAAGACAACAAGCACAATCGGAAATAAGAGGCCCCCCTCGGGCGTTAGGTCGAAACTGATTCTACAATATGAAGTGATCAGAAGAGTCAATTAGAGGAATAACTATTGCCATCTCTCTTTATAACTATCGCCATCTCTCTTTCTCTTCAGTCTTCCTCGCTCTCTCGCTCAATTCATCGAGTTATCCCATTCGCACTCTACTCGTCAGCCTAACTCCAGTTCAGTCCGTGCGGATGATCATCCGATGAATCGACCCCGACCGAAGCTCTTATATTTATTCTGGTTGACATCTTTAAGATGAATTCTCCCTCCCAATGATGGATCTGCTTCTGATCTCGTCCCTATCTCCCTCATTCTCCCTTTCCTTCCTCCCTTCCTTCATACTGTCAATCAGCCCCTAGATCATTATCCTCTTCTATTGTTTCTCATCTCCCCCTGCTCTGCCCATCCCCATCTTCCCTCTTCTCCCTCCCCTCATTTCCATCGCACTCCTTCTGTCCTCATACTGTCATGAGCTGTCACTCACTTTGCAACAACACATGGCGTGTCCGAATTACTAACCTGTTGTACTATTCAGGGAGTCAGGGATACACTCTACTGGGAATATGACATACCCTCGCGTACTCTATCCTAACCCTAAATATACAAACACCGAACAAAAGTTCTCTAGACCATTTCCATGATTTTGCAAGTCTATCTCGTAGTCTATCTCCCTATTTCTATAGCGAGATAGACTACGAGATAGACTTGCAACATCACATTCATGATAATTTTCATGGGAATCCCTAGAAAGATGTCGTTCAGTGTACTTTGCAGTGACTACCATTCTTCATCCTTCACCCTCTACCGTACCCCTCTCCTCCTTCCTTACGCCCTTCCCTTATCTCCTCCTCCCCACCCACTCTTCCCAGTGCCTCGCGTGTTCCTTCACACCTGTCCATCATTACGATCCTCGCGCACTCTCGAATAAAGAGTGAGAGATGGAGAGGGGAGGGGGATTGAGAGGGAGATTGATGGAATCACACCCGTAGGTCAGTCCCCCCTCAACAGAGAGATAGACACTGTAGTCGGGGATGAGTCCATGTGCTCGCAATCAGAGATGGCGATTTGAAAAAGATGTCCGTCAAAACGATGGGGAAAGTCAGCGATCAGCTTGGCCAGCGACTGCAAAGATCAAAGATTAATCATCAAAGTTCAAAGATCAAGCGAAATTCCACTCACCCTCGCAATGGGAACCTCGTCCGGAATGCATAATTCGTCCGCTTCTTCGACTCTATCCATCTCCTGCAACGGAAGATAGGCTACGGTATTACAGTATAACCGTTTTCCCTTCGTTTAACCTTTTCTCAACTCTACTATTCGCACAGTCAGCTAGCTTATTTTCTTGAGCTGGAAGAGTGTAATATCACCTCACAAATGGTCTAAACTGGACTGCTCACCAGATTCTCCCGTGACCCCTCCCGACTGACCCTCAATTCCCTCTATTTGTCCTCTACGCGAAGTCGTCGTACTTCGACCAGTACATCCATTTTCTTGGAGAAGAATCAGCTTGCCCTCGATCACCTCAAATCGTCCAATTGTTGTTTACTGGGAATATTGCAGTTTCCGCTTCTAACAATAAGCTGAGCTTTCATAAACCATTTAAGCGGTTGACATGGGCTAAATAGACGGGTCGATTTTCATGCTATTAGATCGATTTTCGCTAATAATGTACCACAAAAATGTCGTTTTGACATTTTTGTGGTACATTATTAGCGAAAATCAAGAACCGTCAGCCATCTGCGCAACTCCAATATTCGGGCCTATAGGGGCAGTCTTACTACTCCCACAGCCAAACCCTCGCAAATATAATAACTAGGACGTGAAACTTACTTGGACATCGAAGGGCGACACAGGAATTTGATCGGATCGTAGTGCATTCCCTGCAGATTGCCACTGTTTTCCTTTCTCTAATATTCCTAATCATTCATCGGTCAGAAAACGTGCGTATCTCATTCCTGTCCCACCCATACGTGAACAACAATTGCAATCATATTTCAAAATCGGGCTTACCAAAGTAAAACTCCAAAAAATGAATGTAGGCCTACCACCCATATACGGTCCCTCCTCTTACCTGCTTGTCTTGCTTCTGGATTCTCAGCCACAGATCGTTCCTCTCATCGAGAAGCGGATCGACGCAAATTAAGCCCTTATCTCCACGATGACGGATCTGCAAATGGCAAGTTCAGCTCTTTTAACATGCTGCTTATCCTTGTAAGATATTCACGTAAAAAATTCCTTACGAAATGTTCTCTTCTGTACACATAAACGTGGGTGAATATAAAGAATTCCTCTCTTGTCTCTCACAATCAATCAACTTTCTTCTTACTAGAGGTTGAGGTAGGCTGAGATCAGGAATTGGCATTTTTTGTTTGTATAATATTAGAAGTTCCGACAGTTAGTTTGTATAATATTAGAAGTTCCGACAGAGTGGCAAAGTTAACAACAGAAAGAGGTGAATTGTACCGGATCAAAGGATGATTCTGATTTGGTTGAACTCCTGTAGATGTAAATTACGAAGTGAACTGTCACTTTACAATTCGATAGGATGTTCATAGTCTCGAGGTCACAATGTCAGGTCCCGGGCGAGTAACCGGGTTACGGTAATTATCGTTTCAAGACCGTAATCGGAGAGTGACAGCGTGTCGACGGGAAGGGATGAATGAGGGGAGAGATAGCCTGTCAGTCTAATCTCGGAATAAGAAGAACGTCCACGATTCATCCCTAGTTATCATGTGGGAACTATAATCTGACAATATGAGTGGTAAGATAATCTGAATAGACGAGTAACAAATCCTTCTCATTTGCAGCTCACATTTACTATTTATTATGGTAGAGCAAGTTTGTTGAACAAGGTTGGGAAGGAATGTGGGAGTGTACGTAGAGATCGTCCTCATCCCCCTGCACCTTCTCTCACCCTCACTCATGCTTTATTGTCTATAGTATGGAAAATCGGAACGTATAATTCGTGATTCCGCCGCTACGGTGTTTAGCGATTTTTTCGTGCTTTGAAACGGTGCCACTTTATTCCGAGAAAAGATATCAGGAACATGGATGTTTTTGAGATCAGTAACATCTAGACTTTCTTACGATACATACTAGAAGTTGATTAGATCAATTTGAAAGGCAGCGGAATCAGCGCTAGAAACGGAACGATTATATCTTCCCTTTTTCTCTACTATACCTCCCGCGCTTCCCGCGCTTACAATTAGATAGCATAATTCAAATATTCGCATGCTAACCAGGCATAAACCAAGTTTGAGAGTGATTTATCGTGTATGACGAGCCACTCAAAGGGAATGAAGGGGGACGGGTGCAGTCTGCCATCCTATTCTCAAGTGAAGTACTGGGAACTGCTCCTGTCCGTGTCTCCCTCGGGGTAGATGTCCCAATCCAGACGGGACCGACCCTCTCTCCATCCGCGATGGGAGAGATCGAATAGCTAAGCCAACTTATTCACTTATTCTTATGATAAAATGAAAAAAAAACTCTTTCAAGTAATCTAAGTGGACGTACGATATTGTTGACCAATCCGTCGTAGGGGGGCGGTTGGTAGAAGGAGTACTTGTCTTCTTCCGAAGCGAGGAGAATTGAACGAAAGTTGATGAGGGACGACGGCACTTTGGACATCTGCAACCATAGTTTCATACATGTTCTTTGAACTTTAGTTTATTGCTAACTTAGACAAGATAGTGCATGATCCGATTCTAACTAACCGGCCATTTCGTAGGATCGAGCAGATCTGTAGATGCCTTCATGTCGCGAACCTCGTTCTGAGAAGGGATAATTCTTTCCCGCTTGCTTAAACAATAATTGTAAGCTAAGGGCATTCTAGCGCCAGTTGTCCCTGTGTATATACCTTGCACTTGAGGTTTCTCCAGGGAAGCTGAGAGAGAGCAGACTCGCATGCGATGAAGTACACTGCCCACAGATCATCCCACCGGCAGACATCCTGCCATACAATCAAGTTATCACCCCCTTATTGGCTATCTACAGTATCCCATCCCTCCCCGACTACAGTATCCCCTCAACAGTAACCTTTCCATGATGAGCAGCAGGCGATGCATATCGCACGGTTCCTCTGAAGAGAGACGACGACTCGCGGATCTTGTGGTTACCCTGATGAGAGGATTACGGTGGGAGTACGGCAATGAGGAATACGGTAAATAAAGGTGTAAATTACGAAATACAGTAATCTTGGCTTACATTGCTATCGAGATACGATGCACTCATTCCGAAGTCGACGATGTAGAGACGGTAGGGAGCATAGCGGGAGATACAGAAATTAGGAGGCTTCACGTCTCTGAGTCGAAGTATATTGTCCCAATCAGGCCGTTCTACCTATTGTTGTTCATCTTTTTTGAATACCATTTGAACGTATCCTGAAAGTGCATTATACCTGTGTATCCATCCCGCCTCATGTACTTCCTTCAATGCAACGACCATCTCTCTCATCAACCACAGTGTAGTTTGTATCGTGAAGACATCTCCCTTCTGTTCCTTCTTCAGATCGCGCACACTCTTCCCCACCAGATCCATCACCTGTATTTCATCCTTCATCTTCGAAGATCTTCCATCCCATTCTAATTCCTTCATAACCTTTCCTCTCGTGCTTACCATGTAGTTATAGGTCTCATTCTGCCCGTATGCGAGTAGTTGAGTGAATGGTGGCGTAGACCCTTCATTGGCATACCTCTGAAGCGAGGAAGATTACGGTAGGTTTGGGCACAATATGGTAAGCAAGTCTACCGTACCATCTTGCTCGCTTGATTCCTGAGCAGTTGTTGAAGGCATTCGACTTCGATATGGAGAAGGGCAACCTACAGGAAGGAAGATACAGTAACTCATTGAAATGCCATCTAAAATCTAAATGGTTAGCCTCGTTCCTCCCATCTCGGTCCATTCTTGCACTTTCATGACAAGATTATCGGTCATCTACCGTACTGCACTCTAGTCTAGCAGATACGGTCATCTACACAGTATGATTATAACTCTCACCGATGCCTTCCTCGATTCCACCTTCACAGCCACATCTTTTCCGTTGATGATGTCGAGACCGAGGAATACCTGCACATCAATCATTTCAAAGGGATTACGGTGGCCCAATCACGTCAGATCGATGACTATCATATAGTGGGATTACACGGGTTACTGTAGTCCAATAATATCAGATCCTACAGACCTACAGTATACCTGTCCGAATCCACCCGTACTCAGCAGGCGAGTCACAAGGAATCGTTGTTCGATCAGCTCCGATGGGGGAACGATGCGGGCATCCGTACTGAAGACATTCGTCTTGGGAAACAGATATATCCAAATTAATACCCAGGGAGTACTGTAACCATCCAAGACACAGTAATGGTGTAAGTGATGAATACAGTAACCTGCTCAAAGCGGAGAATAGATGCTGGACGGGTGAAGGTGCATCGGACATGGATTGAGGGAAGAGGAAGAGGAGAAAGGGGAAGAGAAGGGGAGAGGAGGACCGTATGGGGGAAGGACAGGAACAGGAGTGAGGGGAAGGAGAGTAGGAAGGGATGATTGAGCTAAGAATTAATGGAAATCACAGATCAAAAGATCATTGAATTTTGAAAAAAAATACAATTAATTATTTAGAGCACTGTCCTTAGAGTTTGACGAATATAGCGTTCTTATCTAAGTTTCGATTCCGTTTTTCACTTTGATTTCTATGCACTGTTTGTTGTCTTGAAGATCAAATCAGGAAAGTAGTGCCCGAAAAAACAAAAAAAACACATGTTCTAATTGAATATACTTGAATTGAGATATGCCTGGACAAGCGAAATCTCTAATATCGTTATTTACCCCTCTTACTGCCGCGGGGAATGATATATAATAATAATAATACTTTATCATGCAATATACAAAGAAAAATTTGTGAGGAGAATATGGAAAGGGAGATAAGGATTGCACAATGTAATACAACATCGCTACAAGGCAATGAGGAGGAAAACCGGACTAGCATGTAAATTAATTAATTAGAGATGCTAACTTATGCTTAAAGGATTGCACATTAGTAGATAAGACAATATTATTGGGGAGACGATTCCACAGCTCAACAATACGATTGGAGATGAAGTACTTCGACTTATTTGATCGGCAATTAGAGCGAGTAATCTTAAAAGAATTGGTTCTAGATAATCGTACATTAGAAGATCTTCTAAAGAACTTATGGAACGGTAGGTATATTTCACCATGCAAGGACTTGTAAGCAAATGAAAGGTCGATAATCGTTCTACGAACAGAGAGAACAGACAATTGAAGGTAAGTTAACCGATCATCATAACTACGAGGAGAAAGGTTACAACGCGAAAATACACGTCTAGTATAATGACGCTGAACGCGTTCAAGGGAGGTAGATAAAGAAGTAAGATGAGGAGACCACACTTCAGAGGCATACTCTCTAGGATTGGGGGAACGTAAGTTACAAACAAACGAGAATACAGTTTAGGGCTCTTAGATGCGAACGCACGGAAAATGTAGGAACAACAAGAAGAGGCCTTTGCACAAATGGATTTTATATGAATAGCAAAGGATAACTTGTTATCGTATGTTATTCGTAAATCGCGAAATGATGATACAACGGGCAGTGGAACATCTTGGAAGGTATATCCATTGTCGCAACGGAATGAAGAGCTCTAATATAAAACGTACTTCCCTAAAATATTTCCTCCAATAATCACTAAATTATTGACTGCACAACTAATCCAATGAAACTGGTGAAAGCATATTATGCTACTCTGGAGGACCGGAGTTAAAGGGACACGGAAGTAATTTTCAAGTGAAGCTTATATGAAAGATTTTGTCGTAATTAGTACAAAACCAAAAGGAAAAATTATAAAAATTAATAGTATTCGAGAAATGATTTTTTGAAATTTCATCCAACGACGACGTTACTGTGTTTAGCGAAAGGAATTAAGCCAAAAGCGACATTCCTGTTAACGACGGAAGCC
>LS858619.1:68200-86351 GCA_900490955.1 Micoletzkya japonica | reverse complement strand
TTGAACTGAAAATCGACTTTGAAATTTCAAACAGGCTTTTCATGTTTACAACATCAAGAAAGTTGAAAAAAGGGCTCCGTGGCTGCACAGGTTTTGAGGAGATCTCTCGATCAAAAAAAAATTTTTGAAAATCCGTTAAGATTGAAGCAAGTTATGGCGTATCATCGAAAACCCTTATCACATTCTATATATAAGAGGATAGGCTGGATCTGGATTTGGGGCCGGGAAATGGCGTTACCGTAATCCCTAGGCAGCTAAAAGCCGGCCCTTTGCAGTGGCAGCCCAGGAGGCGGCGGCCCAGCGACAGGCGCACGACGCAGCCATGGCACAGGGCAACCGGAACCCCGCCCCCCTCTCGCCCGATCTACTCAATGACATACGACAGGTAAAGGGAGACGGGTAACAGGGTAGATGGATAGATAGACAGATATTTGTTAGGGAGCGGGAAAAGGACCAAGTTTTAACGGTTACGTTTCATGCCCCTCTATAAATGGTTATTACTTATACAGGCAGGATTATGAAACATAACCACCAAAATGGCCCGTTTCCCACTCCCTAATATTTATTGTAGATCAGAAGGAACAGCGAGTAATAAGTGAAAAAAATACAGAAATGAAGAGAAGAGCAAAACAATGGCACATGGAATGGGATACTATGACTTAGAATTAGCCTCACTGATTATAGGTAGCGGTGGGATTTTCTCACGTTGGGCCATGAGTGGTCTAAATTCTTAAAAAATCGATGGAGCTTTATCGGCGACTTGATTGGAACAGTCGTAAAATAGTTATAGCACGCCCATTTTATGTTCCGCAGTGATGGATGCGAGAGCGATTTACGCTTGCAATTAGTGAAGCACAATGTCTCTAACAATAAAACGAGCATTTTTCTTTCAGCAGAAGGGTGAAAATAATTGGGAGGAGGGAAAATAATGTAGCAGTAATTTATCGGAATGAAGACGATTGATGTGCAGGTCTTCGGCGTGCTGCAACAGGACGGACCGGATGCGGTGGACGAAGACGGTATTGATTTATTGATTGATTTGAGTGTTGTCACCAACGCTGCGGCCTCTCTTTTGTTATCGTATAGGCTGCTCGGTATGGCTCGTAAATAAGCATAGCCATAGCAAACAGGCTAGTTGTTTGTTTTATGCCTCATTCTATGGCTCATGAGCCCATATAAGCTTGCGAAGCGGAAGACAGTTCATTCAAGGGCGGAATGAGGTTGCTGACGGAACGTTTAGCGCCAATAATTTGTCAAACACCCTGCTTCTATGCGTTGATTGTCAGGTTCGCGTCGCCGTCTGCCCGACAGCATGGGCCACCTTCACCGGCGATTCGTCTTAACGCCTACCGGGATTACGGTACAAATTGGACAGGCACGACCGGGCGAGCTGTGAGTATAGCCATAATGAGGGGTTAATTACAAGCGTTTTTTTAAAATCGTATTCTGAGGTGGAGAGCAGGGGGAAAGGTACAGTATTTGATTGTAATTTACGGGGTAGGGGACCCTTCCCGCCCGCAGGCCGCCGTTTACTATGAAACTACCCGTACCGCAGTGCGAAATTACCCCCCTCCCCCCCACCGCTGTACTAAGTTCTCGATCTACATGGCTACCCTACCGCATCTGGAAAATATCCACGAAAATAATTTGGAGAGTTTGGCGATAAATGCGCTAGTCGCGCGTAACATTATTATTACTCTGAGAAAACGGGCAGGAGAATCGTCCAAAGAAACGGGCGATTTCGCGACCGATAAGACACAAGGACGATAAGCGAAGAGCGCTCTCCGAGACAAGGAAGTTTCGGGGGTCGAGGGGACTGGGGAAGGACACGTTCCGGGTGTGAGGGTGACACTGATCAGCGTTGCCTTCACATTTCTATAGTAGAGAAGATGGAGAGATATAATCGTTCCGGGCGTAACTCCGATTCCGGGCCCTCTAGCGTCATACTATCTAATTCTAGTATGCTCCCTATGAAAGTCTAGGTGGTGTTGATCTCAAAAAAAGCATTCCATCTGATCGACATTCTAAAAGAGATTGGAGCTCTTTGAAAGTGCGAAAAATCTGCTAAACAGCGCAACTCGTAAAGCAGAATTCTACTTTCCGTTTTCCTCCGCTATACAGGCATCCTCACGTAATTAGTAATAATGAAAAGCAGCAATCCTAACAGGCCTTTTGTGCCCTATGATTCTACCATTTCTACCCATCCCATCCCAACGTCCGATGATCGGAAAATCACGCCCACGTAGTGTGGCGTGTTGACCTCCCCTCCCCTCCCCCCCCTCGTCCCTGTTTATTGGGTTTGCGAGATAAGAGCCCTCCTCATTCGGACTGGTAGTCTGTGTGTGCATCGGAAGTATAGCAAATGGAGGGTCTCCTCGCAGTGAGCGGTGCGATGCGCCTTTCGTGAGAATTACTGCTCATTCGTTATAATTGCTATCATTAATTATTATAATCTTTAAAAAGAGTACAATCATAAAATCAAAATGAGCACTTTTTCAGCGGCGACCAACTCATGGACATAATGGAGATGCTGGCGCGGGATGGAAACGTGCAGGGCGTGGGCAGAATGGTTGGTGGGGGGGAGGGGTACGGCGGGAGGGAAGGGGTAATGTGGGGGGAAAGCGTACGGTAGGGGGGAAGGATACTGTAGCAGGGTGACGGTTACACTACCTTAGCCCGTTCTACGGTATGATGGTTTGATTGATGGTGCTCCTAGTCCAAATGTTTTGCATTTATTTAATATTTTCGAAGCTTTGCTGTCAAGAAGTCGAAAAAGCAAATTGCAATGTTGTTTATGAATACGTTTATAAATAATAGAAAAAATATTAGAAAAAGCGATAATATTTGTGCAGGCTCGAGTGCCCGAGGATGCCTTCGCTCGTCTTCCCAACAGTTCGGTCAAGCAGAAGCACATCGACGACGACACGCAGTGCGCGACGTGCATGGACACCTTCAAGGGTCGGTGATCTTTGATATCTGGAAAGTGATATTTGATCTGTTCCGGGAAGTGATCTTTGATCTCCGGGAAGCGATCTTGGATTTCTGCGGTCGTTCTATTAGTGTTCGGCAAAGGAGAACAAGTAGCAGCTACGCGTGCAATAGATAAGAGGGTGGTCACTTGACATTCATTAAGGGGTGAAGCAGCTCTAATGCGAAAAGCGAGCTATTTGTGCTGATAATGATAGCTTGAAAGATCCGCGAACACTTTGCATGCTAATGTACAGCTATCTTTACGCGCGCGATTGGCATATCAGGACGTTAGGATGATTGCGTGCACCTGAGAATCACACAATGTAGAAGGCTCGTTAGATGTGGGGTAGCAGCCTGCGAAAATGTCGGGACAACCCTAGCCATTGATTTTCCACATTTTTTTCACGCAAAGCGGGGTGCTTTTACTACTTCGCACACGCATGTCTCACATAAGAGCTAACACAAATCAACAAATCATTCATCTGTCTGTTGGAGTCTTTCCTTTCGAGCGATCTACTGCCGGTAAGGTGCATGTCAGGGACGAGTAGATGAAATACATTGCATTTCAAAGATTTTCAATCTATTATTTTAATATATTAGTCTATATTAATCCATTATTGATTGCTATCTCCCCGCTGATTGCAACGGTGGGCGAGCCGTTATGCTACATTACAAGGGTAGATGAAGTATTTGCATTACATTTCAATGATAATGATGAATTTGATGAAATACATTTCAAAGATCAAAGATCAATCGCCTCCGTTTGCAGCAGTGGGCGAGCCGTGCGCCGAGCTGGCCTGCGGGCACATCTTCCACGTGCCGTGTATCGTGCCGTGGCTTCGTCGCGCCGTCACCTGCCCGACGTGCCGCGCGCCCGTCGACCACGCCCAGTGGACGCGCCTCATCCAGGACGACATCGAGCTCGACTGATGAGACCAGAGATCAGACTACAAACTACAAGCTAGACTCTAGTCTGGTGAAGGCACTGTGCATACATGTAGTCCCCCATCTCCCATTACGGTACTTGGTATCCCCTCCCCCCCCTCCCCCCCTCCTGTAGTAGATGGTACGGTTGCTGAGAGAGAGATCAAAGGCCGCCTTTTGTTGATTGTCAAAAGTTTTCGCATCCTAAGCCCCCCCTATCGGAATCAACGCAAAGCCCTGTTGGTAGAGAGTTGAAAACGGGCTGATTTTCGAGCTGCATTACTTGTATATGCCATGAAAAGCCGTAAAATGGCTCCGTTTCTCGTTCTCTACCCCTCCCCCCCGTTATCCTTCTCGTGAACGCGCCACTATGTTATCCATGAGGCGCACAACGTCTGTATACTGTAATGCCCATTCTTGTAGTCCTCCTCCACCTCCCCCCCCCCCTAATCGATTCTAATAGTCCACTCTAGTTTGCAGCAAATAATATATATTCTCTCACGTTATCCTCCCCCTCCATTCGTATTCTGCTTAGCCATCATCTTTTCCCAGTCGCAAAATTCGCTAGTGACCTTATCCTTCTTTCCTTACAATTAGTAGGTAGGCTTCTCGGGTCTCCGTATAACTCAGATCAATCTTCGAGAAAGCAAGGCAGAGACCGCATTAGAACAAAAAAAAACACTTCTTTCTCGCTCTTCTTTTTGCGTCTATTCATCCAAACTCGTTACTTGTGTTAACTACGATCCTGTTGCGGAACATATTACATACAATACTCTTCCCTTCCCTATGCAGTAGGCTTCTATCATCTCTCAACGTATAAAGAGGGAGGTTAGTTATAAACATTATATTCACCCGTATTGTCGTTATCGTTATCGCCCCCTGCTCTTTTAGAGGACTGTACATTATCTATGATGGGTGGTCCACAATTGGTTTATCGTTTTGGCCGCGTGCCAAATTGCAACAAACGGAAGGCGGAAGTAGCAAGTTAACCCTTATCCTAGCTCGCTATCGTTGCTATCTTTTCGCGATTCTATTTCCATACAGTTTTGTATCTAAGAGGCGGTTCGCTTGCTTATATTGAACGTATGCTTATTGTAAGGCTGAATCGTGACTGATAATAAGTAGAAGGCTGAACGGACAGGCTCGCTTTGCTCTACGTAGATTGTTGTCTACCCGTGTATTATCGATTTTATCGCTGTGTTCCGCGGACCTGATAGCCGTAAATTGTTTGGACGAGCCTAATTGCCGGACATGGTGAAGTGCACACGAATTTGGTAGAGGTTTATCGTTGAACGAGGGTGGGAAGATGTTAGAGAGTGGAAGGGAGGTAGGTATCAGGGGGAAGTCGGTTCGGGAGCCGGTTGGGTGGCATAGTTGTAGATGCCCTTGACCAGGTAGAAAAGACCCTGGGCCAGCGATACAATCGTATTGCCCAGCCGGACCTGATACATGAGCGTTAGGATTTGAAAAGCAAGCACTTTAAAGGCCCCCTGTGCAAATATTTCTCTCGCTGTCGGCGTCTCTTCATTCCTCTCTTGTCTCTCACAATCAATCAACCGCTCTTAATTGGTTATCTCTTGAAATGAATGAGATGGTTGGAGGCACCCTTCAATTATCAGAGCGAGAGATTGAGGTGTAGCGTGAAACAATGAAGAGACGCAGACGATAAATAGGCTGATCATGCTTGGTTTCCAACCCTTATTAGGAGCTGCCGCGAACACTCCGTAAATTTTTGAGAAACAACCTTCACAGCTTTCCAGGGATCATTGTTTAAAGTCAAAATCCGTTTTCAGAATCTGCTACTAAACCCTTTATCGAAAGAAAATCGGTATCCAAGTTGTCAAGTTGTGGTTAAGAGTTTGACCTTGTCACGAAGAAAAAGAGCCAGGTGATCGGATGAATGTTCCGTTATTTTATTTAGTTCACTGAACAATATTGCAGACTTTATGTAGAAAACTTGGACAGTTGAGCACTGCTTAGTGAAAAAGGGTGCGATATCAAGCTTATATTCCACAACTTGGATAGCAATTTTCTCTCGATAGAGGGTTTAGAAGCAGATTTTGAAAACGGATTTTGACTTTATTTAGTGGTCCCGTAAAAGCTCTTAAGGTCATTTCTCACAAATTTACGGAGTGTTCGCGGCATCTCCTTGTTAGTTCCGTCAGTAAACTCAATCCTATTTCGTCTGGACTCTCTTCACGGCGCTTCACTCTCTCGTCGAGAATAAGAATGCGGCAACTCATGCGTCGATCACACTATGATCAATGAATACCTATGCCTAAATGAATATCCTTCGAATACCTTGGTTGAGATGGGCTCCGGTGCTTCGACGATGTCCCAGTCGGAAAGATCATCGGCTTGACTGGTGGTGGGGATACTGTAATACCGTAATCCCAAAATTACTCAGCTTGCTTGCTTATTAACGAATTCATAAACACAAATGAGGATGGAATCTTGCCATGAAAGCAAAATGTCAAGATTCCTTCCTGACTTTATATTTGGCCGGGTCATATATCCCCAAGCATAATTTGAGACGTTCCAATTGGCTACCTGGACTCGTTGGGGTTGGTGGTAGAGTAGAGGAACGACATGCTGATAGCTGAGATGAAGGGACGGTTCGAATGACGAGAGGGCTGGCACAGGGACAAGCAGCGAGGCTAATGCAAAGGACAACTACGGGTTGGGCTGACCCCCTCCACCGCTCGATTGTTCCATTTCACCCCGAGGCTATGCCGTCGATCGAGAGGAAGGCAGTTCGGATTGTAGGAGACAGGATACGGGGATGTAGTCAGGGACCAGTGACAAGACGTGAAAACATCCTGGCTTTACAATAAATTTAAAAAAAGTAAAAGATCAGATGCCATATCGTTGCATCGTACGGTGTAGGTACACTATCGCCTTCACAGCATTCCAAGCGTTCTAATAGCGAATGGCGGTTTCCGCACATTAGATTTGATCCTGTGGGCTAGTAAGTGATCCAAAAATTATGAATTTAAAAACTTAAGTTCGTTACTGTGAGTTCCATAAATTTTGATATTTTGGCGAAGTTTTGTTCAGCCACTCTTGAGAAAATTCAAAAATAATGGTAAGTTCGCTAGTAGACACATTCTTCACCGGGCGGAATGATGTGCCTTGTTAGGGCTCGCGCGCTGAATGAATGAAATGGAAGGCACTGGACCTCGATGTGAACTTGTCGACTGGCACCGGATTGAACGAATGGGTGACGTGGTGTCGGAGGACACCATGTGCGGCCGATAGGCCTAGCACCCGGGCCGGGCATCGAACCCGCGGCCGTCGGATGGTCAGACCGCACGGTATTCCGCTCCAATGCAAAACCTTTGGAAAGCGAAAAATCATTCTGTCATTTCGTAATACGGTAGATCGTGTGCGGCGCACCACGAATATGTACATTGTCATGAAGGAGAGGGCAAGGGCATGGTGATAGGACACTAAAGCTAACTTCTACCAACCACCTTGAGCTTCCTAAGACTCTGAAAAGATGATATCTTTGTGATTTTCGCCTTCCAAAGGTCTAGAATATTGTGACCGACGGCTTACCGCCTGCGCCACCCGGGCAGAAGCAGCGCGCAGTTGATGAACCACTGGAGGTGGACTAGGCGAAAGCTGCTTCGCGTATCACCCTCTCGCTCGATATTCGAAATTATAGTGGAATAAACCGATCCATCAGTTTCTTTCGTTCCAAAATGAGTCTAATCCTCTCACTTTTGCACGCTCTCTTGCCTTATATTCGGAATGTTTTTAGGACGGATCTCTTTAATCCACTATATTTGCTGACGCAACTTCCTATTCCAGTATAACGGTACGTTGGATTTCGTTCAGAATAGTGATAACGATGCTGCATGATGAAGGGGGGGGGGGAATAGTGACGTAATCGCTATGAAAGGTGAAGATTCGTAATGGTGTTCTGGATGTCAAAGGGAGAGGCGAGAGGCAAAGAAAGAAAATTCTCCCCAACTTCTCCTCGCTTTGTTCGTTAGCACTCAAGGGAAAAGCGCTCGGATACACTCCATTTATGGGTAAAAGTGGGGGTTTTTAGCCTGTCGCGTTACCATCTTCCATAACTCAGTTATACTCCCCCTCATCCTCTGCTCCCTTCACTCTTTCCCCTCCCCTCCCCCCATTCGTAGTGCGTTCATGACTGCCGAGCTGTCGCCTCTTATCATGTCTGCGACAGAAGAGGTACACGGATGACGAAAAGTTATCTCATATGTGAAAAATATTTTAACAATTACAATAACGAGGAATTTTTTTTGCATATTTTCCAGGTGCACACCACGGAAACGACGGATGACACTAGCCGATTTGAGGTAAAATCAAATAATGTTGGTCATTTGCTGTTGCTACTAGATATACTTATTTTACTTGTCTGTAATGAAAACCAGTTACGGAGTATTTTAGGTGCCTAAAATTGTCTAATTTACAGTCGGACAAGACCTCGAGCGGCCCTACGGGCAAGGTCGGCACGTCGTCTTCTGCAGATTACAACGAGAACGAGAAGGGCGTTGGATGGTGAGACTGCTAGCTAGAACAATACTACAACTCTACTTTATATTGATTCGTTTGCTTACCGAGTAAATCAGTTGAAAGCAAAGTAACTAGAAGTAGCTGATTTCTCTTGCTTGCTACTATTTCTCAGACCAGAGACCCTGACACGACAATGATTGCCAGGATCATCTGCGGCTTCATCATCGTCGGGGAGATGGCTGGAGGGGGACTGCTGGCCCTGCCGCACGCTACCGCCCAGACGGGTACGTCATCCGAATCGGATCTCTTTGACGGTTCTCTTTCATCTGGTTCAGCATAACCAGTACCATGCTCGATTTATGCAATACATGAAAGCGCATCTATGAAAAAGACCCGATTCGACGGGATTATACGTCATTCTAAAATAACATTCTAAGATATTCTAGTAGAATGCATATTTTACAATGCTCGAGCTAGGAAATACAGAAACCAGACGTGCCATCACAATTGAGAGCAGATTCAGCCATTATTAGGTCCTCGTAACTGGCTTGATGGTTCTTGAAATGATTGCTCGTTCTGACAATGAATTCTGACGACTATCTAGTGTCTATTCACAGCGAGAGCAATAGCTATGAAGAGCGGAATCGAGCAGCGCCAGTTGGCAATTTCGCTCAGTGTGGACCGCCCACTATATTACAGGCTTCATCGGCGGTACCTTCCTGATGATATTCACGGCCCTTACATCCGGCTACACCGGCGTGCAGCTGGGCCACAACTGGATGATGATGCGGGTTAGCGTGATCTTTGCTCCGATGAAAGATCAAAGATCACCTTTGGCAGGAACGCTGGCCCATGTACCGTACGTTCTGCCGGAAGCCGTACCCCGAGATGGCGTATCGGGCGGTGGGGCATCTGGGGAGGTGAAGGAAAGCGTGAAATATAACCGGACAAAAGACCCAAAAGGAGAACGACAGAATGCAAGCTGCGTGATGATCATAAATATATTATAGTAGAATAAACCGGTCCGTCAGTTTTTTTTGCAAATGTCAAATGAGTTTAATTCTCTCACTTTTGCGCCATATATTCGGAATAATAAACTGATGGATATTTTTATTTCACCATATTGCCGATCCTCGTATTCAAATTTTAGTTCCGCGCATTCTTGATTATGCTTGCGTTTTACCATAAATGCTCAACCAAAAGTGCAAATAACCAACGGAAGACGGAATCATTACCGTCGGAACGCAAATTTGAATGCGAGGATCGACAATACTATGAATAACTATTTTAGTAGGTTTAGATATCGAAATTGAGAGAGTTCTAGATATGGGGATGAGGTCAAAAGAAATTAGTCATTGAACCTTTGCATCAATAATACTACGCTGATGAATAAAAGATCAAAGATCACCCACAGGACGGTACTCTCTACGATGATGACGGTTCAGCAGTTTGGCATTGCGGTGGTCTTTCTGCTCATTCCGTCGCAGGGCGTCGCCAGCTTTGTTCACGCGTTCTTGTGAGATCAAAGATCAATGTTTAAAGATTAAAAATCAAAGTTTAAAGATCAATGTCCAAAAATCATCTTTTAGCGACGTCCACATCAACTTCTGCTACATAATTTGCCTAGTCTCGGCGCTACTCCTTCCTCTGGTTATGCTGGGAAGCCTCAAGGATTTCTGGTGAGCTGCAATGATCAACGATCAATTCTAGAGAGAGTCTTGAAGAAGTATTTATTTATCTATTAATTCTAATACACCGTGAGGTGTGCGGCAGGGAGGGGAGGATGGTAAGAAATCTTGGGGAAGGAATAGGGGGGAATCTTCACTTGAAAAATCTTCTATGGGGACTGGGGCAACGCTTGACCTACAAAACTTGTATCGGGATGGACAGCCGCACGAGAAGAAGAAGAAGAAAAAGGGGGACGAAGACCACTTGGGCTAGGGGACACCTCTGACTTGCCTTATCTCCTAGGTTGAATGGCGGTGGGGGGTAAAAGACGAGAGGGGAGGGGGATCCGACCACACGCGACGAGAGAATGAGAGATCAAAGATCAGATATGAAATGTTAAAGATAAGAGATCAAAGATCACTCGCAGGCAGGTAGTGATCGTGGCATTCATCTCCACAGCGATTGCCGTCCTCTTCATGATCATCGGAATGGGCCTCGATGCCAAGAAGTGCTACGAAAACGTGTGTTTCGTTTGAATTTCGCGCTTCCCGCCAAAAGTGAAATTTGAATTTGGAGAAGTTTGAATTTGGATAAGAAAGGATTTTAGGTGGACTACGGTAGACTCAACTACGGCCACTTCTTCATGGGCTTCGGTGAGCTACAGAAAAATTTACTAGAACCACAATTATACTAAAAACTCTACTTTCTACTTTTAAAAAGCACATTTTTTCAGCCACGATCGTATTCTCCTACGGCGGTCATGCCTGCTTTCCGACCATCCAGAACGACATGAAACGACCGGGTGATTTTGGCAAGAGCGTCGCCCTCGGATATGCGTGTCAGTCTTTGGTCTTTGATCTTTGATCTTTGATCTTTGAACTTTGATCTTTGATCTTCCCACTCCTTGCAGTCGTCCTGATGCTCTACCTGCCGACGGCGGTCATTGGCTACACTGTGTATGGCCAGGCACTCGGCCCGTTGGTTCGTTGATCTTTGATCTCCGTAAACGCTCCGTAAACTCCGTAAACGATAAATAAAAAATAAATCTTTGATTTCTGATCTTTGATCTTTGATCCTTGATCTTTGATCACTTGCAGCTCACGGACTCGATCCAGACGCGGTGGGCGCAGCAGGCGGCGAATATCCTCATCGTGGTCCACGTCGTCTTCACCTTCCTCATCGTCATCTCTCCACTTTCTCTGCAGTTCGAGGAACAGTTTCACGTGGAGAACAGTGAGTATTGGCTAAGCTGGCGGAAAATATGCAATGCATTTATTTAAACGTCATTTTTCATTATCTTCGTCACATTGCTTTTCTGTGTTTTGCACACATTGATAACACTTCATCAAGTGAACTCCATTCCAATATTTATTGTAAGCACATTGCACATATTCCATTTCAGAGTTCTCGTGCCGTCGTTTTCTCGTCCGATTCGCTATCATGTTCGTGATAACCTTCATGGCGCTCACGGTGCCCACGTTTGGCGTCATCCTTGGACTTGTGGGGACTCTTTGATAGAAACGTAGAATAGGCAGTTTGCTCTTTGAGAGACGAGAGGGATGCATTCAGATTAGGGTTGGAACTGTGATTTAATCTACGAATGTATTTAGCCGTTCACTTTATTCACAATGTATTCAGAATCTGGCACGTTTTTATCCTCTTTCTGGTTCTGGTTTATCACCTTTATCAGGACTAGCATTGGTTGGGGTTCCGAAGGAGGTGTTGCTTGATATAGATGGGAGAGGTCGGAGACTTCGAATCTTCTTCAAAACAACTCACTCATACCGAGGTGCCGAGAGATCTTGAGTGGTTCTCTTGATCCTCGTTTGGCGCATACTTCTCCCGAGCGCCAATTCGTTATGGAGAAGGATCAATTCTTCTGTCCTTGATTGAACATGCGGGTGGGGGGGGGGCTCTTGATTGAGAGACGACTGAGAGAGCCGACCATTCGCGACGGGAACAGATTTTATCCTCTAGGTAGAAAAATCTACAGGAAAATGAGCGTTCACATGTCTGAACTATTTTTTGTGGTTTTCAAATAGCCAACATTTTTAGATTGGCGCCACCACGACCATGCTGTTCACAATGATTCTACCGGGCGTCTTCTCCCTGTTCCTGGTTGCCGGACGCGAGAAAAGGCAAGAGATCAAAGATCAATTCCAGAGATAAAAAATCAACTCGAGAGATCAAAGATCAAGCTCAGAGGTCTCTGACCTTTCAGGAACGAGATGATCCGGAATCTGGAGATAACGGAGGATTCGGAGGATGATCAGCGGGCGACCATCTGCGAGTGAGAAATGGAAAATAATTGATCTTTTATCGTTTACCTTTGATACTTGATCTTTGATCCTTTCATCCTTCTTTCGTTGCAGAGTCTTCCGCTACAACTCCTGTCTAATGATATTCATCAATTTCGTCGTTGTCTGTGGGTTAACTTTTACTGGGCAGATATGCCATAAAATAGTCATTCGTAGATCGTTTTGAAAATCGAGCGAGAGAGTGCGCAAAGATGTGCGAATTATTTTATATGGACGCATTTGAAACCAAAGAAGCTGGCCGGCGAGCTCCAGCCCACTATTTATAAGCTTTTTAGGGATAATTCCCTATCCGCTTATTGAATTTTCACAGTGGAAGCGAGTGCTAATAGTAACATTTTGCACTGTGTACTTTTACGGAATGTCTTCTCGTTGAGTGAGCGGAGTCCTGGCGGGTCTCGTCGCTACCGTACTCTCCGTCAAGGAGCTCATCGAGGCGCGATTTACCGTACCCTGCTACGTCTCCATCTTCACCGATTCCGGACCTGGTAGGGATGGGCTTGACTTATTGATAGAAATATGTCAATAAAGCTTGCGTGAAACTAATGAAAGTAGGTTGACGCAGTTAGTAGGCGGGTTCTAGTCAAAGTATATAGATAATATAACAATGCTTGAGGTCAGAAATGGCCACAATTTCCTTTTCAAGGCCAAATCGGGAAGCCCAATTGTTGCGGAGTTGGCTTCAACGTTACTGCTCACGGCCAGAATGCAGCCGACTTCTGCGCCCTGCGCTCCTGAATCGAGAAGATCGAACTAATCGATAATTGCAATCTGTAGACCGTGTCTATGAACGGTCGAATCGTTTCTTTTTGTGGTTATTCATTGTTGTATATGGCGAATCCCATTATACTCGTTTGGTTATCCCACTACACCTCGTCTTTCCTCTCTCTCCTCTCACTCATTCCCCTCACTTATTGTCTCTGTATAAACCCAGTGCGGTGATCTTCCCACTCGCTCCGCACACGTACGATTACAACCTACATATAACTGTGGAACAGAACTTCCCTTCATGGTGCGTTCAGTGTCGAAGGGGGGGGGGGGGTCAAAAATCCTCGATTATTTGCTATGATTCTTTGTTGACGTTCGATGAGGAGCGGTCTAATTTTCCTGAAGATGAAAGGGACCCGACAGCTTTTCCTTGAAAGACAGAAAGGAATAACCGCTTTCTTCGAGCGTCGACGAAGAATAACAGACATTTCAAGGAAAACCTGACCGCTTCGCCACTCGCTGTGCATGTTAAATGTTCTGTGCGCGTTGATTTAAACGGTCGTGCCGCATTCTATTCCATCCCTGTCGAAATCCTTATTTTCTATCCATCACATACCGTATTCCACCACACTCATACACCGTGTCCACCCCGTGGACATAAGATGGCGACCAGATCTCGACTTCGCGTGGTTACTGTATAATTCACACGAAATATATCAGTGAACAACGACCATCGGGCGTACTGTAAATAAGTTGGCAACTTATTATATAATATCGTACACCTCGAAGACTGGTTGACAAATCCGGGACTGGAACGTCCAGTTCCGGAACAAGTGAGACAATAGCTTCCTGGCTCAAAATGGAATATTTAAGCATCTGGTTATAGATTTGGATTCCCCGTAGCCGATTTCTATGCGAGGTATCAACGGATTTTGAAAAAAAAACCAGCAATTTATATAGATTACGGTAAAGAGTTTACTGTGATACTCCAGACTACGGTACTGGTCGATTTCGCTTGCGCGTCTCAAACTTCTAGTACTCGATGCCAATAAAGTACTTGCAATAATCTAAAAGGTAAATAGGAAACAAACCACAAATAAAAAAGCGACCAGAAATCAATCGACGAAGTGGCGCTCACCACGCAAGCGAAATCGACAAGTACCGTAGTCTGGAGTATCACGCAAAACTCTTTACCGTAATCTATATGAATTGCGGTTTTTTTCAATATCCGTTGATATCTCGCATAAAAATCGGTTACGGGGAATCCAAATCTATAATGATTGATGCTTAAACATTCCATTTTGAGCCAGGAAGCTATTGTTTCACTTTTTCCGGGACTGGACGTTCCAGTCCCGAATTTGTCAACCAGTCTTCGAGGTGTACGATACGACTACGGTATCGGTAATAGATCACGAGATCAGGACGATAGCGACATGTCAAAGGCAGCAGGACGACAGGAGTCCGAGATGGATTCCATGATACTTATGCAAGAGTTTCCTCCGAGGTTCCGTTTCCCTCTTCTCCCTCTATGCCATTCTGCTCAAATTGACTCAAATTTTCTGGGATTTTTTTCAGGAAATCTTCAAATTATCAAGTGAAATGATGTTAAAGGAACATTTAGAGTTTTCTCTACATTGTCTGTCTACTCCTTCGTCATCTGTATTTGAACCTCAAACAGAACCTTGAGTCCCATCAGAACCTCACGCCGCTGGGGGGGGGGGCGGTGAAGGTTCCGAATGGGAACCAGGGAGAGAGGGGAGGATCTAATTGAGGTTCTGGTTCTGGTTCTGGTTCTGGTCCTGGTCCTCGTCCTGGTTCTGGTTCTGGTTCTGGTTCTCGTTCTGGTTCTGGTCCTGGTTCTGGTTCTGGTTCTGGTTCGGTTCGACGGCACTAAACGGAACGAAAGACACTGGGCGAAGTTGCCGACTTGGGTAGATAGTTTTCAGCCTCTAACGATTATCTTTTCAGATCTTTTCAGTGGTTCTGTCATTCGCATTACCATCTTCCAAAGATAGTTAACCCCCCCCCCCCGATCTCTTCCACGTTACGCTTTCCTCTGCCTCATTCGTAGTTCGTCCATGACTTCTGAGCTGTCGTCTCTTCAAGACTCTTCTGTTAAGATTGCGACAGAAAGGGTACGGATAAACAAGTTTTATTTGTATAAGATCAAAATACTAGCGAGGAACAATTAGCAATGAATAGCAAAGGTGAAATGATGCTTTTTCAGGTGCAAACCACGAAAACTACCGATGACTCTAGGCGATTTGAGGTAGGATAAAATAATATTGGTCATTTGCGATAGCCACTATGTTTACCTGAGTTTGTCTGCCTATGAAAACCTAATACGAAGGAAGTATTTTGGTGACCGGAAATTGTCTAATTTGCAGTCGGACAAGACCTCAAACGGTCTTACGGGCAAGGTCGGATCACCGTCTTCTACAGATTACAGCGAGAACGAGAAGGGCGTTGGATGGTGAGATGGCCAGCCAGGAAAATGCTATGGTTGAAGGGCCCCTCTGAGCACTTTTTGACCCCCCCTCGTTTTCGTGCCCATCGTAAAGAGCATGTCAAGTAACCTATGAATCTCCGTTCTTACCTCTTCGCTCCCATCCCCTGAGGGGATAATGAGGAGGGTCTAAATATGCAAAGTTACATTGCTCTTCAGGGAGCGCGCGAATACGAATCTAATTGTACAATTACGGTGAGAATGAGCGGTTATTTCGCTCAGTCTCTCCCTGCGGGTCGTTTCCTTATTATCGCTTCCTAAGCGTGTCTTCTCACAGAAATCGCATAATTAGTTCATTTCTACAAAGCCATCGAAGATTCTATGAATCTTAGGAAGACATGTGATTGAAACACGGGAATGGTGCAAGGAAGGACTTGAAAACCGAAGTGTTCACAAGGCTTTATCAAGTATTACGGGAGTGTAGAAATGTGTGATGTGCCATCAACTATGGAAAATCAGCAAATCTTTTATCGCAGTAAAACAATGATAGAATAATCTACGGCATTCCTCTCTTGTTCCTTCCATTCTCCCCCTTACCATCCACTACGTCCGCTCACTTTTTCCACTACACACTCTTCCTTTTTTTACTTCCATCTACCGTATCCCTCTTCCCTCCCCGCTCTCCTTCTACCTACCATATCCCTCTTCCCTCCCCACTCTCCGTCTACCTACCGCAACCCTTTTCCCTCCCCAACTCTCCATATATCTTTCCTCTCGCCATCCCCCCAAATCCCCTTCTCCAGCTCGGCTTCACCTCTTGCATACCGCTGTAGAGCAATGTAGATGGCACCCACCACCAGAAAAGTCGAGAAGCACTGCAAGGAAGAATTATGACATTATTATACTACGCGCGTACCATCATAAAGCTGATTTTGGATAAGTTTCGTAAGCCAACTCACCTAAAGCAATGAGGCGCAAAAAGCAAAACATAATTTAGGAGATTCAGTAAACCCGAAAAAATAATAGTAACGCAAATATAGTAGAATAAAGTCGTTAGTTGCTTTGGTTCAAAAATTTGTTCAATTCTCTCACTTTCGCACACTCTCTCGCTTAATATTCACACAGAGAAAAAAGCATAGTTGGCTATACTTTGAAAGTGTACTTTTTGGCGCAATGGAAATTAAAGTATACTTGGTTATACTTTGAAAGTATAACGCCGCGGACGGCGGCCTGGCCGCTCGCAGCTATACTTAAAAGTATAACTATCGGAATAGGGTTGCTGCAGCGAGTCGATTGAGCAATTTTTGCATTCCAACAATTAGAAGTAGTCTAAACCCAAAGGAGACCTACCTGGTCTTCGCACGCAACCCATACGACGCGGGCTGTGCAGGCTTGTACAGTATAGTTGATGTGTCTGCCTTTCTATGTGTATTTGAGATGCTTCTCAAGCGATCTCGGGGAGGGTATTTCGGAGTGCGGCCAAGGCCAGCCGGGTTTGACGGGAGGCAGCCCGAATGGGATACCAGGGGGAATTATACTTTAAAGTGTACCTTTGCCTATACTTTGAAAGTATACCTCGTCCTCCATTAGGGCCGCCGAGTTATACTTTCAAAAGTATGACCAACTATACTTTCAAAGTATAAAATGGGTTATACTTTCAAAGTATTATACTTTTTTCTCTGTGTGTTCGAAATGATCTACTGACGGATTTTATTCCACTATAATCTAATGATAGAATAAAATCTCCAAACATACGCTGTACGAGCGTTATTGATCCACTAATAATACCCTTCAAAACCCCCGCTCACTTGTCTATGCAGTGGCCTCACCACGATCGATTCCCCCGATCGATCCAGGTGCTCCTCCTACGCGGCCTGGCCGCCGAATGCCGCAAATTCCTCACAAAGTACCAATGTCCTCTTGTAAATTATTCATATTTCCCTCGAATAACCTTCAAAGAACATAATATGCTTCAAGGTGGAAGCATATTATGCGGCTTACATAATCTATAAAATTTTGCACACCTACAGCTCTACTCTTCATGCTTCGCTTTGCTTACCTACATTTCTGGGTTTTATTATCGCTTTTAGCTTTAAAAATGAGAAAAAACTAGACTATTATACTTACTTCAGTGGCACCATTAAGCTTCTGGGCAAAGAAATCAAATAAAATGTTTGTCCCTAAATAGACAAAATTCGTCAAAGCTGAGTAGGTGTTTTTTCGCAGGACTAGTTCTACCTTGCGAAAGGTGCCCCAAGGATGAAAGAAAACGAAATAAAGGAAACTTATCTGATAATGAACGGGCGTAGGCTGCCCGTTACCCAAAAAAACGTGTTTGTGTTCAGCCAAGCCTGCTCGAACTACAAACTACAAGATCTTTTGCACCGTACGGAAAGCTACATTGTGCATTCTTTCGTTGCGGTAGTCCCTCATTTTAATTATATTTATCATCATGCAAGCATGGAACGGCAACCAATTACAGGATATTGGAATTATATGGAATCTCTCCGGAGTGGGTCGAAAAGTACAGATAAAAAAGAAAGAAGAGGAAGAGGGGGGGGGGAAAGGCGAGCCCTTATAGCGTAGACGATCCTCGATTGAGTGTACTGCTGCAGCCGCGGGAGGGGGACGGCTT
>LS858619.1:23524-35281 GCA_900490955.1 Micoletzkya japonica | reverse complement strand
GGAAGGAGAGGGGAAACAACGATAGTAGACTATACGGGTGAATGTCTCCTGCACCTTCTCCAGAGCCTTACTGTCCTTAGCAAAATGGGGATTCCAAAAGGGAGAAGCGAATTCGAGGTGAGGAAGGACATAGATACGGAAACACTTGGTAAGTATCTCTGGAGAGTTTACAGAGACTGCCTTGAGAAGGGTGAACATAAGGGTGAAACGATCAGTGACAGAGGCTGACTTACGGAAGGAAGAGGTGACTTGCACACCCGGGGAGTGGAGGAAATGGAGTACGTGATAGGACAAGGGATCAAATATCAAAGGGAGGACCGAGGTGCAAGACAGAACACTTGGGGATAGACAGAGCAAGCTGGTTGGAGGAAGTCCATGAGGATACTGTATCTAGAGCAGACTGTAGTTGCGAGAATCCAGAGAGAGCATTCGAACGATTGTAGGACACGAACAATTTCATATCATCGGCATAAGCAAGCATACGAACATTGGGATAAGGAGAGAGGATATGCGAGAGATCAGAGATATAAGGGATGAAGAGGATGGGACCAATGACAGAGCCTTGAGGAACTCCAGAGAGGACAGGGAGAGGGGACAAGAGAGTGTCGGAGATCAAATATCAATTTTAGATATAACCTTGAAAACCAAAGATCAATTCTATATTGAACCTTGAAGATCAAATATCAATTTTAGATATAACCTTGAAGATCAAAGATCAATTCTAGATTGAGCCTTGAAGATCAAAGATCAAAGATCACTCGCAGGCAGGTAGTTATCGTGGCGTTCATCTCCACAGTGATTGCCGTCCTCTTCATGATCATCGGAATGGGCCTAGACGCCAAGAAGTGCTACGAGAAGGTGCGTTTCGTTTGAATTTCGCGCTTCCTGGCAAAAGTGGAATTTGAATTTGGAGAAGTTTGAACTTTCATAAAAAAAGATGTTCAGGTGGACTACGGTAGGTTCAACTACGACTATTTCTTCATGGGCTTCGGTAAGTGGGTCGTCTTGGATTTGTCAGAATTTCTCCCTTGTGGTTCTTGCCCAACAAGGAGATGCCGCAAACACTCCGTAAATTTATGAAAAAACTACCTTTTTAGCTTTTAAGGGATTATTTAAAGTCAATATCCTTTTTCAAAATCTGCTACTAAACCCTCTATCGAAAGAAAATCGCTATCCAAGTTGTGAACTTGTAGCTAAAAGTTTGACCTTGTCACGAAGAAAAGTAACCTACACGCAACAAAATGTTGTCTTTCGTTTTATTGAACACACAGAACAATATTGTGGATGTTTTATACTATATTTGGGCATTTGAGTACTTTTTACTTAAAAATGGTGCGACTTCAAGCTTACATCCCGGCATCTCCTTGTAAGACGAGGTACAATTATTTACGAAAAGCTCTTCATACATATAGCTCTTCTACTACAAAGAATGCTATAAAAGTAACAATTTTACTATAAAAACTGTCAATTTTTAAAGAAAAATTGCAGCCACGATCGTCTTCTCCTACGGCGGTCATGCCTGCTTTCCGACCATCCAGAACGACATGAAACGACCGGCTGATTTTGGCAAGAGCGTCGCCCTCGGATATGCGTGTCAGTCTTTGATCTTTGATCTTTGAACGTTGATCTTTGACCTTTAATCTGTGATCTTTGAACTTTGATCTTTGATCTTCTTGCAGTCGTCCTGATGCTTTACCTGCCGACGGCGGTCATCGGCTACGCCGTCTACGGCCAGGCACTCGGCCCGTTGGTTCGTTGATCTTTGATCTCCGTAAACGCTCCGTAAACTCCATAAACGATAAATAAAAAAAATAAATATTTGATTTCTGATCTTTGATCTTTGATCACTTGCAGCTCACGGACTCGATCCAGACGCGGTGGGCGCAGCAGGCGGCGAATATCCTCGTCGTGGTCCACGTCGTCTTCACCTTCCTCATCGTCATCTCTCCACTTTCTCTGCAGTTCGAGGAACAGTTTCACGTAGAGAACAGTGAGTATTATTTGCGAAACAAGTTCCGGCTGTTAAAGGAAATGTCACACGGAAAAATCCTTACTGAGTTAGTCGTTGGAAACATAGCAGTATGGTCTATACAACAACAAGATGTGCAAGGCCGGGGGGACGGAAAACGAACCCATCTCGGTCGGGGGGTTCCCCCGAATGATGATGGAAAGCGGGGGTTGGGGGTAAATGGCACACTCTAGTCTGGACTCTTTTCATTCCGCTTCGCTTTCTCATCAGAAGTAGGAATGATGTGACTGAAGGGACTTTTTTTCTCAACCATACGCAGTGCGGATAAATGTAGAATAAATTTTCAGAGTTCTCGTGCCGTCGTTTTGTCGTCCGATTCGCGATCATGTTCGTGATAACGTTCATGGCGCTCACGGTGCCCAAGTTCGGGGTCATCCTTGGACTGGTGGGGACTCTTTGATGGAAATGTGTTTGCATTTTGAGAGACGAGAGAGGTGCATTCAGATTAGGGTTGGAACTGTGAGTTAATTTACGAATGTATTTGGTAGATTTGTGCACGGGAGTTCTTTTGGTGCGTATGCTTCACATATCATTCATAACCGCGACGCGGCTCGTCACCAAAGAGAAATGAAGCATATTGAACAAAATAACTCGCATGCGCACCTCTCGTATTTATCCGCTCACTTTATTCACAATGTGTTCAGAATCTCGTACGTTTTTATCCTCTAGATAGATAGATAGATAGATGAGAGAAAAGAGAGAAATTATGAAACCAGTGAAATACATAAGACGACGTCGCCTGTCTTCTTTGTATTCTTGTAGGAAGGAAAGGACTAGGGGATATCTACTTTATCTTGGAGCGGGAGGCTCGGGTGTTAGTGAGCGACTTGAATGAATAACACATCGATAGAGAGGGTCCATCAGCTGTTTACTAGAACCTTGCACACTAGTAACGTGCAGCTCATTTGCTCCTATTACACAAGGTCCCCGACATCGGGAGGGTTTTGTAACGAAGTGGTGGGGAACGGAATCAGAAATTCTTCGTTTCCCGTACAGGAGTTGAGATAGTACTTTTTGATCGATAATATTCCGCCTGTTAGCGAGAGTTTCAAGGTTTAGAATTTTATTTCTTATTTCGCTAGAAGGTATATTTTCACAAGTTTTGCCGTAGTATCTCATGAAAATACGTCGTGTATAATAATTTTGCACTCTCTCAAGCTTTATCTTGTCGCAAGATTGATAGGGGCTATATACAGTAGTACCGTTTTCAAGGATGGAGCGAACATATATTTTGTATGCATTCACAAGTATATCAGCCTTTCGAGTACGCAATTAATTAATTAATTTATCTACATGCGCAGGCATGAAACGATAACCCTTAGTATCCTACTACCGGCAAGGAGGGCCTTTGCAGAGAGCAATTGAACATGTTGGGAGAATTTTAGCTCTGAGTCAATGGTAAATCCAAGATCGCGCATTTCAGAGCACGATGATATTGGAGCTCCATTTATGAAATTTTAGTATTCTTACTGCCGAGATGCAATACAGCGCACTTGTTATGTGCAAGTTCGAGCTGCCATTCATTTGACCAGTCAGAGATTAAATCCATTGCCTTTTGTAAATTAGAACCGTTATCTGTTTTGTTGAGTGATGTACACACTTTGATATCATCTGCGTAAACACGTGCTATTACATTGCCTTTCTGAACAAGTTGCGATAGTTCAGCAGCATACAAAATGAATAATAGGGGCCTAAGACAGAACCTTGGGGAACACCGCTAACCATTGGTTTCGGATCGGAAAGTGCTTCACCAACTCGCACACGGAATGTCCTTTCCTCGAGATAGGAGAGGATCCATTTAACGATCAGAGGTGGAAGACCAAATCTTTTGAGTTTGTTAATCAGTTTGGGATGCGAAACTCGATCGAAAGCCTTTGCATAGTCAAAGTAAACTAGATATATCTGCCTGCTTAGATTCCGAAAGCGAACGGGACCAGAATTCAGTTGAATCTAGCACAAGCAGTTCAGTAGAACGGCCGCTTCGGAAAAGGGGGTAGAAAAATCTCTAGGTAGGCTCTAGGTAGAAAAATCTACAGAAAAATTAGCGTTCACATGTCTGAACTGTTTTTTGTGGTTTTCAAATAGCCAACTTTTTTAGATTGGCGCCACCACGACCATGCTATTCACGATGATTCTGCCGGGCGTCTTCTCTCTGTTCCTGGTTGCCGGACGCGAGAAAAGGCAAGAGATCAAAGATCAATTCCAGAGATCAAAGACCAATTCCAGAGATCAGAGATCAAGCTCAGAGATCTCTGACCTTTCAGGGACGAGATGATCCGGAATCTGGAGATAACGGAGGATTCGGAGGACGATCAGCGGGCGACCATCTGCGAGTGAGAAATGGAAAAAATTGATCTTTTATCGTTGAACTTGGTACTTGATCTTTGATCCTTTCATCCTTCTTTCGTTGCAGAGTCTTCCGCTACAACTCCTGTCTAAGGATATTCATCAATTTCGTTGTTATCTGTGGGTTTACTTTTACTGGGCAGATATGCCATAAAGTAGTCATTCGTAGATCTTTTTGAAAATCGAGCGTGTGCAAAGGTGTGCGAATTATTTTATATGGACGCATTTGAAACCAAAGAAGCTGGCCGGCGAGCTCCAGCCCACTATTTATAAGCTTTTTAGGGATAATTCCCTATCCGCTTATTGAATTTTCACGGTGGAAGCGAGTGCTAATAGTAACATTTTGCACTGTGTAATTTTACGGAATTGTATGCCCTCTCTTTGAGTGATTGGAGTGCTGGCGGGTCTCGTCGCTACCGTACTCTCCGTCGAGGAGCTCATCGAGGCGCGATTTACCGTACCCTGCTACGTCTCCATCTTCACCGATTCCGGACCTGGTAGGGATGGGCTTGACTTATCGATAGAAATATCTCAATAAAGCTTGCGTGAAACTAATGAAAGTAGGTTGACGCAGTTAGTAGGCGGGTTCTAGCCAAAGTATATAGATAACAATGCTTGAGGTCAGAAATGGCCATAATTTCCTTTTCAAGGCCAAATCGGGAAGCCCAATTGTTGCGGAGTTGGCTTCAACGTTACTGCTCACGGCCAGAATGCAGCCGACTTCTGCGCCCTTCGCTACTGAATCGAGAAGATCGAACTAATCGATAAATGTAATCTGTAAACCGTGTATATGATCATTCCACGGGTGAACGTATCTGACCCATTGAACTACTCGCGTTGCCGTCACAATGTCCTAAATCACAATGTCCTAAATGTTGAGCGAACGATCCAAAATGTTTGAGGTAAAACGTTTTCCGTGCGAATGCGTTTATGATTTCTGTCTCTGTGTCTCTTCACTGCTCCTTCTACCTATTACCGTGCATCAAGATAATCCTGCAATAGGAACACCCAGTGAATATTTTGGGTTCGCTTTGTTGTGAATTCGCAAAATATCTGTTCGTTTTTAAGCAGCTTGTGTTCAGCGCATCGCAGCTTCATATAATAATAATTTATTTCGATTTCGAGAAATAACATTAATTAGAAGGAAATATCTGTTCGTTTTCTTTCTTCCTCTCTGTTCCGCTCGCGTGCGGTTCACTCCCTCATTCGTCTCTCAACCTAGAGTTATCCCACGCAATTTCAAGCAAGGATCAGAAAGAAGAATCCTCCCCTCTGAAGACTTGGCGTACGAGGGGAGTACGCGCCAATCGAGGATCAAAAGGCAACTCAAGATTCATCGTCACCTCGGACTGAGTGAGTTTTTGAAGAAGATTTGAAGTCTCTGACCGCTCTTATCTATATCAAAGCCCCCTCCTTTGGACCTAAATCCACTGATAGTCCAGATAAAGGTGTAAAACTGTAAAAAAAACATTAATTATAAGAAGGGTAAGAAATAGTATACCGTCAAGCGAGCGAACATGGGCCCAAGTTTGTAACAGTTGAAATGGTGACATTTGTGCGATCACAACTTTTTTCAAAGTTATCCTAGAGTGTTTTAACTTTGGTATCATAATCCTGCCTGTAAAAACTGGTGCCGCTCTGAAGCCTATGAAATTTTGTTACAAAATGTTTGTAACAATTGAAACAATTGAGTTTTACGTATGCAAATTTCTCGGAATCCCACGATCTCAAAATTTTGCATATAGATAGATCTCGTCAAGAGAATTTCAAAAAGTCCAACCAGAACTCTCTAGCACCGCACTGAAGAAAGTTATGCCCAATGTTACAATTGTTACAAACTTGGGCTCATGTTTACTCGCTTGACGGTAACATCAATTTTAAGAAGAGCAAGAAAGAGGAAATGATTCATTTCATCAGTAGTCCACACTCCACACCTGACAATTCCACTTGGTCGAGTAAAAAAATGCAAGTGCATGCCACGATCAAGTAGCAGAGGAATGCGAGCAACACCGACCGAGCAGAAGATGACCAAACCACGATGCGGACACGATCCAAACACAAACTCTCCAAACGAATGCACTTTATCAGTAGTCGACACTCCACACTTGACTGTTCCACTTGGTCCGTTCGACCCGCCTTCCGTACAACTCAATCATCCTCCTGGCTAATCTTACGTACTCCTTCCTCGCCTCGTCCCTCGAGGTCTGTCTTCTCCTCCACCATTCATTGTACTTGCGCCACTCAAACGACGAGAGGTCGGTGGGCTCGGCTGAAGCATGCAAGAGTTGTGCAGCAGGCACAGCATTCCGCGCGGTGAAGAATGTGTCTAATAGCGAATTCACCTCCATTTTTGAATTATCTCTGGAACTGATAAACAGATTTGTGCCAAATTTTCAGCGCTTCTTGAGATTATAAGGACGAACTTAAGTTTTTAAATTCATGCATTTGTATTCATTGGTTCGCTCGCAAGATCGGATCCTATGCGCGGAAACCGCTATTCGCTATTAGAACGCTTGGAATGCTGTGCAGGGTTCGCGTTTTGCTGTATCTTTTCTTCGGTTACGTTTCAGGCGTCTATCACAGCATTCCAAGCGTCATAATACCGAATGGCGGTTTTCGCGCATAGGATCCGATCCTGTAGGCGAACCAATCATCGAATATTTATGAATTTAAAAACTTAAGTTCACCTCTATGAACTCAACAAGCTCCAAAAATTTGGTGTGCATTGGTTCATTCATTCCTGAGAAAATTCAAAAATAGTGGTCATTTCGCTATTAGACGCATTCTTCACCGGGCGGAATGCTGTGCTATAAATACTGGTATATATATATAGGCTTACAAAGCATATCTAAATAAATGCTGAGGGCATAACCGGAAAAAGCGTAAAAAAGAGAACTATATTGCATTGTGACATCTTCGCTACTTCATTATTTTGATGGAAACATGTCTCACGGTAGATATCCGGTCCGGGAATGTCTCCATGCAGCGCCTGCTTGTAGAGTCCGTAGAGCTCCAGTCGTTCCGCCTCGGTCGGAGTGCCCTTCAGGCGACGCACCTCCTCTGCGGCACAGTCAAAGGACATGCCCTCGGGCACTTTCTGAGTCAGTGTTATTTTACTATTCTATCGACGACATTCCAAAGCAGGAGACAAATAAAGCACAAGAGTGGTTCATCGTAGCACAAATGAGAAAGAAGAAATATTAATTATTACTAGAAAAAAAACCTAACCTTCTCCAGTTCGCTGAGGGGCATTGGCCGAAGGCGAGAGAGTATCTACAGAGTCAGTATCCTTCCCACTGCACTCTCGTAGCCCGCAATGATTAGCTCCTATCTCTATCTTGTTCTCTTCACAGAACTTACGGCTAATCAGTAGAACGGGCAGATCGGAGTTTCATTTTTTTCCTGCCCGGACAATTCTTCATTTATGCAAAGCATGGAATTAAGATAAATCCGTCGGCAATGTTACACAGTAGCGCTGTTCCCAGACACACTTCATAATTTGCCAGTACCTTTATTATTGACGAACACGTTCCATCAGTAATTTCATAGGAAAAAAAAGAGACGAAATATTTTCCTCAACCATATTGCAAATCGGGTCAAATAGACGGTAAGCTTCAGGTGGTCTGCGTCGTTGTAGCCGTGAATACGGTGCTCAGGTTTCCGGTTACTGCAATGAACGATGTTTATTGGGATAAAGAAGAAGTTTTAGATTTTCTTTGTGTTGAGAAAATTGCCAATAACAGCTAACAACGAGACAGCATTGAATGAAACAGAAATATATCTAAACCTCGTCTTGATTCCTTCCTCCTGCGCAGTGTTCTGATGAGAAGCAACCCGGAGGACATGTGAGAGTGCAGAGCGTAGGTTACCTGCAAGAGACGAGACCATAATATCCTTGGCTCTACTTCATTCCTCTAAACCTGCATTTTTCCTCTACAATTTCCTCTACTTCTAATAAAAATACACATTCATAGGTGGTTTTGCCTATCGGGTTAGAGAGCGTGGATAAGAGAGAGACGCAATAGTCCACTATGAATTGTAAAAAAAATGAAATAATTATAAGGGTTGTGCTAGGAGCCACTCACAGCTACGGTCATCCTTAACCCCGCGAAGACCCGTCCATCCATCGATTCGACAGCTCCTTGGGAGAGGAAGAGGCCGAACATGGGGATGGCAAGGGGTAGCACGAAGGTCACCATCGCCTCGGATAGCTAAGTGTACTTTGTTGAGAAACTCAAACAATAAACAATAGTTTATTATGTTTTAAATAACATCTGGTAGGTATTTGGTAGCAGTGTAGATACATGCAGCACTTGCGCAGGTGAAATTGTGCCTGCTGAGATCGCAATACGTTTTAGAATCTTTCATATTTTTCTGTACCAGAGATGAATCAAGAATGATGACATATGTCCTTTGTATGTATGTGTTTTCTCTTTCTTGTCTTACATACTTGAAGGATGAGAATTATGGATGCACGTTCTATGGCGCGCAGCGTGCTGGATTTGACGTTATGCTGCAACGACACGTCGACATTAACACTCGACCGATAAACCTCCACCATATGCTGGAATGGAGATTTAGTGCAATTTACACAGTGGATATAGGTATAGATCACACCGGGGACGAACGTACCTTATGTGCGATGAGCCATCTTACAGTAGAGCTTGAAAGGTAGAGCAATATGGGAACGACGACAATAATAAGCAGAGCGAAGGTGTAGCCGACTTGAAAGATGATGAGCATAACAATACACAGCATTCCGCCCGGTGAAGAAAAGCGAAATGACCACTAATTTTGAATTTTCTCAAGAGTAGCTAAACCAATCAACACCAAATTTTCAGAACTTGTTGAATTGATGGTGGCGAACTTAAGTTTTTAAATTCATAAATTTCCGTTCACTGGTTCGCCTACAGGATCGGAACCTTTGCGCGAAAACCGCCATTCGCTATTATGACGCTTGGAATGCTGTGAATAATGTTTGATAGCGTTTTCATCAAAAATAACATTATAAAAATTAAATACACTTTTCTTTCTTTTCACTTAAAAAATCACCTTTGCTGAGTCCCGGTAAGCTTCCCTGTTCATAACCGAGCAGCACGATACCCGCATTGTGTTGCGTGAGTAGCCACGCAAGCTCGGGAATCTGCAAACTTAGAGCTTGTGAAGACAAACTACATTTTCGAACGCTATTGCAAGGGGTCTAACCAAAAAAACAACATCGTTAGTTGTATTATTCTCTGAACTGACCTCATAAAGCGAGCTATTTCTCTCATCCTTCATGTTCATAACGAACGAAACTGTATTGACGGAAGTAGCGGCAGAGGCAACCACCAAGAGAACGATCATGTACCTGATATCAGAAAATCTTATGAAGCATACATTTTTCAGAAAACTTGCATTTTTATATTAGCACGAAATTAGAAAGTTTCTGTAAAGCAACTAACCGTTTGTCTCCTCTAAAGGGCCGTACAGTCTTTTGCTGAACGATGAGAAGCTGATAAAAGTAAGGAATAATGACCATGTGAGCGGCCGCCATGTAGACCATCTCAAAAAGCACGTCAATTTTCAACTTTGAAAGTTTATATTAAAGATTTCCTTAATCGAATCCAGCAGGACATGCAAATGCTGTAAGAAATTTGAATGGATGCCTTCGCCGAGAATACTCACAAAGCCCGCATTCGCGGATCGATCCCGATTGCACAGAATACCGTAGCAAACAAAGGCCGGGTAGGGTGATAGGGGGAAATGCTGGTAGAGCAGCAGAAGGTATATGTCGTGGAGCCACATGGATATCTGCAGAAAGAAATGGGAGCGTACGATTCGTAGTGTAGAACCATCTCTGTATGCAAAATGTATTGCCGTGTGTAAAATGTATATAAAATGTGAAAAAAAATGTAAAAGCTGTATGAAAATTAGAGCTCAATTTATAAAGTTGCCTTATATGGTTATGGCTGAAACATACTCTACAAAAAGGCGCGATTCGTATGTTCTATTCATAATAGTACATTGCAAGGAAATTAGGAAAAGTAAAAAAATAAACCTCTAAGATGTAGTGACCAATCTTGACAGAACGGGGCAAACTACCCGAATGCAAATAGATAACGTAAACACAAATGGGATGCAACACGAACGAACTGCATCCCAGTACATAGCAAAATCTGATGAGAATGGTTTATTTTTATTTTACGGTTATGGAATCTCTCCAAAGACTTACATCGAATAAAGTCTCGGAAAGTCGTAATCTCGGTCAGTATCCAATCCGGCAGCCAGCGCAGTGTGAAGGACTATGCTCATGATCCAGCTCAGTGTTATGCGTTTCTAGCCTGCAAATTTGAAGCGCCGCCCCCTTTTGAGGGATATCTATCCAGTTGCTCGATTCCTTTGAATAACCGAGCCGCGTCTCTCGGAAGCTAATACCCATTCTGAGGAGTGTTGATATACCAACAGATAGAGGAGAGCTTCAGGCAATTGTGCGACGGGCTCTAAGTAAGAAGTAGCATAGAGCGTGCACTTACTCCGGTCCTCCAGAGTAGCATATAATACGTACCCAGAGTAGCGTATAGCCTTACCTCATATGACGTTACTGTAAAACGTATTATATGTTACGGTAGACGTATAATATGTTACGTTTATATCAATTCTGTGCTATTCTGGTGCGGATTATACGTTACACCATGTATGTATAACTTTACTGTTCTATTACTCCGGTTAGGAGGCATTACAAAGAAAAACAATAATAGCGGACAAAAGTTAACAATAAAGTGAAGAGGTGCATGAAGAAAGCGAGAAATTAATCAGTGAACAGAATCTTCTTCGCTTCGCGTCGGCTATTCGACATGCATACCGTGCGATGGGGAGGGAGCAAAGGCGGCCTGAAGTGATTAGAACTTGATTAGCGACTCCCACTTATTGTTATCCCAGTGGGTTCCCTATAATTTACAATCATAAACCTTTTCTGTTCTTATACTGCACTCGAAAAGCAGTCCCGATCAAATCCTCTGCTGAGTACGTCGTAGTTGGCTCATTTCGTACAGGTGAGCTACTCAAACTTGGATTGAGTGAAGGGGAAGGACATGGAGAGGATGGTGCAGGGGAGGCAGGTCGGGGCCGAGGAGGAGTCGATGGAACAGCATACGGGACCGGTTTCAGAGACACTGAATTTATAGATTAGTGTACACAGAACTATTGAATTGACATAGCATAATAGGACACCTCAATATCTCATTATCTAAAAATATTAAGGTTGTTCTCACGTCTCAATCGTATCCAGTCGTCTCTCTTCATATGGGACCTCAGGAGATCATTCCGATCCCACTAGGACCTAAACAAATTTAGTTAATTCTATTTATGCAAACATAAACTTGCAAACAACGAAAAATAGG
>LS858619.1:5272-22994 GCA_900490955.1 Micoletzkya japonica | reverse complement strand
TTGTTCTCACGTCTCAATCGTATCCAGTCGTCTCTCTTCATATGGGACCTCAGGAGATCATTCCGATCCCACTAGGACCTAAACAAATTTAGTTAATTCTATTTATGCAAACATAAACTTGCAAACAACGAAAAATAGGCACATAAAAATAAATTCATAGTCTCTGTGTGCACTCAGTGCACCACTGGCATCGCCGATGCTACCGCGCTTGCGTATAATACGCTACCCGAAAAGGGACCGTCTAATATCCGGACGGCTGCATATTATATGCCACCAACCAAATTATATGCTACTCTGGAGGACCGGAGTATGCCTTCCCCCCTACCCCTCCCCCCGTATAGTCTTTTTCCTATCCCCGTGCCCTACAACACGGATAAATATCTATCTATTTATCTATCTAACCTTATAACCACATTTGTACAAGTTATAATAATCTGAGTGCGAAATTGGAAAAAAAGATAATTTCTATTTGCAAAAGCAAAACGCCGTGGTTGCACTGGTCCTTGACAGATGTTGCCGCAATATTCTTGTACCAGTGACCAGTATGTATTGCGCCTTTCAGGCAGCAGGTGAAATAAACTATTAGCAGAGGGACGAAAAATCAGAAAAGTAAATCAGAAAGTTTTTGTTGACAGGAGGAAAATGCACGCGATTATAACGGATTTCTTTATAAAAAAAATTAAATATCAGTCTCGTTAGCAATAGAACAGGGATAGTTTCAAATGTGTTGACCACGGATGTCTCTTGCTAACGAGTCTCGAGAGACATAGATAGGTAGTCTCTAATGGTACTTTTTTAGATAGATAGTTTATCCGCACTTTACATGGAAACACGATGACTAGAAGGAAAGGTACAGGAAAGAAGTCAGAAAGAAGGTTTAAGAGAGCACAACAAAGAACTCAATGCTTTAGTTAGTTAATTAGAATTAGTTAATAAAAAGATCTACAACGTAATTCTTTTAATAACGGCCGTCTCGAACGCAGGGAAATTTACAGCACTACATGAACTGAACTGACGCATGTTGGATGAACAATTTCTGTCCAGAGCTTGATCTTATCGCATGAGGAATTCGGTTGCGTTGTCATAGCAGGTGCAAAGCCCAGTGACCGAATGCAAACGGGGGGAGATGTGCTGATTTCATAGCATATTTAACAAAAATGAGTAAAGTCTTTTATGCTGTCCGGTCGGATGGGCTTTAACCTTTAATGTATTATAAAGTCATGCGGTTTGTGGCTAAGCTTTACTATCTCATTTGTGTCGAAGGCGTATCGAAAAACTTGACCAGACTGAGCAATTGTTTATCATATCATGGTCCCTTTTCTGGCGAACTCCGTACATTACAGGTCGACCATCGTTTACTAGCAACAGACCACCAGAGCCGAGTGTGCATCGCAGTCTAAAAGGAAGGTTAGTTGAGATTTTTTTACGGTTCCTTTTGATGTTTACGTTTCACGCATCATTCATACCCGCAACGCGTCTGACCACCAAAAACAACGAAACGGATTGTCGAAGAGGAACCGATTTTAAACCTCTAATGCTCCACGTACTTTCCTACAGCGAAGTATGCGTAGATGACAAAGACAGCACCCGTTTAGATATAGTTGATGAAAACGTTCCGTCAGTTGCCATAATTTCTATTTTTAGCGAGAGAGCGAAGAAGAGGGTCCAGGCAAAGTAGATAGGAATGAGTTTACTGACGGAGCTTTTGCGTCAATAATACCTGACGCTCTCGCAGTAGCGGGGCGCCGCGACCAGCCGCCCCTCCTCGTCCACTCCCAACAACATCACATTGTCGTCGTCTACCCTCTCCCGGTCTCCTTCCTCCCCGTATACGTCGCGTGCGAAGGGTGCATCGAAGACGACGACGTCTCCTTCCCACCACGGCATCCTCCGGCCCTCGAATTGGAGGAATTAGAGTCCAGCACCACACGATGTTCTAGATGCGTGTAAGCGAACGAGCCGAAATGTTTGCGATCAAACGTTTTCCGTGCGAGAGTTCCTACCGAAATCAGGGTTAGTTTTTCGGCATATCGTTTGCTTAACATTTGCTCTGCTGTCAGACAGAACATCGTGCACACGGCAAGAGTAAAGAATGAAATAGCCGTTTATCTCATTGCCTATTTGTTCTTCTCAAATTCTAATTACACGTTTTATTCGAAAAGAACCGCTTATTAAATTATCGCCTAATAAAGGGGGAAACCTCTAGGTCACGGTATTCTGCCCCAACGCAAAACCTTTGGAAAGCGAAAAATCATTCTGTCATTTCCTAATACGGTGGTTCGGTGTGCCGCGCACCACGAATACATTGTCACGAAGTAGAGGGGAAGGGGATGGTGATAGGCACTAAAGCTAACTTCTATCAACCACCTCGAGCTTCATGGAACTCTGAATAGATGGCATCCTTGTGATTTTCGCTTTCCAAAGGTCGAGAGCGTCGCGAGGTACCTCGAATCGCGGTCCCTCGTTAAAGTACTTGATCAATTGGGAGGCTATCGGGCGGCAGGAAAAGACAAGGAACGTCTGAGTCGCGATGCGGACATGGAGATCGTTATCCCCACTTCCATCAATCGTCATCTGGATTGTCTTCTAAAGTATAAGCAAGATATTGATGGCTTTATGCAATGCTTGAAACATAACCACGAAAAACAGTCGATTCCACGGCTCTATTTCTGACCAAACTTTGGTGAAGAGACGCGTCGCGGTTATGAATGATCTAAGAAACAAATACACCAAAAATACCAGAATGTAAGGCTTTATCATTTACTAGGGAGCGGAAAACGGATCAAGTTTTCGATTATGTTTCATGTCCCGTTATAAACAGCTGTTGCCTATATATACAGGCACTCATATGAAACATAACCATGAAAATGGTCCGTTTTCCGCTCTCTACCATTTACCCCCAACCCCCGCTTTCACCTCATTCGGGGGAATAATAATATAATAATATTTATCATCCCAAGTGTGTGTCAACAATTAAATGAATTCACATGAGAATGAAAATGAATACCTGAGTAAAACAAAACCCTCAGCCCGAGATGGGTTGATTTTTTGGGGTGGATGAGTTGAATTTCCGAGGTAAGATGGGGTACACTCAGCGAAATTTCACCACCATACAGCACTTTGTGAATCATTCACCACATAAATTTCACCATCCCGCTGGTGAATTGTGCTCCATTCACCAGCGGGCTGGTGAAATTTGTGTGGTGAATGATTCACAAGGTGCTGTATGGTGGTCAAATTTCGCTGAGTGTAAATGGCTCACTCTACACTATAGTATGATCGGGTTCCAAAAATGAAACATGTTTATTGGAATGTTCATTGCGGTGTTGCGATCTTCATCTACATCACGTTTCATTTTTTGTAACTCATTAACTAGAACAGATCCAAAATACCTAACGTAGCCAACCGTATATTTTATATATTTTTGGTGGTTCATAGACCAACTATTTAGTTCAAAGTACGTGGAAAACGGAAAGTATAATTCTGTTTTACGGGCACCTGTAATACTTAGTAATCTATTTTAGAATATGGTTAGTTTACAAAATACGTTGAATAGATTTCCTAGAGTCTAATTATTCGGCAAGGCTTGAATACAGTAAACTAACCAAAAGTACTGATCCAAAAGTAAAAGGCGGGTGTACCCTTGACAGACGTTCAGCTTGAGAACTTGGCCTGGTCGAGCGAACGAGTAGTAGCCATCCAGACGAAGGACGTGAGTATCGCGATCGAGTGACCCGTACAGAGGAACCTGCACAGAGAAAGCATACCATCATTATCTTTTAAGATCTTGTAAGATAGGGTTTATTTTTCCCATCCACTGGTTATTCCCATTATTCGTGGAACGTCTCTTAAACTTATTAGAGATTCTGTAGCCTCAATTATGCCCCGACCAGTGCCCAATTCGGCTCGCTACCAACATTAAACTGACCGAAAGTTGTCCGAGATGAGGTACTGTAAGTTGCACGTCGAGTACTCTTCGATCGTTGCAGTGAAAGAGAATGTGAGTGAAGGCGGAATGGTCATCGATATCCACGGGATCGCATACTGATACACGTGTAAAAGAGGACAATTGGGAACTGTAGTTGTCTGATGAGTTGAGGCTAAAACGCGCAAACTGCATAGAATAATTATCTTAAAGGGACATGGAAGCGAGAAATTTTTTTAATCCGAATATGGCAATACTTGCAAAATATGTTTCTTAGACGATAAGAAAGATAATAGCGTTTGAAAAATATTTTTAAAAAAATTCTGGAGCGAGAAATATATATTTGTTCCGGGGATACCTCGATTCCATTTGCCTCGTTACTATGCGCTAAACGCAGTAAGATTGCGCCTTGGCTAGGAAACGATTTTTAGGATATCTCGCGAAGTAGGCATTTGTGGGCACTCTGGTTTTGGTTTTTATATTATTTAGGCAATAAACTTTCATATGAAAGCCAATCTTTTTTGGCTTCCATGTCCCTTTAATACTATAATACTATAGTAGCGAATAGCGGTTTCCATAGGATCCGATCCTGTACGTGAACCAGTAAACGAAAAATTATGAATTTGAAAATTTAAGTTCGTCTCTATGGATTCTAACCCCTCCGAAAATTTAGATCGGTTTAGTGGTTAATTCGTTATTAGACACATTCTTCACTGCGCGGAATGATGGGAGCCAGGAATTTAAATAGTTTTCGATTCCGAACGGCTCTCCTATAAAGGAAATGGATTTGATACAGAATTTCGGCCATGAAGCAAGAGGATCAATTGATGCGTCAGGTCCTTCAAGAGGAGACGTTTGAAAAACCTTTCTTACTACTTTTTTAAGAGAAAACAAAAAATAAATAAAACCTCGACTGAAAAGGAGAAACCAAATGATATCTACTGTTAAAGGGACATGGAAGCCAAAAAAGATTGGCTTTCATATGAAAGGTTATCGCCTTAATAATATAAAAGGCAAAACCAGAGTGCACAAAAATGTCTACTTCGCGAGATATCCTAAAAATCGTTTCCCAGCCAAGGCGCAGTCTTACTGCGTTTAGCGCATAGTAACGAGGCAAATGGCACCGATGTATTCCCGGAACAAATAATTATTTCCCGCTCCAGAAATTTTTAAAAAAATATTTTTAGAACGCTATTATCTTTATTATCGTCTAATAAACATAATTTACAAGAATTACCATATTCGGTTTCAAAAAATTTGTCACTTCCATGTGCCTTTAAGCTAGTAAATTGTGGGCCGTGTTTGAAACACTTGAAACAAGGCCATATCTCGGCTGGGAATGGTCGTACAGAGTTCTGGTTGGAATTTTTGGAATCCTCAGGACGAGATCTACTTGTGTATCAAGTTTGGTGATGATTAGACTACTTTAAACCGGTTAAAACGGATCTCTATTTGTGTGTCAAATTTGGTAACGATTCCTCAAGTTTAAAGACCTTTAAAACGTAAAAATGTGGCATTGGAGAGGTTCGAACAGGGATAGCGAGAATTTATCGGGATTTCTAAGATAAAAGCCGTTTTAACCGGTTTAAAGTTGTCTAATCATCACCAAACTTGATACACAAGTAGATCTCGTCCTGAGAATTCCAAAAATTCCAACCAGAACTCTGTACGACCTTTCCCAGCCGAGATATCGCCTTGTTTCAAGTGTTTCAAACACGGCCCACAATTTACTAGCTTGACGGTATGCTTACACGTTATCGAGAGAGGACGTTATCTCCAAATCCCATCCATCAACTCGAATACACTGTGCCTCGTCCTTAAGGAACGAAATTTTTACGCAAGGTAATACGCATTCTTGCTCGTAAATGCTGACACAGTCTAAAGAGCATAAATAATGTAGCGGGGAGAAGAAGATTTAAGGAAAAAGAGATGGTGAGTATACTGGAATAAATCGATCCTCCAGTTTCTTCCGTTCCAAAACGAGTCTAATTCTCTCACTTTTGCACACTCTCTCGCTTTACATTCGGAATGATTTTACGACGGATCTTTTTAATTCACTATACCTCTGATAACTTAACGTGTCCTGTCTCACTGTGCTTCCCCGCCATCCATGCAAATATGCTGAAAGAGATGTCATTGTCAGTGTGCTCCTGTCATTGTCAGTGTGCTCCTCTACCGTATACAAGTGACAGAAAAAGAGATAAAATAGAAAAAAAAGGAAAAAAGAAAGATTTATATATTACCTTCTGAACATAGTGATTATTCGTTCAGCCATTTCCCCTTTTCATTGAAGCTCAAGAAAAGAAACCAACCACCGGGAGAAGAGCACGAGTGAAGAGTGAAGAGAGATCTCTTCATTCTTTATTTATGGTGCGTTCAGTGTCGAAGGGGGGGGGGGTCAAAAATCCTCGATTATGTATTTGTTATGATTCTTTGTTGACATTCGATGAGAAGCGGTCTGATTTTCCTAAATATGAATGGGAGCCGACCGCTTTTCTTTGAAAGACAGAATAGAATAACCGCTTTCTTCTAGCGTCGACGAAGAATGACAGACATTTCAAGGAAAATCTGACCGCTTTCATCGAATGCCATAGTATTTTTTTGCATGTTAATTATTTGATTATTTCGATTATTCGCAAAGAATCATAGCAAATAATCGAGGGTTTTGACCCCCCCCCCCCTTCGACACTGAACGCACCATTACTGGTACACCTCAATCTCTCGGCCTAACAATACGATTAGTTTCTTGGTTTTCGAACCCTAATAGATAAAGAGAGAAATTATTATAAATTCGAATCGAATGCGGTCATCGAGGCTAAATTCATCAATTTTTTAATTTAACTTCAAATTTAGGTCAAACATAAGCCAAAATGCTACAGTATCTAGCAAAATTTTGTCTTCCGTTCAAGACAATAATTGGATAGGTCCTATTGTTTTCATCCGGCTGTGTGAGTGAGTACTTGACGAAGATTTGAAGCCCCCGACCTCTCCTGTCTATTAAAACTCCCTCCTTTGGAACCTTTCCACTGTTAGCCCAGATCAACAGTGGTGTAAAATTGAAAAAAAGGTAAATGGAAAATCGAAAATATAACACAAAAAAAGAATTAAAAACAACAAGATGAAGTTGTTATTTAGAAATTAAACGTTAGGTACTGTAGCGGATCCGGAATGCGCTCCGGATAATGGCACAGATGTACGGTAGGTGAGTGTAACGATCGTTATTTTCACTGTACTCATCGATCTCCTAGAATTGCGCGTTTTTAGAAGTTTTGCGTTATTTCTGTGTTTTGGTGATTTTCTTCTTTTTTTTTCTCTTTAGTTATGCACCTTCTGGCCACGCTCGACCTGAATACGCTCCAAGCGGTGCTTCTCCGTGTACAGAAGCAGGGCGATCGCAACGCGGCGCATGCGGAACAGTGTGCGATTGTCAGGTATTGCACAGCCGGATGACCCTACCGGTCGTCCTACCCTCGCTCGGAATGGACTTTTGACTTGGCAATTTGCCAAATTTCAAATTTAGGTCAAATATAAGCTAAAAATGCTACAGTATCCAGCAAAATTTTGTTTTCCGTTCAAGACAATAATCGGATAGGTCCTATTGTTTTCATCCGGCTGTGTATTGACGCACCTTGACGCGCTTTCCCGTGAGTAGAGCCTTTATTCGGGTCCTCTTGATGACTGCGTTCAACGGTCTATTACTAATGAACCTATTTCTGGTCAGCAACGGCGAAGCATAACCATTTCTTGTATACTGTCCTATGGTTCTTCCACAGCGTCTATTCGCTTCGTGATTCGATACTTTTATTGTACCTAATTTTGCAGAAATCTTCTACAAATTCCCGAGCTTCACGGCGTGATCGCCGCTCCACAGGCGCGCGACAACCACGCGATTTTAATGGTGGCTGGCAATGACGTAGGTCGAATTTAAACTTTATCCGTATACTTTCTCGGTACCACCAGTGCATACATGGGCTAGTGTTATCCGATCGTTTAACTATCCTATGGTTGTTCGTTCTGTGATTAAGCCATCGATTGATCGGAACAAACGATATGAGGGAATTGAGCATAAAACAAAATGATAATGGCTAGATAACTATTTATTATGTAGGTTGTGGGCACTCCGGACTCGTCGGAATCTGCCTCTGATGCCTTCAAGGATGCGTGCAAGCAATTCGATCTCAAGGTTCTTATTTTATGACTTCTTTTTCTCTCCTTTTAGGCTAATTTCAGGCATATTTTTTTACTAAAATAGCTAGCTGTCCGTTTAGTAATGATTTAGTAATTAATAATTTTTTTCAGGTCGAGACGATGGCCAAGCCGGACGGAGTGGTTCTCGAGCAGTGTATACGGTAGGGCTCAACCTTTTTAAATATTCTTTTAAAGTAAAAAAGTTTTTTGCCACTTTCTTGAAGGACTATTATCCAAGAAGCAGAATGTTCGAGCTCATTTGGCACAGTTCCAGCTGGCAATAAGCCTGACAATACTCCAAACTTTGTTTTGCTAGTGTCCGCATCCGCATCCGGACAGCGGATTTTACTGGAACACAACGCTTCTGCTCCAAAGGGTAGATCATGCTTGCAAAAGGAGAGATGAGAGGTGAGAGAGCATGGGAATTGGAGAGACGCAGCAGACACAGTCGCAATCGAGCATAATTCGGACTGCTGCGGAACGTAGTGCTCTTAACTGGGCAAGATTACCGACAGTTTTTTCACTCTTACAATTAGTCCTACCAATGTGCATAATGAGATTTTGATTAGACTGCCAATAAGGCTTCTGGTATAATGTGGCGCCTACCAAATTAAATTTCTAACAAAAACAGGGGTCTACCGCCCGACCATCCCCATGTATGGTAGTGCTGGAATTCTACAGCACCCCTTCCCAGGTACTCCTTGTCTTTCTGGCTGGAGAGTGAGGGCTGGTGTCGGGTGGGCGACGCCCTCGTCGAGTCGTCCTTTCTCCGGCCCGGCTCCCGCAACGATCGCCTCATTCGCATAGGTGGGGGATTACGGTAGCTTTGCGTATTTGAAGCCTGTAGTTGTGTAGCCACTATCGGTAGAATATGCGCGAATATAGGGAAGATGGATTTTATTGGTGAACTAGACGCATTGCTAATCGTAATAACTAAGAATAATAAGGATAAATCGAGCGATGTTTATGAATTCAGAAGCCGCGGTAAGCATCAGTCCGGAAGGCGACATCTTCCTCATCGTGAGTTCCAGCTTAATCGGTGGGATTACGGTAGCTAAATCGAGCTTTTCTCTACCTTTTATGAACCTCGTCACCATGTTGATAGGCTATTTAGCACGGGTTTTTATTAATCACACAATTTATAGCGAAACAAGTAGATAAATAATTTGTTGAGGTTGTTCCCTCGCTGGTTCGCCTGTACAAGATGGAGCCGTGGTTCGCGAGCGAGGAGAAGGGATCGAAGCAGTCCTTTGACGCGCGATGGGCCTGCTGCCTACCCAAGTTGGTCATGATTGGGGAGCGGGGATTACGGTAGATGGAGTATCGCGAACTGACACTACGCAAGCACAACGGTTTTGCAGTCATCTTTGCAAAACGATTCTGACGTTGTATGGTCGAAAACGGGTGCTTATTTAGCGTTGCGAATGGTTGTTTATACTTGGCTCTCAAAACGGTAGATTATCACATTCTAGGCTGTGTTCATTCATACTTGGCTGCTAAAACCCAGCCTTCCGACTCGTAATTTATTTTTACTTAATTTAAGAATCTTAAAATGGTATTTCTCCCTTTCCAGACTGGGGCGCGGTCGGGTAGTCGCCGTCCACCGTCGCATTCCCGACCACGCGCCCTTCAAGGACTGGGGCCAGATGCGCAACTACTGGAGGCACGCCGTGAGTTTATATTTTCGCGTTTTACACCTTTATCTAGACTAGAAGTGGATAGGAATCCCAAGGAGAGGTCCCTGATATAGACGTGAGAGGTTAGAAGTTTCGAATCGTCTAGAACCCACTCAATCCGAGTTACCGTAGAATCTTGAGTAGGCCTCTCGGTCCTCGTTTGGAGCTATATTTTTGGAGCTTCAGAAATTTCAATTGGTAGGCAATTGGTAATATATGATTTCGTACACTAGTAGGCCCATTTCTCGAAATGTTGCCGAGATATATGGCATACGTGGGCACCGACCCGAAGTAGGTAGTGGTAGGCCCAAACTTCTTTGGAAATTTCCTTTGGCAGGCCTACATTTCCCACAAAATTTCAATTGATAGGCTTGATTTCGTACACTGGTGGGCCCGTTTCTCAAAATCTTGCCGGGAAGTTGCCCACGTATGACATATTGCCTTATGAGGTATTATTTCTCTCAGACATGGGCAAGCACCCGACCGTCGGGTGGTAGTCCCCTCTTTTTGTCGGAAACTTAACTTGGTAGGCACCACAGTGTACAAGAAACCTTATTGGTAGGCTATGAAGAATCACGATCTCTACTATGGTAGGCCCCAAACTGAAATAGTTGTCGGTAACCCTGCCCACGTATGATTTCTCTTGCAGTACGGCTACCACCTGCCCGAGGAGGCCCCGGAGGCCTACTACGACGTTCAGTTCAATGGCATGCGAAGCTCCTTTCTGTGGGAATGTTCTTTTTTATTTAAAAAATATTTAGCTTTTAATGTAAAATAAGCATACAACTCACTGTTGGGTTTTTAATTATCGCAAAGATTGAGGTACCCGTGGTACTGCGTACTCTCGGGCGAGCCCGAGCCCGCGGCCTTCCGGCATTCGAAGGAGACGCTGGCTGAGGTCTGGCTTTCAAACCAAGTTGTCTTAAAATGTGGTATTTTGACGGATGTCTTCTTTTTGTGCGAGTCTTCGTTGTGTTAACGATGTCGCTAGGGCGTGATTACTGTAGTTGTAAAGCAGCATAACGAGCTTATCTGGGCATCGTAGAGCGGATCTGTGATGATCGTCTTGCACTCAGGCCGAGGCAACCTTCTTCGAGGCCCTCGACGACTGCGGTGCATCGATCTGTGGACAAGCCGTCAAAGGTACGGCCAGTTTTTTCCTACTTTTTTGTTGCTAATGTATATTTTTCAACGTGATTTCAAGTATTCCAATCCAAAGATACTTTTATATGATTTGCGTGTAGTAGTTGCATATGACAGTGGCTGTTATTCTCTGGATACGGTAGTTCCGGGCCAGGTTTCGCTGTTAGTTTCGATGCCCGCTCGAACCGCCGTGATTTATGCACACTGGCAGCTATTGTGTCAAGGGGGCAACCAAGTGCGGAAAGCAAGTAGTCCCTTTTGCCATACGTGGTCACCGACCCGAAGTATGGGTGGTATGCCCGAATTTCTTCGAAATTTTACTTTGGTAGGCCTATATTTTCTACAAAATTTCATTTGGTAGGCTTGATTTCGTACACTGGTAGTCCCGTTCCTCAACATATTGCGGGGAAGGTTGCCCACGTATGCCTTTTGCGTGTTGCGCCTAATGGCGCGTTGCGTGTTGCGCAAAGTCGGAGCTATCTGTCATCGACAGACAAATAGCATGTGAAATAAAGATAATTCATCCTATTTTTGTTTTTTTTTACATTGAGTGAGGTGTGGTGAAGCAAATGTTTACCAGACATTTCATAAATGCCCTCATATATGAGAGAACCCTTTGGGCAAGCTCTTACCCTCAATCCATCTTCATCTTTTGCTCATATTCCATGCTCGCTATCCTTCAATGAGTGGGTCCTCATGTTGATGCTGAAGGCCCTCTAATGCTCATAAGCAGAAATGCTGGAATATTTGATTTGACGGATGGTTTACTACTTTGTATGTATTGGCCTTGCTCGAGGCTTAGGAGCATCTCCGATTTCATTTTTCTTCCTTTCATCCAGCTATCCCTTCGCTTTCTCACGGTGTATCGCTTTCGTATTTGCCCAATGCATTCTGTAGGCTCGAATTCGAAAAAATCTTCGCATCATAGCCTAATAGCTTTAATTATTGGTGCCATCTAGCTGCCAACGTTGCGTTTTATTTGTAAGGATTGCATGTCTTTTGTTAAGAGTGAAAGGGGAAAGGTGTAGTATAGTGGAAAACGAGGATCAATTGTATGGACGGGGGCCTATTTATTGTGCAGGGCTATGTTTGTACTAGTTGGCTTAATTTGCTACGGTTATGCGATATTACTCATTTTACTTCCGGGGATGTGTCGCTCTAATGTGTTGTTTTGCCTGCCTTCGACTGCCACAGCGCTTATGAAAATTAATGCTTTGAATTAGGAATGCGAATAGCCTTGGCTGATTCCTCCACATAATAGTTGGTTCCCTGGTCGTGTCAACAGCTTGCGTACTACCGTCTAGACTAGTGAATTAGCTGAGCGTTAAGCTTATGAATCCGCCTCATTTTGGTGTGTAGTCGCTGTTCACTGCAGTCTTTACTTTTGTATACTTTTCAAGCCTGTTTGTCGCATTTTTCATCGTTTGTAAATCACTACTGTTTCTGGAGCTAAAACTAGCGAAGGTGATCTTCATGATCGCACTGGTGTTTACGCTCTCCGCGAACGTAATATGCGCACCGAAGAATCTTTGCTTCTGCATAAGTAGAAGCTTGCCTGAGGCGAGTCTGGAGGGGCAATGTTGCCAGAGATCGCGTGATGCTCCTCACTCAAAGCAGCAAACTATGCATATCCAGGGCGGTGGCGTATATGCACGTCCCGCTTATGCAATGCTTTCGTGCATAGCCGGGCATTCCCACGAAATGTTGCAAGCGCAGAGGGCCTGGTGTTGTCCGGGCAGATTCGCAGGCCGCCTAATAAACATACCATTTACAATATGGTTATATAGTCAAGGCATCCCTCCTAACCTCCAATCGGACAACCACTTTTGTGTGCGTTGCAAGTGGGGCCGCGTCACAAGATTCTGCTTATGCATGCAGAGGACCGCTTCAAAGTGTTCCTCGTGTGGGATTATGCTCTCGGGATGCTCCGCCTTGTTGAGGGCGAAGCTTCGTTGACTATTCATGCGTCGTGAGGCGCCGCTAGTCACCGACGGAAGAGGCCAACTCCGCAACTCGGCCGTAAAGTGAACCTTCGCTGACGCATGGCTTCAATGAGAAGCAGTCTTTGATGCATACTATGCCATATTCTGAATAGAATACGAGACGGAATATGGTTGACGGAAATGTTCCGTCAGTCGTTTCATTCCCGAGAGAACGAAACGGTATGAAGAGAGCGTGGACAATGTAGGAATGAGGTGACTGGCGGAACGGTCTCGTCAATGATATAGTGTTGGATGAAGTGAACCGCTTCCTTCTCCGTTTCTTAGGGCCATTGACTCCCGAAGGGGGTGGGGGGGGAGTATAGAAGGAGCCGTATTGTTGGCCGGGGGCGCCATGAAGGGTGCCAATCGGAAGCGCATGTGCTTCCCTTTCTCATTCATTCGTCTCTCTCCATCTCGCTCGACTCATCAGCCTCTCTCTGTGTCGAGTAGTCTATTCGGAAGGGGTTCACTCTTGAGGAGAAGCAACGGGAAGTGGGAGAGGAGCGTGGCGAAGAGGGAGAAGAAGGAAGGGAAGGGGGAAGAGGGGGATGGAGAGGAGGACGGGGCCATCGATTCAGGGGACCGGTCGTAGGAGAGGCTGGGCGACGATGACCTCTAGTGAAGGCTGTCATAGGCCCGGTCCTTGGCGCTTTCACTTCACTTATTTCACCTTATCTTCTCTGTGCGAAATGAAAGCATCGTCGCCTGGTCAAGCGCTCTGTCCTCTCATTCCCGGAATCAGCTCTCATCAGTCACATCTCCATCTCTCTCTCTGCTTCGTGTCTTGCTTCCCTTTCCACTTCCTCCTCTCCCTCCTTCGAATCCCTCAATCGCCGTACGAGCATCGGGTATCCTCTTCTTCTCCTCCCTGCTCACTCTCTGCTTTGTCCTCCTCGTCTACTAGAAGAATCCCAAGACGGTCCATTATTCCCTCTTCAACGTTGTCCTCCTCTTCTTCTCTTCCCAGTCCTGGCAGAAAGAGAGTTGTTGTTGTGGCCAAGGCGGACACGACCCTCCCCCCTTTCCTCCCTCGCTCCTCCCTCTCCTCTGTCTTTCCCCCACCCTCGACTCTCCGCCATCCCGAGACGTCTCTCCGTCTCTCCTCTGTTCATACTTACTACTACTGCCCGTTGTTCTGCTCTCCATTCCTTCACGACCGTCCTCATCGCTATTCTCTTCTTCGTTGCGTTTCTTTTCTTCCCTTCGCCTCGCTTTCGTCTCTCGTCGTTCGTTGCCTTTGTTGAATGCGTTCCTCTTACACACTAAGACTCGAGAGAGGAACGAGTGTGCGAAGTAAAGGGATGAGAGGACTCTATTCGAAGCGGGAATGGGACGAGGGGGAGAGTCGGGGAGAGTCACTTTATTGGATAAAAGCATCCCCCCCGAGCCTGACTTCGAGGCCGTCCTTTCCCCTCCGCCTGCCTCTTCGAGATGTAATCGCATTCTGCGGGGATATTACATTCTCCCGCCCAGCCTTCATTCTCTCTTCTCTCCCCCCCGAGGGCCTCTTATGGCCCCCCCTCTGGATGCTTTCTGGGCAAATACTCCACTCTTAGGCCTCTATCTGCCTCCATTCTGGCTTGAATCGAGAGCTGTCTACTCTCTCCGCGATCTTTTCAATCACGTGGAAAGCGCGGAGAACTTGCTGGCTGCCTCGAAGCCAGCCAGCCACGGGGGGGGGGCTTAATGTCTTGAGGCTGTTGCGGGGGCTTTCGGCTGAGATTAGCACACTCGGGCTTGCCTAGGGCAATTTATAGCACGGCGATCTCGGCTAGATCTATAGCGGGCGATGGTTCGTCCGTGGGACAGACTAATGGGTTGTCATGGCCGTCCTCGGTTATTCCGTTGGGCAACACGATTCGCCTGGTTCATGCATGTAAATGCCGTCGCGTCGCGTCTCCTCCCATCTCAAGCCTCCCTTCTCTGTCTCCTCCCTTCTCCTTCTCCGCTTCTCTTGCCTTCTTCTCTTCTCTTCCTCGCCGTCCGTCACCCCCAGGCTCAATTATACTGAGGAGAGGAGAGGAGAGGAGACGAGGCGGGGAAAAGGCTGAAGAAGAAGGCAAGCGACCGGCCGAGCGGAGAAGATGCTATAAGCGTTCTTGCTGAGGAAATGCTCGGGAGAAGCCTTTCGTATCATTCATGAACACTAAGCGGACTTTCAACAACTGTTGAGAGCTTATGGCATGCCTGACGAAAGCAGCTTTCATCACCGCACGAAGCAAGTCTTTGCGAAATGCGCTTTCCCTAAACGCCTTCGAATCGCTCGGTTTAGTTTCTGGCTAACGGAGTCTGATTTTTTGATCTCAACGGGGCCTCTGATTTTCTGTGCTCTACAGTACTCCCTAGAGGGTGCTCCACAGCTTATTGTTTTGACGCTTGTAAAGCGGCCGGAGCAATAGACGACGAGGAGGGCCTATGATTGTTTTGCGATTCGCCCCCCCCCCCCCTCGAATAGCACGGCACACACCCACTCGTTTATGGATGGGCTTGTTAGTAGGGGAGAGCGAATGAGCGAGTGAGTGAGGGAAGGAAGGCCTCCTGCTTGCCCAAATCACGAGTCTTATTACGGTTTTTTTTCGGTCGGAGAGCGAGTCTTCACGTCGAGTGGGCTTACTTGATATTATGGAATAAAATGATGCCTCAGTAGGCTTTTCCGAATACTAGCAAGCGAGAGACTGTGCAAAAGTGAGCGAATTTTGAAGCGCAGAAACTTACGGATCTCTATAGTTGTGCTGAGTGGCCTTAATGGTCGTGCCAAGGCGGAGTGGCGGACACAAAGTTATCTTGTCACGGTATCTTTGCTCGGGCGCTCGGGCCACCCGTGCGTTCTCACTCTTCCCTTTCCTTCCCTTCCTCTTCCTTCCTTCCTGCCTGACCTTTCTTTGTTCGCACGCTGAGAGTTGCCAGATGAACGGCCTCCCTCTTTCCCATATAGATGAATGGGTTGTGTCGCAACCAGATGGATACGGGGGGGGGGAACAAGGGATGGATGGCTCCCTTGTTCGCGGTCGTTCGCGCATTTGGTACACTTTTTCTTCTTCTCAATCTGGAGTTGAGGAATCTTGGTTGGGATTATTTTAGGATTGCGCTTTAATGTTGCGCTGTCGCTGTGAGGCAGAGGGGTCGTCAGAGAGGCGGGGGGAGTAAGAGAGGGAAGAGAGAATAGGGGGGGAGAAATAGTGGGGGTAAGAAGGGTAGGGGAGCATAGGTGACAGCTGTCTAATGGCGTGCGAAAGAACGAAGGGAACAAGCGAGAGAGAAGAAGGAGAAGAAGGAGAAGGGATGAAGAACCCGAGCGGTGGGGGAAGCAGTGGAAGGAGTTGGTGTAGGAGATTGACGCCTTATAAGTGTTAAGTAAACGAGGAAAAGTATTAGGGACCAATATGGTTACAGAGCTCCTACCGAAATCAGGGTTGCTTCTCTATTTCTGGCTTGCTTAGCATTTGTTTGTGGTGCTGCTGTTCGAATGTGATGACTGATTATCATATCTCGTAAAGTGGGCTATGCTGAGCTGGCAATGTATTATAGTTAGTAATTTTTGATTGCATAGTCTGCAACACCCGTCGTAAACGCTAGGACGCAAGCCTGCTGGAGGCAGGAGGTAGATGGGGGGGACAAGAATGATTGCTACCGATTTGTTAGTGAGGATGGGGGGGGGGGGAGAAGGGATAGATGCAAGGTGGAAAGCTAAAGACCAACGTGGCTGTGCAAGAGTGAGGGGAAGAGATGTTTGGCCTTCTTTTCGGATGGGTTAAGTGGGTATTTTGATGCATTTTCCTACGGAAAAGCATTTAGGCCTGCTAAAACGCTTTCTGATCTTTCTTCAGTGGCAAATGTCTTTAGACAGTATCGGCGTTCGACAATTAATTTATTATCTGATACTGCGTAGCAGTATCAGATATATTCTCTAATCCCTTGAGCCCCCCCTCAGGGGTCACACCTCGAAAAATGTAATCAAACACATTATTTTTCCCTCGTGCTCAATACGATGCTTCCTGAGGTTACGAACTGTGAAGGTTCAGCAGGATTAGTCCCTGAACAACAGCTTCCTGCCATATTTAGACTCTCAAATGTCAGGGTCTTCCCGTTTCTATCTTCCAGGCCTTCATAACTCCCCCCCCCGTATGAAGGCTTCAGCCTTCCTGACATGCTGCACATGCCTTAGGCTTCTTTTCGCTCCCCTCCCCACCTTGTCTCTCTCCATTCTCTAATCCCTTGAGCCCCCCCCCCTCCTCTTTTTGCATCTTGATAGTAGTTCCCGCGTGATGCTATGTCTTCGTTTCGCGGATTACGAGAAGAGAGTATTTTACACTGCGCACTTCCTTTCGTTGGTCCTTGTTTCTTAAAATTCTCCGTTATTACTGTAACGATGGTCTAGTTTAGTATATTTGTATGCTACCTTTGCCGCCTGATGCTCATCCAGGGGATAAGTACTCATATTTGAAACTCATTTCGCGGCGGGGGTATTTTGCTAGTTGCGGTAGGGTAGCCATGCAAATCGAGAATTTAGAATTGCGGTGGGGGTGGTTTTTCACTGCGGTATGGGTCATGTAGTAAAAGACGATTTTGCGGCGAGAGTGTCACACCTCGAAAAATGTAATCAAATACGTTATTTTTCCCTCGTGCTCATCATCCGTGCTCATTTCATTCTACCTACTTATATTTGCTCCTTGCTTTCCAGTGGCCGCGGCGCCTTCGCCGTCCGCGACGTCGCGGCTCGCGTACGCCTCCGTCCTGTCTCTGCCGGTGGTCAAGAGAGCGCGGCCGATCGGTGGAACGGTCTCGGTGGGTGTCCGTATCAGTAGCTT
>LS858614.1:100451-147096 GCA_900490955.1 Micoletzkya japonica | reverse complement strand
GGGCTGTCGGACGACTCTGAGACTTACAGTATCCTCCAACCCGAGCCTCGTTGTCCGGTGTAGTTACCTTGAAGTGTTTGAAAACTCGAGAAACACTTCAAGGTAACTACACCGGACAACGAGGCTCGGGTCGGAGGATACTGTAAGTCTCAGAGTCGTCCGACAGCCCCTGCTATCGCGAACTGACTCTGTCAGCAAACGGTATTGATTTCGAAAAATGAGCGATTTCCGGCATGATTATTTGTTTACTGGTGTAATTGGGCACGAGAAAAAATAATAAAACAATGAAAAGTGCTGAAATTGCCATATACGGCCGCAATTTGACTTGTACGGGGTTGTACGGTACAATCCCGTACAGTCCGGTATTCGTGCCCAAATAAATGTACCGTACGATACTCATGCCAGAGATAGTCTGATTGGAGATGCAACGCTGGGGGGAGGGGTGAAGCTCATAGTCGTGTCTCCAAATACGCTTCATCCCACCTTCATCTTGAGGGATGACAGCAGGAGCACAATGCCTGAGGCATTGTGATGCCTGAGGCATTGTGGTTGTAGATGGTGCAATATACAGAAATGAAAATGCGATAGTGTTATTCTTGCCCAAGGGGGGGGGGGAATTTCGCTGGCCCTATCTACCCCCGTGCAGAGTTGTTCACCAGTTGTCACGGATGTAGATTACATGCAGAGTAGAGGAGGCGCCCCGCACAGCATTCCGCAAGGCGAAGCATGAGGCTAATATAGCGAAATGGTCACTATTTTTAAATGTAGGTACTCGTGAGTGAATAAAGCAAAGTTTCTGCACTTCTTGATTTCATAATGAGGCAAAATGTGATTGAGCGCTTACTGACGGACCACTTGTTTGTCAATAATAAGTTTGCCAGTAATAATAATAATAATAATAAATGATAATAATAATAATAATAATAATAATAATAATAATAAGTTTGGCAACAATAATAATAAGCCAGAATCAGGAGAAAACTCAAGATATCTGTGCACCTCGGATTGAGTGGGTTTTATGAAGAAGACTTGCAGTCCTAGACCTCTCCTATCTATATCAAGACCCTAATCCGATGTTAGTCCCGATAAAGGTGATAGAACCGAAATAAGTTTGCCCCATTTGAGCTCGCGGGGCGAAGGCTCGTTCTATGCAGAATACGCTTGCGTGTTCCGCGGCACGAGTTAATTATTCAGCTCCAACTCTTGGGCGAAAGAGGGATGCATGGAGAGAGTATGTAATTTGCGGGCAAAGTATAGAAGTTAGAGGGGGGAAAGACACTCGTGTGTCACTTGCAGGAGTACAGAAATGAAGGGAACGAGAGTAGAATACGGAGAGAACGAATTGAGCGAAAAATTGTAGGTATATAGGGGGGGGATTGCAACGTATAAATATATTTTGACGCGTCGAGAAAATTGGCAAAAGCATAACAAACAGAGACGTTAGCTCGTTTAGAAACGTCGACGATATATCTGAAAATGATGCTCTTTCTGGGCGCACTTCAGCTGTTATTGTTTGAGATACTCGTCTTCTGATCAATTCTACTATGCATCATCTAAAGTCCAGACAACGTAATATATAAGAATGAGTTCACTAACGGAACGTCAATAATATTTAATTTTTACTTGAAAACGAATACTTGCGTAGAGCTTTCAAGATGCGCCGTCCTCATTCATCATTTCGCACCCTCACGATGCGCCCTTTCACACGATGGCTAGACACACTGCCTGAGGCGATTAAAATAGAAGACCCTGCTAAGACCAGACTCCCTCATTACGCGGTGATGGGATGGGGGGAGTGTGCAACGGAATTGGCTACTAATACCCTAGGAAAGTACTCTAAAAGTGCTCGTTAAATGGGGATGAAGCTTAGGTCTGCTAGCTTACTAGGATTTTTCGATAAATGATGCATATTCAGGACTAATCATAGCCTCGCGCAAAGGTCGCTCACTTTTCTGTTTATGCTCGCCCCGCTTTTAGGCTGCTCTCCATACAATTTCCATAACTTTGGTAGACACGTAGGCTCTGAAACATAAACGAGCCGGGTTTCGCAGATCTTGTAATGTCTACGGCATTGTCGTGAGAGCCGCGCACATATTTTATTTTCAGGTGACTATAGTGTAGGCATATGGAAGGAGAGATATATACTGGTCTGTGATCACCATAACTTTGCACGCAAATGGCAACCGTATTGCGTTTTGTATTGCACATCAACAAACCATAATCTCACAATTAGAGAAAGACGCAGAAGCATTCCTTGAATGCGTATTGCCTCATGATAAAGCTAAACGAAGATGCACGTAGAAACATAAATAACATCTGTAAAAAAAACAAAAAAAATTAAAAGATGTACTATGATATATACTATATACAGTACATCTATGATATCTAGACCAGTATATATCATTTTTCTTTTCCAACTTTTTTTAAAAAAATAAAACACATTTATGAAAATAACTAAATAACTAAATAGCATTTTGCAGTTGTCAGAGGATGACCCGGTACCGACGGATCCCTTCTCGCCCCCTACTCACAAGCAGGACATCCTCATCTCGTACCTGGCTGCCATCTCGCACATTCCCAAGGACCTCAATGCCCTGCTCACCAACTTCTCGCACTCCTCCTCGCGAGGGGTACGGTAGTTATCGATTGGTAGAGTATCGCGAACTGAAAAACAATAAGCAATTTGCAGGCTTCGTCCGAGGCAGAGAATGAGATGTACGCGCGCAACCTCAACTCGCTCTCGTCCTGCTTCCGGACCGACTTTGAAGGTTGGGGAGAGTACGGTATTATTGACGAGAAAGTTCCGTCGCTAAACATTCATTCCTACTTTGTCTGCACTATCTTCATTCGTTCTTTCTGTCGAAAATAGGAATGAGCTAACCGGCGGAACGTTTTTTTCTCAACAATTGTTCAAACTACACAACTACACTGACAATGCGCGAAATGACACCACTCAACCGCTGCCCAAACGCACCTTTGGTGAATATTTCACAAGGTGTTTTTGTGGGCGGTGAATGTGCGATGACATGCAGATATTGTTAGTATTCGCTAGGGTTTGAAAACAAAGCGCAATTTGCGTATTTATCGTCTGCATCTCTTCATTTCATTCTCCTCACACTGAGCGAAATTTCACCACCATACAGCACCTAGTGAATCATTCACCACACAAATTTCACCAGCCCGCTGGTGAATGGAGCACAATTCACCAGCGGGCTGGTGAAATTTGTGTGGTGAATGATTCACTAGACGCTGTATGGTGGTGAAATTTCGCTGAGTGCATCACTCTTTCGGTCTCATAATGCGATTAAAAGGTTTGGTTTTCAAGCCCTAGCATTCGCCTACTTGCAGGATCGATGATCTCCGGGGCTCTCGAGGTGGCGATTCGCGAGATCAACGCGAACGACGAATTGTTGCCCAACCACACGCTGCGCTACACCTTCAAGAACACCTGCGGAAACGAGAAGCTGAGTAAGTATTAGTTGACTGATATGACAGTCGGCGTGAAATGTAGTGCAATAAAAATCATTCCCGAATATCAGGCGAGAGAGTGTGCAAGAGTGACAAACTTTATCTTATTGTTAGACACTATTTGGCAAAGACGCACTTGTTTTTTTTGTATACTCTGGCAGACGCTATTCAACTTCCGAAAGCAAGGGGATTCCGACTTATAAGGCCCGTGAAACACAACTGATGCGGGACGATTTGCGTGATTGTTTACCACTTGCATGTACCCATGTGACTGGCGCGTTTCCACTCATAATACACTCGTGTATCGAGTTTCGTGAATATTACGCCTGAGGCGAACATGACCGAAGAGCTCATTACCATGCAGTCATCGTCACTGAACGAGGGGTCGTCGGACCTAGGGCGGGAATTGGAAAGTGGACTTAATACTAGTCTGGAATAGTCTGCCCTGAGGCCCTAATGCATGCGAAGCATGCAGACCAAGAGGTTGCGAGCTAAATAACCAGCTATATCTCTAGCTAGCTGAAACGCACGCAATATTGATGGATGAGAGGGCACAAGTTTATACGGAAATTGAAAGTTTAAAAAGAAGAAAAATTACAAATAGAGCCCGAGAATCGATACCGATAGCAGATTTTCACCGGTTACGTTTCACTACCAGCATCATCAGAATCATATCTCCTAATACGTATGGAGTGAAACATAACCCTGGAAAAATGCCTAATTGCTGGTATCGATTCGCGAACTCTAATTACAAATCTTATTTTGAGGTACGGAATACTTCATGGAGCACTGGAAGCAGGGCGCGAAGGTCTTCATCGGACCGGAGATGAACTGCAGGTATCTATAGTTGAGGGGAAAACTGGTCCGTCAGTCGCCTCATTCCTATTTCCGACGAGAGCGCGAAGCGGTATGAAGAGAGTCCAGACAAAATAGGAATGAGATTAGAGACGGAACTTTTTCGCAAAACATTGAGATATCCGAATAATTCACTACTTATGCAAATTAACTCAAAAGCAGAATGGAGAATATTTCAGAACCGAGGCCCTGATGGCCGCATCGCAGAACCTCCCGATCATCTCGTACAAGTGCAAGGACCAGACCGTCTCCGACAAGACCAAGTGGGCGTTCATCTTTGATCTTTGATCTTTGATCCCTAATCTTTGATCTCTCAGATACTCGACCTTTGCGCGGACGGTGCCTGCCGAAACGGAGATCACGAAGGCCTTCGTGTCGCTGTTCAATCACTATTCATGGCGCAAATTCTCCATCATCTACGAACTGCAGTCGGCCAATGACGAACTGTACCAAGCCATAAAGGTACCACTTTTGAGGACCTTATCTTTGATCTTTTGAAAGTATAAAATATACTTCCCTATATGATTTTCATTTGAAAAGACGGAGTCTCTCCACGATGCTTCCGGGTTACGGTAGCTTTCCAGAGGGCGATCGAGGCTGAGAATAAGGGCATGCGGGCGGGCGAGCGGCGGTTCGCCATTCAGAACGTTTCTACTGTTCCGGCATTTTCGGAGACGGGCCGGAGCCGGCTTGTAGAGGACATTATACAGTCGACCAGGGAGACCACGCGATGTAAGGGCGGGAGTTGAGGAGGGGAAACATAGGAGACAATATGATCGGCGATTTACGTGCTTTATGTGGGGATCGTTTTAGGCATTAAATATTACATGGAATTGAATAATGATAGATATGGAGGTGAACGGTGCTCTTGCAGTGTACCTGACGTTCGGCAACGTGCGACTCTTCCGCAAGATTCTGTTCACGATGGGCCAGCTGGGACTCATGGACAATGTGAGAATAAACTTACTGTTTCCTACTTATTACAGCAAAAAAGCAAAAAAAAAGTTCAGCGTTGAAGCGTGGCAGTGCGCGTTTGTAGCACGACTCTTCTATCCTTCATTTCTCGTACCCCCCACCACCCCCCCCCCCCTCTCACAAGCAAGTGTTGCTACCGCAATCCTATCGCGAACTGACTACCGTACCCTCGCCCAGGGTGACTACATGCTCGTCTACCTGGACACGGACTACAACTGGCTCAACGTCTACCACGCGATGAACAACCACTTCTTCCGAAGTAAGAAGGCTCCCGCACGGATTGCTTAGATTACGGTAGAATTGTAGAGGAGCACTACTGCTGCCCCCACTACGAAGAGTGACAGCTGTGTTCAATTGGGATAGCGAAAAAAAACAATCAACGTGAAAATAAATTAAATTTTCAAGATCAAGAAAATTTTCAGACACCATGGTGGAACTGTCCGCTAGCTGGGACAATCCGAACTCCTCCGACCATCAGGCAGCTTTTTTTAAATATCTGATTCTTAGATTATTAATTTGTTAATTGGTAAAATTCTCATAACCATCATTATCATAATTATTACCCATCAATTTTCTTTATACTTATATAATTTAGCTCTGAAACATATCGTGTAGAAAACGTTTGATATATAATACAATTCTTCCCGTAAAGGTGGTCAACTTCTCCCGGCATGCTCTCGCCATCATTCCCACACCCGTCTCGCTGGACTCACAGCGCTTTGTCGACTTCTGGAAAAAGGTCCGTGAGCGGGAAATTTGATTTCTTGCGAAATCAGAATTCGAAAATCATCGTTCATCGTTCAAAACCTTACAGGCCAACGACTATCTGGCCAAGTTTGGCGTACAGAAGGAGGCGATCGCCAGCTCTGCACAGATTAAAGTGAGCAGACAAAAAAATTGTAAAAGAAAATTTAATTTAATTTAGCTAAAGCTAAAATGCTAATTTAGCTAAAGAAAAGCTAAAATTTTAAATACTCACCAGGCTACTGTAGCTTTCAAATGAAGAGAATTACGGTAGTCCATGCTTGGGATATCGACGCGTTTTGTGTCGTGGTTTCGGCCTCGTTTTCGCTTTCTCTCTTCGCGAAATGCCGCTCCCCTGAACTATCAGGTGAACCGGTTCGCGTGTTACCTGTATGACGCCGTGTACCTGTACGCTCGCGCACTTCATCGCCATATTGAGGTTTGCTTTTTTTTTAAATAAAAAACATTTAAATTATTATTTTTGTAAATTTTAAAATAATATACATTTCTCGTAGAATTCGACGGAACGCATTGCTGCGACGGGGTACGATCCCGTAGCTGACGGCGAGGCGATTACAAAGTGGATCATCGGCAGCACCTACGAGAGTAAGTTGACATTTTTTTTATTACTTGATTACTTATTTTTAATGGAAATTTTCTGCATATGCGATATTTGACGCCGAAACTTCTCATAGATGAATGACGCAAGTCGGCGCGCGAAAACCTTGGGCACTTTCGATAGCACAGCCTTTCTCGTGCCGCTATTGTGCTTCGTATTTGAACAAGTCGGGGTCGCTTTGCAAAAGCGTCTAGACTTGTGAGGGAACGCAGAACAACCGGAAATTATTTTGTGAAGATATATTGTAGAATTATAAATGCTTTAAGGTATGCAAGGATTCTCCATGCGAATTAACGAGAAGGGCGACGCACAGGGAAACTACACACTGCTGTCGTGGCAGGTCCGGGATTTTTCAATAAATCAAATTGACAGATAGATGAATAGTTAGTCTTTCCTCTCCCAAATAGAGACATTATTGGTAGAAGGCGCCAAGGGTTTCGTGTATGGGATTCTTTAAACATGAAGTGTACCAACCATGGGCAAAATGCATAAGAGAGTGCCAGGCGGCAGAGTGCGGGTCAGAGACGCAGGCGCAATCAATCGATAATGTGCAGAAAGTGCCGCCAGTCCGGAACAAGTCGGACGCCGACTACTATCCGCTCGACTCGGCCCTCTCGATCACGGCCGACTTTGTCGCGGCCGGGAATAAGTCGCGATTACGGTAACTATTTATTTCTAATCGATAAAACCAAGTAATTCCTTAGTGGTTTGACCGTAACAGGTGTTATTGTATGTTTGACTCACAATGTTAATAAAAATATGAATGCATTAGCATAATTAATAGGGTTTGAAAGCCAAGCGCAATTTGCCTGACCCTCTTCATTCGTCCATGCTTCTCATCAATCTCTGGGTCTCATAATGCGATTAAAAGGCACGGGTTTCTACTCCTAATATAAATCACTAATAATCAATAGCCAACTAATCAATAAATGTGCCTGATTCAGGTTCAAGGAGGGCAAGGCGATGCACTGGACCTCAGGGGAACCCCCGCTGGACGAGCCGCCTTGCGGCTTCCACGGCGAACTGTGCAAGGACGAGCCCAGTGAGCTATGATTTCAGTTTGCGATTGCTTTCCTACCGTAATCTGAAGTTCAAAGAATCTCGCGTTTTTCATACGGTTATGCTTTACCCACCACAGATAACCATTCATAGCTTCTCTATCAATTGATATTGTACGTACAATAACCGTAAAGAAGATACGAAGAGAATGGTCTGACCAAAATCAATAAATGAAGAAAGATTAAATTCCTTCCCCACCTCAGGCTGGTTCCTCGAGCTGTTCCTCATCTTCCTCCTGGCAGGAGTCATGTTCGTACTGGTCGGAGCCGGATTCGCCCACAGGTGGTTTTGGGCTGCTTTTTTTGCTGTTATTGGAAATCGCAATTTATCAGGGCTAGTGGCAGTTTGTAATAGTTTCGTCGTCTGCTAATCGCGATTTCAGATTTATTTATATATATATATATATATATATATATATATATATATATATATATATATATATATATATATATATATATATATATATATATATATATATATATATATTATAAGTAAGCCTAAAACTGTGAATATTGCAGGAACCGCAAGTTCGAGAAGGAGCTGGCGATGATCTGGAAGATAGAGGCAAAAGAGATCGAACGGATTGTCCAGTGCAACGCGAGCACCACCAGCCTCTACGTCGTCGATTCGGATGTGAGTATTGCGCGGGACAGTAGGGAAAGCTATAGTCGTTTGAGGAACGAGGGGCCATAGGTGGACAGGGTTTGCTTGTAGGCTGATGCAATAGCGCGCCCATACGCAACGATTGAAAAATTAGGCAAGGATATCCTCCTCTCCTGCAGCGGTCTACCCAATAATTGCAACATTTCTGCACTATACCCGACCACAGTACCTGCAACCGTGCCCACCTATGCGAGGGGCCTCTACTATGCGCAATATTGCGACGCAATTCGGCATTCCGTGCGCTTGTATGACAGCTTTTCTAGATTTCGACGTTTATTACTGCGTCTCGCATCCCTTTTCTATTCCCTTTTCCCCGCATATTCCGTAAGCGATAAAGATACCTATGGACGGCCTGTTTGCAGTTGCACTACCAGTCTGCCCTGGAGGAGAAGCGGGGCTCGGGACTGCGCGGCGTTGCCATCTACAAGGGCGCCATCGTCGCCGTCAAGGAGTTCCGGTGCGTTACGGTAGAGACGGGGTACGGGTAGGGGGGCACAATTTGTTATCTGTATCTATTTGCGATAAGTATGCATCATGCATAGCCACAACACCCAGCATAGCAGTGAGACATCTTGACCACGGGGTTAAGCGGAATTTGAATATTGGAAGATATCGGAGACGTTGATGCGCAGGTACAACCGCAAGCCGCGGGAGATAACGCGCGCGACGAAGATCGAGATGAAGGCGATGCGGCAGCTCTGCCACGACAACATCAACTCGTTCATGGGTCAGCCTAAGCTTTATCGATTTATCGATTAAATATAATGTAATGAAATGATAATAATAATAATAATAATAATATATCTTCAGGCATCATCATCTGCCCGGCCTCGATCTGCGTCGTGCGTGAGTTCTGCGCCAAATCGTCGCTGATGGACATTCTCCGAAATCGCGACCTCAAACTCGACCACCTCTTCATCGCTTCCTTCGTCGAGGATCTCATCAAGGTTAGTCCTCCCCCCTTTTTTATTTCTCGATTATTGTAGAGCTATTTCTTTGCGTCGCACGATGTATTGCGCATTTAGGAACGTAATTATGATAATATAAGAAGAAAAACCATAAAATATATTACTGGAATGTTGCCAGGGCATGATCTACCTGCACGAGAGTGAGCTGCGGGTGCACGGGAATCTCAAGTCTACGAACTGCCTGATCACCTCGCGGTGGGCCCTGCAAGTGGCCGATTTCGGCCTCCATGAGATTCGCGATGGACAGGTGCGTACGTAGACTAGATGTAGTGGATTAAAAGGTCCCGTCGGAAAAAAACATTCCGAATATGAGGCGTAAGATGTGTGTAAAAATGAGAGAATTAGACTCATTTTGGAACGGAAGAAGCTGACGGATAGGTCTATTTCACTATATTATTGACGAAACTGTTCCGGCAGTAAACGCTCATTCCTGCTTTGCCTGCACTCCTCCGTGGCCGTAAATAGGAATGCTGATAATTGGCGGAACGTTTTTCCCCCCAATAATTTATGGATTGATTACTTATCTTGCCAGGAGTGGGACTCGGAGGACCTGCTGTGGGAGTCGCTTCTCTGGATGGCGCCCGAGTTGCTGCGGGAGGGCGATTACGGTAGACACGCGGTGAAGGGCACGCAGAAGGTTAGGAGGGGATACGGTAGCTTTAGAGCGGGGTACGGTAGTTGAGGAGGCGGGGAGATGGGCACGGCAGCTTTTGGGCTGTTTCGCAATCTCGATGACAGTTTTATTTTGCTTCCTCAGTAAACAACCTATGACTTTGGGTAAATTACGGGAATTACGATAGTCAGTTCGCGATTCGGACATCGATCGATAGTCACCGCATCCTGATTCAGGGTGACGTGTACGCCTTCGGGATCATTCTGCACGAGCTGCTGACCCGCCAGGGACCCTTCCAGCTGATCGAACACCATGACCCCGAGCAGGGTACGGTAGGGGATACGGTACTCCAGAGCAGATATCAAAGATCAAAGATCAATACTGTCATAGTTTTGACAGTATTGATTTTTTAGCTTTATATATGGAGCTATGCATCTAATCTCGCAATGTATCGGATGTTGTACAGATACTAGGGGCTACCGTAATCCAGGGGACTACCGTAACCCCCTTCATTTGCAGTGGCGAAGGTGGTGCGGGCGGTGGGCGATGGGACGTGCTACCGGCCGACGCTGGCCGGACTCGAGTGCCAGTCGTACCTCCTCGAGACCATGAAGTATGTATGATACAGTCTGCAGATCACACAAGGCGCTGCGAATGAGAACAATAAAATGGAGATAAAAATACACCACATGCTTTCTCTCTACTATTAACGAAAAGAAAAAAGAAAAGGCGTGGTCCGTCAGTAAGCGCGCGCATTCCTGCTTTGTCTACGCTCTCCTCGCGCCGCTTCGCTCTCTTTCTCTCGCTCTCGTCGCAAATAAAGAATAAGAGCGACTGACGGTGAACATCATACGTGGGCAGCTTTGCCGCGCATTATTTTGCGCTAGAGCATACCAGTGAATGCAACTCGAGACTTTGGTTAGCCTACCAGTGAGGGATCAGGAACGATAAGGCGCGTCTACCAAGCTACTTTCTGACAAAAAGAGGGGGGAGGGGGCCTGCCTACCACCCGACTGTCGGGTCCCCGTGCTAGAGCCCGCGAATCGATAGCCGATAGCCGACTTTTCACCGGTTACCGGTTTCACTATAAAACATGGTCAGAATCGCATCTGCTAATGCGTAGGGCGTGAAACATAACCCTGGAAAAGGTGCCTAATTGGATTAAATTGGTATCGTTTCGCGAGCTCTAGTCCATGCTCATGTATGGGAAACGTTGCCGTGTTCAGACTGTGCTGGTCGGAGTACCCGGAACAGCGGCCCGACTTCAAGCATGCAATCCGCCACAAGCTCAAGCCCATGTTCGCCGGCATCTACAAGCGCAACATCATGGTATGAACGGTGTTTTCTTTTTTTGGGTATACCTACGTCCTTCCTGTCTGTTTCTAAAGGCGATCCCTAAGCAGAGGGAGGCGGGCGGGCCTCTTTTGTGGTTTTGTTGAGCAAGTCCGCACAGGTAATATAGCCCTACAACACGAATAAAAATCTATCTCTCTATCTATCTATAGTTGCATTTATAGAAGGGCTCGAAACGTAAAAGAACACTTCCCTTATCGATTAGGCGAGTATCGATTTCGCTTCAGGACCACATGGTGGTGATGATGGAGAAGTACCAGAACCAACTGGAAGATTTGGTCGAGGAACGAACGGCTGAGTTGAGGGAGGAGAAGCGGAGGACGGAGAACCTGCTACAGAGAATGCTGCCCAAGTAAGGGCGGAGGGGGGGGGGGGGGTTGATCTTTGATCTCTGGTCTAGAGGGGGATTGGAAGAGGAGCTAGCTGGTCTGGAATAAGCGTCATTTTATTAGCCTATTCTTGGTTTAAGAGCTAAAGTTCGGCTAAATATTTAGTTACGCTCACTCGAGAGTGTGCGGCGATGTGAATGGTGTACTTTGTGAATGGGTTGACCAACCATAACCATGCCTTCCAGATCGGTCGCCCAGCAACTGCTCAACGGGCATTCGGTCGTCCCCGAGTCCTTCCCCTCCGTTACCATCTACTTCTCGGATATCGTAGGATTCACGAAGATATCGGGTCAGTTTAGCGCCGTCGTCGAATCGGTATACGTTTTATACCGGCTATCGTTCATCCGGTTCGGTTGCTCGATTTATGCAACACATGAAACATAACCATGAAAAAGACAGTCGATTCGGCGGCTCTAATTAGCTGTGTGTATTCACAAAAGTAAAGTGGGCAAGTGCAGAGCCCTCGTAATTCACGTTTCTGCTAGGTTATATAGACCCACGACGGTCATCTAGTTTAGTTTATCCCGTGCATGTGTGAGAAAACCATAGTAATTTAATCGTGAAAAGCATTCCTGAACTCTGGTTTTCGTGGCTTTATTGGGCATTATTTGTTTTCAAATTATGAGTCGCGAATTGATTTCGTTACCGTATGCTTTAGGCGAGTCCACCCCACTCCAAGTGGTTGCCTTCCTCAACAAACTGTACACGCTCTTCGACTCGATCATCAAGCAGTATGCCGTATATAAGGTGGGCCCCTGGTTTGCAAAAAGCGCCCAGATGAATCGGATCCATCTGGATGCATTCTATCCATCTGGACCCCCGAAAAAATTCGCATATTCTCAGGTGGAAACGATCGGCGACGCTTACATGGTTGTATCGGGCGTTCCGGCCTACAAGAGCGAGAGCTACCATGCGGAGCAGGTAGATTGATTTCAGTTCGCGATAGGCTACCGCATAACTCTACCGTAATGCACACGCCTAATTCCAGGTCGGCACGATGGCTCTGCACCTGTTGGCGGCGATACGGTAGGCTTCGCAGTTTTCGTGTCTGCATAAGTCGCAGGCTAACATGTATTTTTCTAAGAAATCCCAGCCATCCTAATACCTCCACCCAATGATAGGTAGTAGAGCTTTGAAATGTGCCTGCGGCAGTAGATCAGTCGTCATGCCAGGCGAGAGAGCGTGCAAAAGCGAGAGATTCAGACGAAAGAGGGATCAAAGTGACGGACGGACCGCGGCTTACTCCGCTGCGCCTTTGCAGTGATTTCCGCATTCCCCACCGGCCGGACGATCGGTTGATGCTTCGAATCGGACTCCACACGGGCAGTTGCGTGGCGGGAGTTGTCGGGAAGACCATGCCCAGGTAGATTACGGTAGTAGATTACGGTAGCCGCGAGGGGTATACGGTAGGATTGGAGCCGGAGCCGGAGATGGTGATGAGAGCCGGCATTTATTTAGGTACTGCCTGTTCGGCGACACGGTCAACACGGCCAGCAGGATGGAGTCGAACGGAGAGCGTGAGTTCCGGGCGGGGGGTGGGGGGGGGGTGGTTACGGTATGCATGAAACTTTAAGTAATACTGCAGCGATATGAAAGTTATCCGTAACATTTGAGCTTCAGCGAGCAGTATGCAATTGCGTCTGAGTAAGCAGTATCAAAGACGTTTTATGCGAGGCTTGAAGCATATATTAGAAGAAAGGTTTATTGCTGTATAGGAGCGAAGCTGCATGATGAGAATGCAGACGAAGTAGCAATGAGCGGTTACTGACGTAACTTTTGCCTCAATAAAATGTATTATAACTAGACTATACTTTAGCCTTGCAGCCCTCAAGGTGCACTGCTCGCAGCAAACGCAGCAAGTCCTCGCGCAAATTGACGGCTTCGAGCTGGAGGAGCGGGGCGTACTCAATATCAAGGTGGGGGATTACGGTAGATTACGATAGCCCCGCTTGAAGTGTACGATAACGGGCTGTGAAAGCTCTCGAAGTCACGATGTGTGGGGAATATAGAATCGTATTTATTCTTCTGGCTCTTTTCGGGTGGCTGTGATGGCAAAGCTCATTTGAAAGAGCTACCGTAATCTTCATTTGAATGGGCTACCGTAATCCGGTTGGTGATATGCAGGGCAAGGGCACGATGACGACGTACTGGCTGACGGGGAGGCGGGGCTTCGTCTTCTCTCCCCTCGACGTTGAGGACATCCAGGAGGAGGAGGAGGACATCTTCCCGCGGAGGGAGGGTACGTGGCGGTTCTATTCATTTTTTTTTAAATTTCATTTACGCCTAAGCGTGCCGGTCAAGCAATCATGATCTGTGATATTTAGAGATTGTTGTATTATTAATTATTTAATTTTCTTATTCCTTTGGTAATACTACTAAGGGTAGAACTAAAAAAGGTGAATTCAGGCATGCAATCGATGCAGACGGCCGGTGCCGCGGTGAGGGCGATGCAGAGCAGCAAACTGGGTAAGCGTATTCATGAGAGGGGGGGGGGCAAACTAGGCTGGGTTAGGTTTCAAGGCGGCAGACTTAGCTCTTACGAGCAGGTCGCGATTTCGAAAAGTGCTAAATAGTTTGCCAACGACGGAAGTCTGGAGCAATATTATAGCGTACTCTAGTGCAGATTAGTTAGGCTTAGCTTGCTTTTGCGCTACGTTATTTGAACGGTAACAAAAACAGGCATATAAATACGTGGGTATTTCGACGGTGCGTGAAGCGCAACCCAACCGGGTTTGTCCGCCTTTCAGGCATCAACCGCGAGTCGACCTTGTCTCTGGCACGACCCAAAGAGGGCAACTCCATTCTGAAGCGGATCGTCGAGTTTACCAGCAAGCAGGGCGCTACGGTACGTTTTCATTTAGCCCATTTTCCCTCAAATTAATAAGATAAATTAAGTAAGTATAGTATTATTCAAACTTATTTCGCCCATTTGCGGTAGGCTTCGGCGCAGGTGGATTGACGTTTCACGGTTGAGATTTAAAGGATAATGGCGTCGTATAAATGATTGTGTATTTTTTTCTCGCTTAGATGCGTAAATCAAAAAAAAATTGGAAAAAATAATAATAGAAATTTTGCAGCCGGATTGCACGTTGCCCACGTACTTTTCGTCGAACAACGGCGGTCTCATATCGATCGGGAATGCGCCCCTGTCCCGGACTACTGTGGAGAGGACCTCCGAGGAGAGCCGCCGGTCGGCCTCCTCCAATAGGTACGGGACTTGATCCATCTGGATGCATTCCATCCATCTAGACGCTACCTTTCAGACGGAAGACGCTGACTCCGAAGCTGAGCCGGCACGTGCAGGACACGAACGGCGTGCTGCGAGGGTCGAGGGGGGGAGATGACGGCGATGAGGCTGCCGCCCCCAGGAAGAGGTGCGAAGTAGAGCCCGCCATACATGGGCAACCCCTTCCCCCCGCAATATCTTGAGAAACGGGCCTACCAGCGTACAAAAGCAAGCTTGTCTACCACTTGAAATTTTATAAAAAAAGAAAAAAATCCGAACAATATATGGGGCCGCTACGCATCACGTCACCATAAGCAGCGAATGATATTGGTCAAGACGACGACCCGAATGGCATGCTCTGCTTATCTACGTAGTTGCCCACTCTAGGTCCTCCTCTGCTGGTGAAGCCCTGAACCTGGAGCTGCTCGAGCTGCAACTCCTCAACAACGCCAGCCGCCCCTCGCATCCCTCGGCCCCGCCGCTCCCGCTAACCACCGGAAGTAGCATACTCTCGTGCTACTCGCCCGCTCCCCAACGGTAGATCGTTGATCTTTGATCTTTAAACCATGATCTTTGATCTTTGATCTCTGCAGACACGGTGCGGGTCCGTCGGAGCGCGGCAGCGGCACGGTGGGAGGATCGTCCTACGCCTCCTCCTCGCCCTCCACCTCCCAGTATCCCTCCTGCAAGGACGTCAACGACGCCGTGCCGAGGTTTGATCTTTGATCTTTGAACTTTGATCTTTGACCTCTGCTTGCTTCAGGAAGCGGTCGCTCTCCGTCGGCGACAAGCTGTCGCTGATGGGCTTGGAAGAGGAGGAGGAGGACGAAGAGGTGGAGAGTTTATTAAGTTTCAGCATTATTGGCGAAAAGCTTCCGTCAGTGTAAACGCTCATTCCTACTTTTAACTTTAAGCAAAATATTGTTCGTAGAAGATTAGGCGTTTTTCATTTTAAGAAAAACCGAATATCTCTTTTTATCAGCCGCCGCCTCCCCGCAAGATGAGCGTTTTCGGCGGAATGGGCGAGATGGAGGGACTGGGAGTGGGCGAGGTATGGGAGACTGTCCGGCGTTTAAGCTTGTGATAATATGCTAATTATGCGTTAAAATACTGGTATTAGCATTTTAACGCGATAATTAGCATATTATCCAGTAATGCGTCGCTTTCTCTTTGGCTAATAAAGATCACGCCAAAGGGGTATCAAAGCTGTCCTAGGTGACGGGGACGGATGACAATTCACCGTTGATCACACCCCCACCAAGGACGAGGAAGGGACGAAAGGTTCGTGGAGGGGAAGGGAAAGCGGAATGGCTAGGATTGACGAACCAGTTCTTGTTCGACATTTTTCGCTGTTAGCTATACCACCGCGCCTTGTTCCTCTATGTATTCAGAAGGTAGCATGAGAAGCTGATTCGGTTTGTCAGGCTGATAAAAGTTGAAGGCAGTTTGCACTTTTAAAAAATTGTAATCACTAGTCGAATAATTAAATATTTAAGGCACGGAAATCTACGCTGTCCCTGCAGCCGAACGATGGAAACGTCCTGGCCAAGAAGCCCTTCTGGCATCCTGCCTTGAGGTATTATGATTTTTAACGAAAAATCAGTAGTTCACAACTTGCTAAATACAGCATAGATCATGCATGAGCGTGAGTGTCCGATAGAATTATTCGCTAATTATTTATGTAGGATAGCATGTAAGCATGATTGGGCAATGTCTGGTCACGAATGTGGTAGATACTAGGGCTAAATAATAATAAAATATGTGTTTGTCAAGAAAAGCTTATGACGAAATGGGAGAAGTGGACGGAGTGTAGCATTTTCTAGGGACAAATCGCCGGATCCATCGCATTCTTCGCTGTACCGGAGACTGAAGAGCATTCGGGGAGGAGGAGGAGGACGGACGGGCGGGGACGAATCGCCACTGGAGAACCGACGTTGTGAGGATGTGGTTGAGGAGTAGGAATGACGTATACAGACGGAACGGTTTCCGCCAAGATTATAATTGTAACGATCATGCTTGCTCCTTTGCGTGATCGTACTACGATCAGATATGTAGACTTGATGAAATTGACGGGTGCTAAATTACAAAAAGTGCAAAATCGGAGTAAGTGATGAGTCACGGACGATAAATGCGCGCATTGCGCTTAGCTTTTGAACCCTAATAAGCAACCGCTTACAGTACCCTCGCGACAGGCGGCCACCGGTACTCCGCCGTGTCAGAAAGCCAACAGCATTAACGGGGCGGCCGAACCGCTGATCAACCCCTCGCTGATGGTTTAACGGGGAGGGATCCCGCACGGAATCCTACCGTAATGTATGCTAAGCCCCGCCCCTCCTACCGTACTCCCTTCCCTCAATTAATTACGGTATATGCATACCTCATAGCCGACACTCATAGAACCTCAAACGAGCTACATTCTCTCCCCCCCCCTCCCCCTACCCTCTAGTTGTTCTTCCCCTTCTTTCTCATTCTCATTCTGTGCCGGGTCTCACCACGCGTCTCCGAGAGAGCAGCATACTGTAGAAAGTGTTGTTGAGCATACGTATTTATAGTTTGTACAATGTTACCGTAACCCTCCCCCCACATTCATTCATTCATTCCCTCTGCAGTAGTCGTCTACTACCTCTGAATAGATTCTCGTCCCCTCTCCTCTAGATCATTCCATTCGGGAGTATTTTTGGTGGTTATGCTTCACCTACTTCGGCATATAAAGCTATGCCGTGGTTATAAGCGAGTCGTGAAGCATATGCATCAGAAAGGTCCGAATGGAATGCTCTCCTCATCTCATCCCTTCATGTATTTCTTGTCAGCCGTACATCTCCTCCTCCTGCTTCCCTTATTACTCGCGTTGTATTTGTCCTGCTGTTCCACACAAGCCTCCCCTTCTGTGATATGCACTGTATTTGCCTTTCATTTGCTATCGGTATTCGCTCTCATTCGTACTGTCCCTTCTTGTTATTTTTTTCCGACGTTTTATAGTCCTTAGATAGATGCCGTCTATAATATATACGCCTATAATTGAGATAATGTCATCGCGGAGTATGGTGTGTTGTTAAGTAATCATCTTGGTAAGTTCGTACACTTGTATTCCGTTTGCCGAGTAATGTATGTAGAGTACACGGTAATAAGTTGATGAGAATACGTTATTCGCATCTATAGGTGATTAAGGAATGCGTCAGTCGAGCATTCCTTAATTCATTCCTTAATTAATTCAGCATTCCTTAATTAATTCAGTCGAGAAAGTATGCAAAAAAATCATTGTATCCGAACTTTTCTCTGCGAATAGCGTATTCTCGTACGTACACTAGTTTGAATAGAATCCCGTACCACACTAACTCATTAAAAAATGTCTAGAGCTTGAAAGTGTTTATCTGCGAAAAGCTGAAAATCTCTCTGTTCTCCGTGCATTCTGTAGTTTGCCTTTCCGCTAACATTTTAGTCGATTCGTCGTCCCCCTTTCCCGTCTGTTCATTTCATGGATTAAAATGTGTACCCTGTAATGTGTCTGTTTTCTCTCCTCGTTTTTTAGATTGCTTACGAGTATCGCATTCTTTTTGCTGTGGGGCATTCAATCTTGTTTTTTTTTCTTCCTTTTATTTGGTTAACCAATCTTGTGGCAATGATTTGAAGCCTGTTCAATGCAAAACCTCGTTGACTTACCACTCTTTGTACATGATGCAAGTAAAGTGCAAATTTGAGTCTTTGCAGGGTAACATTTTAAAAGGGAAAAGGGGTAGATGTGAGAGGGTCGTATTTTAGAAAGCTTGCTATAACAGTAAAACACAACATTTTTGTATGTTTGTGCGTCGAATCTCTAGAGATCATCACTTCCCTCATGACTCCCCCCTACACTGAACGAAAATTCAATACTACATGCACTTAGGTAATAAATTCCCCAGCCCGCTAGGGAATAATTTCCCAAAAAGCCGAACTTTCCCCCAGCCGGCTGGTGAATTATTCCCGAAGTGCAAATCGTGGGGAAATATTCCCCAGGAATTTCTCTGAGTGTAGATATGCTCCCATTCACAGCTGCTTCCCAGAGATAGACACAATCAAACACTTTTCATTCCCTAAATCTCTTTCGTTCCCTCACTCCCATACCCCTTCCGTTCTTTACAAATATTCTCCCTTTACCCCTACTCCTTATACCCGCCTTCCCCTACCCAACCCTATGACTTGTTGGGGTCAATCCACTGTAAATGTCGCCAAGGCAAAGGATCGAGAGGAAGGCGTTGAATACTATCGCACACTAACAATAGAGACTTAGGATGGGGAGATCGCTTATAAGGCCCGGGAGATACCGATAATCAGACCTCTCACTGCCATTCACTCTTCTCTCACCGCTCTAGCGCATTCGTTTCCTTGCTTACCTAGCTTTCTAGATACTTTTGCCTAAGCTTCAACTTCAAGGCCGCTCAATTATCTCCCCAACCATGGCCAGAACTGCAGTCAAGAAGGTCGTTGAGAAGAAGCAACTCCTTACGGTAACTTTTCACATTAATATTTAAAATATTGACTATGGTTCAGAGTTCAATTGATGCTTTCATACAAGTTACCCTTCTCAGTCTGTGACACAAGATTTATTATTACTCGTTCCAGAAAATTGCTCGTATGAGCGCACCGGCTTCGGGAGGAGTCAAGAAACCACATCGATACAGGTAAATATTAGAGGTTATTATTCGACGGTTCTGTTGATGACTATGTTCCACACATCATTCATAACTAGAGGATACGAATCGTGCACTTTTGATGCTTATGTTTCACGCATCATGCATAACCGCGACGCTTCTGGCCACCAAAAACAACGAAACATATCGTCGAAAAGTACACGATTCGCATCCCCTATTCATAACCTCGTCGCCAAACGCTTCGAAAGATATTGACCAAGAGAACTCGGCGTTGACATTTCTCGTAAATATGAAAATGATCTAGTAATAATTCAGGAAGGGAACCGTTGCTCTCCGTGAGATCAGGAGGTACCAGAAGACGACGGAGTTGCTGATCCCGAAGGCCCCTTTCCAGGTTTGCATGCAATACTTATGTTTAGACTATGCAGATCTTGAGCGAAATTTCCCCATAAAATACATTCAATGTAGAATTAAATCCCCTAGCTAGCTGCGTGTACAACTAGTGAAGTATTGTGAGCCGAAGTATAGTGAAATAAAAATATCCGTCAGTTTGTCATTCCGAATATCTGGCCATAGAGTGTGCAGAAGCGAGAGGATTAGACACATTTTGGAATAAAAGAAACTGACGGACCGGTCTACTGCACTATAGTTCTGCCGGCTGGGGAACATTTCGAGGAAAATATTCTGCAGCTGACGAGGGAAGTCTCACTCATTCTCTGCATAGTCTTTCTCTCGATATCCAACCGCCAATTGACAATATTGTTCTCATACTATTGACTCGTCCCATTTCAGAGGCTGGTTCGGGAACTGGTCAAGGAGGAGTCTTCTGATGTTCGGATTCAAACCGAGGCCATTGACGCACTGCAAGTAAGTCGTCCTCTGTTCTATTTCGGAGCCAAGTACACTAGAGTTGTGCATGAGAGTTCTTTTGATGCTTATGTTTCATGCATCATTCATAACCGCGACGCGTCTCATCGCCAAAAGCAACGAAACAAACTGAGCAAAAGAACTCTCAATGCACACCTCTAGAGAGATACACTTATCAGTCCTCAATAAACTCTAGACATGAATCGATATAGGTGACCTTACACTTCCGAATAGTCTTTTGTGGCAGCATTGACCCCTATACGAGAGTCTGTCCAATCGTTAGTCTGTTCGCTTGAGGCTACTACCCCATATGTCTAGCACCTAATTCATGACACTTCAGGAGGCTGCAGAGAACTTTCTTGTGGGAACCTTCAATTCCGCTCAAGAAATAGCGATCAAATCGAAGCGGGTTACACTAATGGGAGGGGATATGGAGTTCGTCCTGAAGATGAAAGGATTTGGAAGTAACAAGATGGAATTAAATCTTAAGTTCCCAACCGTTCTTTGATATGGTTAGCATTTATTCGCCCTTGTACATTACATATCTCGCCCTTATCTACTTCATGAATGCATTCTTCTCACAATCAGTGTTCTACCAAGATTGCTTTCATCGCAATGTCAGTTCATCAATATATTTTTACCGCTTCTCCATGATAAAGCTATATAATAGTACATGCCTTTACTATTTCCTCAACATACATCTTTCATTTCCATGGCCATCTTGAATGCGAAAAGTCTTTATCGATGCTGTAATCAAAACCCGTAGTGGTGCGCACGAGGATAAATAATCAATAGTTTCAACAATATTCTGCCGAAATCTAGCGAACATTTCTAGCCCATCTACTATGGAGTCATAGTTATCTACTCGACAAGTTACTACGAAAACTAACTAAGACAACGTTATTTGGCTAGTTACATGGCTAAAATGTACACCGGTTGTGCGTTTTCACTATAACGGTAGGTCAAACTTGAATGACATTCTCACACTTTCTGAATCGAAAATGGGAAACTGACGAAACGGTTGAATCTACCTACTCTCCCACTTCCACTAATGCTACTTATCCTCGATCTCGATCCATCGCCTTTGGCGGGTCTTCGGTTAGCGCGAGCGCTGAGACCGGGTGAATCTGAACCGCAAAGCATGCGTTTCTCATTTCCATACATTCCCATATATTTCTACCAAATCACCACCCACAACTTACAACGAGATCGAATTGTAGGTCATGAATAGAACTGACTAATTAACTAAACCAATGAATAAATGATTGCCTTGTGGTGCTTCTCCTCAGCCTTCTTGTCGAAGGGAAGGGCCGCGAAGCAGACGGGGAGGATGATGAGACCGTGCAGCATGCCGAGCGAGATGACCAGCACCACCACCTGGAGGGGGGGGGAGAGAAGAGTAGAGCATTTGATTCGGGTCTTTTTGATGTAGATATATGTTTCACACGTCATTTATAACCGCGACGCATCTCGTGACCAAAAGCAGCGAAACATATTGGTCACAAAGACGCGAATGGAATGCTCTAGAGAAGAGAGCCGATCATGATTAGCGTCTTTTTGATGAATGAGTTTCACCCATTGCTGTATAACCGAAGACATTTCCCCCAGCAGGCACGAGATTAGTTCCGGCTGGGGAAATAATTCCCAAAATTTTAGGCCATGGGTAAATTATTCGCCAGACAGCAGGGGAAATTTCTCTGACTGTACCTTTACGAAGACCTGTACCATGTACGCGTGAATGAGGCACAGTACGGATATCGAGGCCATCGTAGAAGTTCCAGCCTGAATGATCTTTTGATACACATTTTTAAATAGTTGACCGGGTCTAATATGCTTGCAATGCCTCTCAACGTTTCCCTCAGCCGTATCTACAACGTACCTGAACCATCGGCCACGCAATCGACGCGAGCGCGTGGCGGATTCGCTCGCGTTTTGACTGCAAAGACTCTTCTCTTCTCGAGATTAACTGGCTATTAAGTGGCAATCAACCTCGGACGAGAGAACGTGTTGGAATGAGAGAGTTTATGGGGGAGGTCGTCACTAATGCACAATGAATGCGCCAGATTGGATACGGCTCGAAGTTGTCCACTCCAACTTCGCCATTAATTGGCCATGAATGAGCGGCAGAATAAGCGGCCGACCTCGAAGACGCCCTTGTAGTAGTGGAAGGTGATGTGGGCGACGAAGTCGACGGAGAAGCCGATGGCCATCAACGTTGTCGTCATCGAGATCGGGTCCAGGTCGATGCCCATGTAGACGAGGCAGCCGAAGACGCCTGCGCATACATGACGAGATTAACTCGACATTTGTTCGCAATTTAGCTCGCACATAAACCTACGGCGACCTCTTCTGGGGATGGCAAACCGGGCCACTGACCGAGGTTGATCGATAGTACGGCGGCGGTTGAAGTGCAGATAGTGACAAGGGATGGGGTGAAGAGCATGAGGATGACGATCATGCAGACGAGAGCGAAGAAGACGGTCTGTTGGGTGACGGGGACGATGGAGAGCAGCTGAAAAGGGAGTGAATTGACGGGCGAGGCAGAGGAGGACTAGAGTCGTCAGGCAACTCTATCAAGGTCGAGGTACGAGGAGATACCGACGAGTAAGTGTCAACTTGTTTTTTGAGAAACGGTGAAATACGAAAAAGCATACAGTCAGAGCGCTCATTCCTCATTCCTACTTCGCCTAGACTCCCTCCCTTCACATCCTTGCTCTCTCGTCGCGAACAGGAATGGAAGAAAATGAAGGAAGGCTTTCCTCAACTATGCTAGCTAATCTAGCTAGCATAGTTAGCTAGCTAGCTTGTCACGCATCTGACCTGATCAGAGTACATGGAGAAGTCCTCGTATACGGTAAGATTGAGATGCGTATACTCCGAGGCGATTCCTCTCCACAATTCCAGCAGTCGAAGGCGATCCGACCAGGCGACCTTATTTGGTAGAATTATTTTTGTTTATTTATTTTTTATTTATTCATTCTTTGTTTGTTATTTAATATAAAGCTGGCACTAATTATTGAAAGCGTGGAAAGGGTAAAATACTACGGAAATGAGTGAACTTTGCTTCACACAGCCAGCTTGAAATAGCTATACACCTAGGTACACTAACAAGCTGCTTTGGATCTCTTGCCTCCTGACATTATTGGAAATAATTTTCTCGCATGATTAACTTTTTATTTATGTGTGATAATTAGACGAACTCTAATCTCATACACTAAAACAAGACTGAATTCAGTTGCTTACAGCGTTGTGGAATCCCGTGACGAAGACGAATTTGCGCAGGCAGGCGGGCTTCTCGGCTAGGCAGTCCCTGGAAGATCAAAGATCAAAGATCAACGATCAAAGATCAGAAATGAAATCTTACGCAGGGTCGCCCAAGCTAACGAAGTGGCTCCACCGGCGGTACTCCTGGAGCTTGAAGAACTCGGGCAGGTAGCGGTACTTGAAGTCGATTGAGCCACGGTTCTGCAATGATCAAAGATCAAAGATCAAAGATCAAAGATCAACCTGAAGTCCGATGTAGGGGAGGTAGGGCAGGAGCCACATGTGGGTCGAGGCGGATCCGACCGAACTGTTTGCCGTCTCGAAGCGAGTCAGAATCCTGAAGAAAATATTATGAACATGGCCAAAAACGAGAAAAGCCGTATTTTCGGCACCTAATCCCCGGACCTCATAATCTCCGGCACGGCGTCCGGCTCAGACAGGTTGCCCGGATTGTTGACGAAGACGGCCACCTAAACGTGCGAATTGAGGGAGGGGGGGGGGGGGTGGTGATGAAAAAGTGGTCCGTCAGTAAACTCATTCCTAATTCGTCCGGACTCTCTTCATGCTCTCTGGTCGGGGAAACAGGAATGGGGCGACTGATGGACGACATTTTCCTCAACGATATCTGACCTGTCCGCCCTCCTTGAAGATGACTTCCGTCTGCAGCTTGACAAGGGGCAGGAGGGGTGAGTCGTCCATGAACAGCTTCTCCGAAGTCAGACCGACCTGTAGATATGTGGATCAATAAAATGATACGTCCGGTAATACTTTGATTGCTAATTCGTTTTTGTCATAAATTACGGATTAACTTTCTACCGCTACGCTCTTTGGACGGAAGCTAGAGTGATGGAACCGTTCCCGTTTTCCTCAACCGTAGCCAGCATAGCGAATGAAAAGCCCAAAAGAGTATTCCATGCATCTCTAAATAGATGCATTCCAAGTCTCACCTTGATCTGTAGTGTGCCGTAGATCATAGCAGCCCAGTAGACGCTGGAAGAAAATGACACATAGTTTGACAATTTTTAATTTCAGAAGATGGAGGAAGCAGAAGAGGACTTACAGCAATGCTGATCCCACGAGAACCTTGGACCACCAGGCCATCGCAAAGTCAACCCACAACTGCAACATCGATATTTGTATATCCAACTAAAATCAATTATAATTTTTCGTCATATGCTATATGTAGCTAGCTGCACAGTCGAAAGAGAAAACAGTTTTTTTTAATATTTATCTATATGCAGTTGTAATATTTCGCTATTTCTAACAATAGGTTTTGAAATGTTACGGAAAAAAAGATGAATAAATAATGAAAAAATAATAGATTGCCCTCTCACGTCCAGGACGACGTTGGCGACCTTCGCGTACCAGGGTGGATTCTCCTTCTTGGCAGCCTACAATGAGCGTTCGTCAACCGGTTCATAACGTGTGCATTTTCAAGCGATCTACACAAGGATGCATCTTATCTTATTGCCGAAGCGCTTGCGAGTACCGAACAAAGCCTACCTTCAACGCCAGCCGATCGCGCGTCTCCTCCTCCGTCTCCTCCTCTACCGTATGCCAGCAGATGTACCCGTTGCCTCTGGAATACCGCTTACAATGGAATAAAGCGGTCCGTCTCTGGATCGTTCCGGAGAGCAGGCGAGAGAGCGTGCGAAAGAGCATTGCTACAAGCAGCGGCTACCTGCGATCTTCCCGCCCTCCTATGGCTGAAGTGAAACGTCTATCTAGCTGGCACGGAACATTACGCCCTTTGCTAAGAAATTCAGCTTACGCGCAATTTCCCGTGAACCGGCTGTTCAAAGATTTATCTCGCTGTCTGCGCCTCTTCATTCCTCTACTGTCTCTCACCATCCGTTCATTAATTGGCTATCTCTTACAATTAAAATGAATGAGATGGTCAGAGTGACCCGCTACTATCTATACGTTCAAAGGTGAGTTATTAATTTCTTTTTTTAAAAATTAATTCGCTTTTCGCATCGCTTCTCGTACCTGTTCTCCTCCCGGATGCCCCCAATGACCAGAACTGCGGTGAAGAAGAAGATCTGGTAGACGTAGTCGTAGACCACGGCCACCGCGATGAACACGCAGAAGGTCTGCGAGTTGGTGTTTGATCTCTAGTCTTTGATCTTTGATCTTTGATCTCACATAGATAGCGGGCGTCGGGGTCATGATTCCGATGCCGAACGACAGGAGATTGGTGAGCGACGTGATGGAGATGGACGGGCCGGCATCGGCCAGCGTGTGGGCGGTTCGGTCGATGTAGGACAGTCTGGAAGTGGGAGATTCGGTCGGTCGGGGGGGGGGAGAATACGTCCACTTCATTAACAATACTCTGACAGCGGTGTAAATGTTAAAAGCGAAGGAGATGTCGGAAATTAACCCTGATTTCGGTAGGAACTCCTAAAACCAACCTCGAATCGGTGCGGTGCCAGGCGTGCAGGAAGATGAAGACGTCATCGACGCCGATGGCCAAGATGAGGAAGGGCACGACGGTGACGATCGGAAGGAACTCGAAGCCGAGCTGAACATAGATAGATGGTAGCGGGGTGAACGGTAGGGATGCGAGGGAAGCATAACCATGAAGAAGTCTCGAACGGAATGCATTACTCGCTTGCTATTCTGATATGCATCGTCATTCATGAGATCATAAGATGCATCATAAGATGCAATGAAGTACATGAAGTGCACTGACCAAAACGACTCGAATGTAGACCACTACATCGTTGTACCGTTTCGATTCACGCGTAGACAGTGTATCACAGTTTCCCGTTTTTTACATGACTATATAGGCGGCCTGAAACATACCCAGAACAGGTTCCCGAAGGAGGCCACCAGCGACAGCAGAGGACACATGACACCGAGGAAGGCCTCGAGCGGCTTGGCTCTGGAGGAGAGGGTGGTACGGTAGGTTACGGGTTACGGCAAGCTAGGGTAGGTTAAGTACGCTAAGTTAGGGTAGGTTATGGTCAGCTAAGGATCACGGTAGGTAAAGTTGGGTCTCAAGCCGCTCTTTCATTCTCATTCGTTCGGTGTCAACAAAAGGGAACATCTTTCTCTCCACAGTCGTAGAGCTCTTGCGGTTCGTGTCTTCAGATATAAGCACGGGAAAGACGCAAATCGCACACGCTCTACACGACACAGAGAAAAATATGTGCTCTTTTTCGCCCACTGGACATGTCAACATGCTCCATCGAGCACATTGTGTGCTCCAGGGAGCACATATTTGCCCAGGGGCGAAAACGAGCACATCAAGCTGCCAAATAGAGCACATATCTATTTTTCTGCGTGAATATATGCTCGCATTCAGATACCTAACGGGATTCTTCTTGAGGGTCGTGAGGACGGTGAAGGAGAGCGTGATGAGGAGGGTAACTGACATGAGCGGCATGGCGAGAATGCCTGCAATTATCATCTCAATATTCTTATTTATCTTTATCTTTATCGCTTGCAGAAGGCCCCGTGCTGATTCCGCTTTTGTGGTTGGCAAAAGCAAATATTCCGACAGTCGTCTCATGCCTATTCCCGACGAGAGAGCTAAGTCGTATGAAGAGAGTCCAGACAAAGTAGGAATGAGCATTTACTGACGAAACTTTTTCGTCAATAATAGTTCTGGTGTCCGTACCAGTCCGTCGCACTTCCTCCGACACAAGGCCCTCTGACGTCACGTAGACACGAATGAGTGAATTGTGCTCCGTCGTCAGCGTGTACTCGTAAACTGCCTAGAGATCAAAGATCAGAGTTCAAAGTTCAAAGACCAAAGATCAAAGATCACGGCGTACCCGCTCCCACTTCTTCATCATCGCTTCGGCGGAGCTGTTGCTGTAGATGGCGTGGAAGTTGATGGCGATAAGCCCGCAGCCCTCGACCACTTGTGAGCTAGAGAGATAAAAGATCAGAGATCAAAGATCAAAGATCAAACCGATTGTTGACGGTGACCTCGAAGATGTTGTTGGCCAGGTAGACGCGGTGCCCGAAGACGTCCATCGTCGGGTACGTCAGCTTGACGTGCGTCTGCTTGCGGTGCTGCGTGTCCCGGTACATCGTCAGGAAGATGTTGACCTCAAAGATAAAAGATTAAAGATCAAAGATCACGAGATCAAAGATCAAGGATCAGCCGTACCGAGTCGGAGGTCTCGCACTGCGTGCCGCAAAAGTCCGAGTAGGCGTAGGTGTGGTTCTCGTGCTCCACCTACACATCAAAGGTTCCCCGTCTGGAGGTCAAAGATCAAAGATCAAAGATCAAGGTTCAAAGTTCAGATATCACAAGCAAAGAGGACAGATACCTTCAGCTTGTACTGCAGAAAGTCCTCAATCTCCAGGGCCTTTTCGATGTATCTGCAAGGCGTCATGTAACTTGTGAGGTAATTTGCAAAGTCAATAAGTCAATTTAGCCCTTTTTCCTAATACAATTACCTCACCGTATGCTGCAACAGTATCTAATAGTATATATTATTGACGAAAACGTTTTGTCAGTTATTCCTACTTTCCCTGCACTCTCTTCATACCGCTTCGCTCGCCGTTGATGGGAATGAGGCAACAGAGGGACTCACCCCGGTCTGAGAATGTTGCCTTTGTCGTTGGCCTCCAGTGCTATCACTACGTGAAACGGCGACCCGAGTTCCTCGAAGAACTCCCGGGCGATCGCGAACTCTTTCCTGCAAGCGGCACCTCTAAGTTTTCCCGCCAAAAGCTGCTTTTCAAATATTTTCCGGCGCGATTTCAAACCGCGAGGGCGACGTTGAGGCGGAGAAGTGGTCGCGGACGTTGTTGACCTCCTTGAACCGAATGACGCCGGCTCCCATCGCGATCGTCCATAGGGTACTGTAACCGGAGAAATATATGGTAGAGATAAAGGAAAGATATAATCGTTCCGTTTGTAACGCAGCTTCCGGTGCCTTTCACAGTCAACTCTTATTGTAGATACGTTGCGATTTTCTAGACTAGATACATACTTGTTACGAAGGCCAAGTTTCCGTGTGTTCCTTGCTTAATTGTTTGCGCCGCACCGTGCACGGCATTGCCAGCTACAGAAGATAAAGATGTTTAATTTTTGTAATTTTATTATTGCATACATTGTTGTGAAGTAAGAGGGATCTCTGGATTGATACTCGTTCAATCACCGATGAACTGTCTAGCGGAAGCTGAGATTACGAGGGAAAAGGGAAGGAGGGGAGAGGGAGACCGAAGACTAGCCAACTGGATAGTGGAGGGGAACGGGAAGTGATGTGGGGAGGAGAGGGGGGGATGAGGGAGAAAAGGAGAGGGAGAGGGAGAGAGTTACTTGACGCGTACGGTCCACGAGATACGATAGGGATAGAGATCGAAGAGCAATGACAAAGACGCATAAATGTAGATACTAAAAGACTTTGGTATTGCCTTTGGTATTGATATTGGCATGCCTGAGACCTCTCCTATCGGGTCCCCTCACTTTCGTGAGTCAAGTCATCGCCCTTCTGCCCCTTTTCTTTCCCCTTATATCCTCTTCGTTCCACTGACCGCGTAGCAAAAAGGCGAAAACCGCGCAGCGAACTTTTGCATGACTCACACTACCTATCTAGCGCATTACGGTTCATAAGTTACCCTCTCCGGAGTGGAACTGCTATTAGTCAGTCTATTGCCCGGGCATCAAAGGTGAACTGAACGGTAGAGCGTTCCATTTGGGTGTTTAATAATAGCTATATTTCAAGATCAACTGATAATGTCAGAAAGGCCCGAATGGAATGCTTTCCGGGCATTTTTAATTTCTAGATAGCTAAAGGGTAAAACCGTTAGAGCTTATAACGGTATTCTGCCCCAATGCAAAACCTTTGGAAAGCGAAGAATCATTGTGTCATTTCCTAATACGGTAGATCGGTGTGCCGCGCACCACGAACACATTGTCATGAAGTAGAGGGGGAAGGGGACGCACAGCATTCTACGACATCAAAAAGCGAACAAGATAGGTTTGTAGATCCGGAAACTAAATCACCTTGAATAAACAGGACGTGAGCATTACGCTGGTTCGGAGACACTGTTTTGAGAGCAGAGGGCTACATTTTATAATTTAATTTTAATCTTTTTCCGTGCGGGACCATTCGCAAAATCGCAATTACTAAATTTGAACTACAGTTTCGCTTTTTGATAATTTTGGCTTGGTTTATAATGCTGTGGACGGTGATAGGCACTAAAACTAACTTCTATGAACTACCTCGAGCTTCCTATAACTCTAAAAATATGACATGCTTGTGATGTTCGCTTTCCAAAGCTCTAGGACGTCGTGTTATGGTCCAAGGCCGAGTTCGCAGGATGAAAGTGAGGCGTTGAACAGTGCCCCAGGACATATTTTACAATGGATAGTCTATGCCAAGGTTCAAACGAGGTGCTAGATTACAATCGGGGTACGGTGCAACGGAGTTGTGAGGAGAGCCCAAGAGAGACTAGACTGGAACGGGAATGCAGAGTATGTATAGAGCAATGGTATGAACATCAGTTACTTTGATTACTAATGCCGCTAATCCTCTCACTGTTACGTACTCTCTCACATTAAATAAAAAATGTAAGCTCGCCACTATGAATTCAACATGTCTCTGAAAATTTGGTGTTGATTGTCTCAGCTATTCTTGAGAAAATTCAGAAATTGTGGCCATTTCGCTATTAGACACATTCTTCACCGGGCGGAATGCTGTGCTGGGGTGAGAAAGGTGGCTAGCAGCGCACATAGGATTTCGTTTCAGTTACGTTATATAAATGGGACTAGCTCTAAATGCCTGATATGTCAAACGATCTTCTAAATATCAACATAAACCTTTCCACAAGACATTGTTTTATCCTAAAGGACCTCCATTCGGAACCGTAATCTATTCAAATTCCTGACGGCATCCTGACGGATTCGATTAGTTTCTCTTCTATGCCCTTCCCTCTCTCGCTATGCAAATTAGTCTGAATTAGCCTGGCTACGGTACTGAATGGTCCTCCTTTAAAAGTTTATTTGTTGCAGCAGCTATTGATGTGGAATAATCATCGTCAACTTACAGTATCAGTAGCCAGAGCTTCGGCCATTTAGCGATGTGTAAACCGAGAGCGTAGAAGAGGTCGTGAACCTGAACACCGCATTTATTTCATATATTACTGACGAAAAAGATCCGTCAGTAATCGCATTCCTACTTTGTCTGCACGCTCTTCACACCGTTTCGCTCTCTCGTCGAAAATAGGAATGAGACGACTGGCGGAATTTTTTCCTTGACCATTTTAGTACTTTATTTTTCACACTCTTTAGCTGATTGAAAGGTTTATTGATTGAAAAGGAAAACACATTATTGATTGAAAGGACGTTTTTTACATAATAGAAACAATCTCACCTGTTGTTCGATCCTCGCGCACAATCGCTCCATCCTTGGTGCCTACCCCGCCGGGGTTACGGTATCCCGCTCTCCGCTGGTTTACGGTAGTCAACAACTTTTCGTGCTGGGACCGGGCACACGGGTTGAGCTCACTGTTAACGACGGTTCAAGGATACATTGGGAGAGGAAAACGAGATGAGACAAATCACGTCATAGGGTATGATTACGAACGATCTATGTTTCGGAAAAATTCCACCAGATACTTTGATATTTATCTGAAGATGGCAGAAAAAAACTTTGTCAAAATCGTTGAGAAAATTGTTCGATTAGTTATTTCAGTCTTGTTTATTACGAGAGAGCGAAGCCTATGAAAGAAACGCAGACGAAATAGGAAAGAGTTTACTGATCGAAATTTTTTAAATATAATCAAGACTACGCGAACATGGGTACCTAACAGTTTATCATATAAAAGCGAGGGACGTCACTCATTGAGTGCACTGGAGGAGGGAAGGGATTTAGCGACAAGGTTTTAAAAAGAAAAAATATGAAAGCTAACAAGGAAGCTTCTTGTCTCTTTTCTCATAGCCGCCTATAGATAGCTAAAGAGGGAAAAGAGGAAACGGACGGAGTGGAGGGAAGGGAAGGACAGAATAGGAGAAGAGCAGGGCAAGGAAGAGGGGAAGGGGAAGATGCGGAACTTTCACTCAGGCACTGCTGCCATCACTGTGGGCACAAGGGGGGACAAGGCGGAATATCGATCCGTGACGAAGCTTCGAGGGGAGTTCAGATAAAAGTTTACTGTGGTTACGGTATAGGAACTAGAGTTGGCTTCGCGTATACTGTTTAGTAGCGTCTAATAGCGAATTAGCAACTAATTTTGAATTTACTCTCCACTATGGCAGAATGTTTCTTCACCAAATTTTGGCTGCTTTTTGGACTGGTGGGGTGGAGCTTTAGTTTTTAAACTGGTGAATTTCGGTTCATTTTTGCTGCCGCAGTGACGATAGATCACAGCGGGCAACGCCGTTCGCTAGTCGAACGCTAGGAATGCTATATGGCAGGCCGAAACCTTGAATGTGATCTAATCCCCTTGTTCTTACGGGGGGATGCTGGGGTGCCATACGATCTCATAATAGTTGATCATCCCATTAGATAGAGGGACTAACTGAATGGGAACGATTAGGCAAGTTCAAGATATTACACCAAAGCAGTGTTTTTTCTCAGAAGCGTACACAGGTATGTATGTTGATCTTGCATACACCAAAGGTAGGACGCTTTCAGAATAAATGTCGGCGACTAAATATATAGATATTATACATAGATATATGTCAATATCTGATTTCTGTGAACAGCGCAATTTGATTAGGTATAGGGCTAAAAACTGAAAATAACTATGCTTTAAGCGTTAACTTGAATACAATTAAGTGAGTCTCTTAAGGAGCAGAGGCTAGATAATCAAGGCTATCTACCAAAGGTCTGCCTCAATTCGAGCGGTTGGTACCAATTGAAACTCGAGTGAAACTCGCTGCAAATCAAGTGCAGTCCTTAGAAAGAAAGAAAGGGAAAGAGAAGGGGGGATAGGGTATATCCTGTTCCTCCCTAGGAAAGTGAGAGCGCGCTTGCAGGCGAAAGGGAGAGTGTCGAGGGTGAAAAAGACAATTCCTGAGATGGGGGGAGGGGGGCAGATGGGGTGAAGCTAGCGGGGCCGAAAACTCTCTATATGCACCGTTCCCGCACGTTGATCTGGCTTGCGGGAATTGAGGTCAAGCCCTTCTAGGGAAGGACTTTCGACAGAGACAGAGATGAGAGAAGGCGAAACAAGGCATATTAGAGATCGCGGGGATCAGCGGAAGAGCAACGAAGAAAGGATAGCGGTAGAGCCCGCGAATCGATACCGATAGCCGATTTTCGCCGGTTACGTTCCACTGTCAACATTGCCAGAATATCTCTTCCTAATACGTACGGTGTGAAGCATAACCCCGTAAAAATAGCTTAATTGGATTAAATGGTATCGATTCGCGGGCTCTAGACTAGCAGAGTAAGCAAGTGGGCATTCGCTTAGCCAGTAGACGTCGAGGAACTGTGTGGTCTATAGAGAGATGAAAATACAAGACTGCGAACGAGGTAACGGAGCGCTAGGAGACGGTAGGCAGTGCAGGTGGGAGGGCCTCTTCAGCTTCAGCTCCCCCCCCCTTCTACAAGACAAAGGACAGTAATTAGAACTACTATGGTTGAGAAAAAACTTCCGTCCGTCATCTCATTCCTACTTTGACGAGAGAGCGAAGCGGTATGAAGAGAGTCCAGGCAAAGTAGGCATTAGTTTACTGACGGAACTTTTTCGTCAATAATATTTGCGACTATCGGACTGGTGCGCAGCAGCGTTTTCATACATTCGTGAATAATGCTGCTGTTATTACCACGCCATGAGCCGCAACCACGGAAGAACTCTCGAGCAGAACTCCACAAACAGTAGAGCGGGCGATTCGTGTCTTTTTTTGGTGGCTATGCTTTACACTTCATAAGAAAGCAAGTCATGGGATCACTATTAGCTGATCGGGAAACATAATCATGAAAAAGACGCGAACAACAAAAAACAGCCCTTCCTACAGGGTAGGGTTCTCTTTGTGAGCGGTTTTCACAAATATGTTTCAGTGTTCATGCTCGGCAGGCATGCCCGGGTATCTATGGAAGCGTGAGACATAACCGGGCAAAATACTCAAAAAGAGAACCCTATCTACAGGGTCAATGTTCCAGTCGTCCCAGAACTGGCTCCATCTCTCCAAGTCCGTGAATATTACAGTATATGCACACGAGTCGCTGGCTAAGCGTAGTCATCTATACGCGTAATCGACAGGCCAGTCTGCACACATAACTTTGCTTCTCCGATGAAGAACCAGCCGTCGAGCTAAGAGCTACCCCCCCCCCCCAAGTGAGCGCGCATCATGTTCAGTTGTAGACTTGTGAGTGAGTAATGCTTCACGGTGTTCGTAAAATAAAGAACTCGCAAGAATTATGATGCGCAGTAGGGTATAGATAGGGTAGGATATTAATAGAAGTTTAAAACCACTACATGTTACCACGGATATTAGACTGATTAGCTGCCGCTCGTCGGAAGGAGTTATATCTACACAAAAAAACGGCAGCAAGTGTCCAATTGAAGTTTGCTAAAAAACCACAAGATCGAGACGAACTTTCCTTGTCAACAGGCACAATATTCTTGACCTTTGGAAAGCGAAAATGACTAGGACATCGTCTTTTCTGAGTTCCCCAAGGCCCTAGGAGTCGGATCTATGTTAGCTTTAGTGTCTATTATGATGCCCTTCCTTTCTCATTCCTAATCATTTATTCGTGGTGCGCGGCACACCGATCTACCGTAATAGTAAATGTCGGAATGATTTTTCGCTTTCCAAATGTTTTGCATGCATTGCGGCAGAACACTGTGCAGGGAAGGGGATGGGGTTTCGAAAGCTATGCCCGTATTCATTCATTTATCCATACATATTATAATATCACAGGAAAATGAGGATAAAGACAAACTAATGATAAAATTTTCGTATTCGATGCGGATAAAGATAACGATAAAAGGGGATGGATAGCTCGAGAGGAAAGGTGAAGAAGAGGAAGAAGAATAAAGCTCATGGCGAGTGCAGTGAACCGGATCAGAGCGCCGATGCTTGGCTGTGCGCGTGAATATAAGGCGGGAGGGGGCAGAATTATGCCCCGAGGGCGACCTTTTAGCCTGAGGGGTAGGAAGAGAGCGCAGACCAAGTAAATAGTAGAGATGTGCAGACTGGTCAGTACAATGATTATGCTTCATGCACCATTCTAAATCGCGACAAGTTTCGTCGCCAAAAGCAATGAAACATATTTGCCGAAAAGACCAGTCTGCACAACTCTAGTAAATAGGAATGCGCGTTTACTGACGGAATGCTTTCGTCAATAATACCGTAGGGCAAGTGAGGCTCGATTTACGATTAGCTTGATGGGAGGCGATCGGAACACACTCAGCGAAATTTCACCACCATACCGCACCTAGTGAATCATTCACCACACAAATTTCACCAGCCCGCTGGTGAATGGCGCACAATTCACCAGCGGGCTGGTGAAATTTGTGTGGTGAATGATTCACTAGGTGCGGTATGGTGGTGAAATTTCGCTGAGTGCAGAATGGAAGTGAGCGAGAGTGGAAGGGCAATTAGTCAGGCTATGGAATGGACCACCGGGGGATCCGGACATCCCGATCAGACATCTATTCTGCGGATCGAATCGCTGAAGAAACTAACGACATCGTCGGCACGTTTTATCACTATTTGAAGGCGAGAGAGCGACGCGCTATGAAGAGAGTGCAGGCAACGTAGGAACGAGCGCTTCACAGCATTCCAAGCGTTCTAACAGCGAATAGCGGTATTTGCGCCTGGGATTTGATCCTGTAGGTGAATAAGTGAACGTAAAATTATGAGTTTAAAAACTTAAGTTCGTTACTATGATGTCCAAAATGTCTGAAAGTTTGGTGTAGTTTGGTTCAGTCACTCTTGATAAAATTCATAAATAGTGGTCATTTCGTTATTAGACACATTCTTCACCGCGCGGAATGTTGTGGCTTGCTGACGGAACGAAACGTTAGCACCAAGAGAAATCTACAAAGCAAATCAACAAGCATGTATCTTTAGCAACTCAGAACAAGACACGCAGCATACACATAGAAAGATACTCTTGCATGGTCAGTCAAGTTAACTCTCAGCAACCTCAAAAGTTACGCGATGTCAGATCTCTACTACTAACTGCCCCGGGCCATTCCCCTATCCCTCTCTGGTTGGCAGAAGAGAGTCCTCAGTAGGGGGTCGAGAACCTGTTCGAGGGGGTCCTCTCCCCCCATATCCCTCCCCTCCCTAGTCATTCTCCCGTTCTCTTTCTCTCTCTTAGTTTGCCTCTCCCTCCTTCTTTCCCTCCACACAGTCGGCTCCTCGGATTGTCAGCAGGATTTCGCTCTGCTTATACAATTAGCCATTGGGAAAGAGTGTGCCGAAGGAGGGGTGATCGGTACTGAATGGAAGACTGTCTGTGGAGAGACCAAAGGGATTACAACTCGAAGCAGAATATAGGATTCGGTAGTCTTTTGAAGATCTCCAATAACTCTGTGACTGGTGATCTGCAAAACTTGCTTATAATATACTCTTTATTTGCTCTGAATATGCTATGACTCAACGTAAATCAAAGGTGGTATGGGTACAATCAAAAGAAACAGTATAGTATAATACAAAGTCTCAAAAAATCTGCGTATTGCTGGTCCGGGAGTCAGAATCATACGGTATACTTGGCATGATGATATTGAATGTGACGTACTGGGTAGCACATAACGGCTTAGATGATGTGGAAACGATTAGAGAAGAAGTATGCATGATAGGATGGTATTGTGAGGAGGGTTCTTTCGTTACACAAAGGAGGAACGTTAGAACATCGACAGAATATTTCAGTGATTTGCGTATAGCAGCACTCTATCTACCACGCGGCACGCAAGACGCATACATAACACGTTAAAGGGGACCGAATTCATGGCTAACTTCATGGCTACGCTTCGCTAAATCACAATTTTCTTTACCAAAATCGAGATGCAAAACTACCGTAGTATAAAAACACTTACAAGCAGGCATATGTGGAATGTTCGCATGCAGTGTAGCCGTTTGCTAACAAGACAATAGAGCATGTAATTCGTGTCTTTCTGATGGTTCTGCTTCACCTTCGATAAAAAAGTATGCCATGGAATAAGGTTCCTCTTTCTGACGCTTTTTCTCGGTTATGTTTCACGCTTCCATGAAGACCAGAGCATGCCTATAGAGGTCGAAAAGTGAAACATAACCGTGGAAGCGTCAAAAAGAGAACCCTACCATGGAATCATTACTAGGTGATCCTGAAACATAACACTGAAAAAGACACGAATCACATGCTCTACTAGACGAGCCGTGCCTCCATGGCCTACCGTAACCAGTCCTACCGTACCCCCTCCTCTCAACAGCACTTCCGCCCCCCGCCCGTCGGCTCGTCCACAATACGAATGGTCCGCCGCGACCGTCCGCCCGCCTGTCCGCTCCGGCCGTTCGTGGTGGGACCCGCGCGGGCCCGAGCCACCATCGCTGAACGGGGGAAGGGTATACGGTAGGATTGCGGTAGGAGGTCTTGATGCCCCTTCTTCTTGCGGCTGCCGACTGTCATATTTCGATCACAAAAGAGAGCAGAGGGGAATATGCAAAAAAAACAACAACACATTTTTACTAATAAGAATGGAAAAGTAAAAATTGAAAGAAAAATAGTCCTCTCCACTAAGTAACGCGTACCCATGCAGAGCTGCTCGAAGAGGTTGGCCACGCCTACGTTCTCCTTGGCCGACGTCTCCTCGTACACCGCACCGACCTCAGCGGCGAAGCTGCAAGCGACGTCGTCCCCCCCTCTTTCGCCCTTCCTTTTTATGTGCCTATTATACATTTATATATCATCATGCAGAGCATGGAACGGCAGTCAACTACGGGATATAGATTGGAATGATGCGAGCGAGAAAGAACAACGTGGTCCGCGTCAGTCGCCCTCATTCCTAAACACCACTCCTGTCGAGAGAGCGAAGCGGGATCGCAAGTGGGCAACCTTCTCCGCAATATTTTTTTTTAAAAACGGGCCTACCAGTGTACGTAATCAAGCCTACCAATTGAAATTCTATAGAAAATATAGGCATACCAACGTAAAATTCTAGAATAAATTTGGGCCTACCACCACCCATACTTCGGGTCGGTGCCCCCCACGTACGAGCGGGATAAAGAGGGTGAACGCTGACTGACCACGAGATTTTTCGTCAATAGTAAATACGTGAAAAAGAGAAAAAAAAGAAATTGCGATCGGAAAAGTGCCTTGCCCGAAGTACGTACTACTCACCGACTGGCCGTCTCCGTCTCAACCGTCCGCGACTCGGCCAGATCAAGCTTGTTGCCGACGATGAAGAGAACGACCTGAGCATAATAATAATGATAATAATAATAATAATTATTATTATCATTATCATTAGTTTTAATGCTACGACGCCACTTTCTACATAGAGTAGTCTCTTTTCAACGCCAATTTCTAGCAATATGGTCCAAGCTAGCGTTCTCCATTCTCCGTACGTTTTTTGAGCTAAATAGGACACTGTGCAGAATAAAGAGTCCCAGCGGGATAAAGGGAAAGGATTCAGAAAGAAATATTGAAAAAAAAAAGAAAATGTATGACCTTCCCCCCACCCGAAAAGAGCACAACAACAACTCACGTCCTCGCCGAGCGCCCGTCGCAGTTCCTTCACCCACATCTTGACCTGGAAGCGAACGTTTTTTTAGAAGGAGACGGGGGGGGCGAAGTCGCATTTACTCTAGTCCGAATCAAGGAAATTTGCTGAGGATAAGATAGGGGGGCTTAAATGCTGCAATGGCGGAGGGAAAAATTCGCGCGAATAATCTTTTTTTCTCCTGGCAATGTTTCATAACTACACGGAGAGGGTCTGCAGAGCATCAGAACACTGAACCGAGAAGGAGAGAAGTCCTGGAACGCACCTTGTCAAGGGACTTGGCATCCGTAATGTCGTAGACGAGTATCGCGCCCTGACTTCCTCTGAACGCTCTTTTTTTCAGCATTTCGACAATCAAGACAACAAGTGCATGTGCTGTGACGAATGGCTTACCATCAACTCCGGAATACTCACTTAAATTTTCCCTTAAAAAGATTTGCAATACGTCCCTCCTTTGATCAATACGTTTCGTAGCCTTCGGTGACGAGAGATGGTTGAGGAAAACGTTCCGTCAGTCGTTTCATTCCTATTTCCGACAAGAGTGCGATGCGGTACGAACAGAGTGCAGACAGAGTAGGAATGAGAGTTCACTGACGGAACTTCTTCGTCAATCTTTTTTTTTATAAATTGTATGCGTATGGGGACTCGATCGCAACATCTCCAAATCGTTCGTACCTGTAGTAGATGGGCCCGAGGGCGTGGTACTTCTCCTGTCCGGCCGTGTCCCAGATGGCCACCTCGACGTCGACGCCGTCCACTGTCAGCGTCTTCGACATGAACGACGCCTTAACTTACATTATCGCCAAAACGTATTACTGTCAATAGCATTGCCAAAAACAGGGAAAAATATCCTATCCGCTTCTGGCTGCCGTACCTGGATGGTCGAGATGTGTCGCGGGTTGAAGGCGCCCTCCACGTAGCGCAGCATCAGCGACGACTTGCCCACCGCGCCTTCGCCAAGGAGGACGACCTGCAATGGATAGATCGATAAATAAACAGAGCACCATGCCATCTCATAATTTATGAACTGTCGTAGACGTTTCATAAATAATGACACTTCTTCATACATGCATTTCATAAATACATAGACGAAATATAGTCCGTCGGATCCGACGTGACCAGGGTACTTTTTTCTGTGAAAATTTAGAGAAGCAAAGCAATTTTACTTTCCTGTCTAAAATCTCCCTTCTACCTATCTCACATATTCTCATCTTATATCATCCGTTGCAAATACCATAACAAAAAAAACACACAAGCATAGATCAAACAGTACGTCGGATCCGATGTAACCAAGGCACTTTTTGCTGTGGAATATTGGAGAACCAAGGCACTTTGGCCGCCAAATCCATCAGTTTATGTAAAAATATGCTGAATTTTGAGCTTATTAGTGCGAATCAAGGCAATTTTAACCCTTCCTCCATGAAAGAATCAAGGCACTTTAAAATTCAACACGTTACTATTTGATCTATGCACACAAGCCCTCGAAAAGGACCCACCTTGAACTTGAACTCGTCCTTCGACGGACCCGCACTCGTTGGATCCATTACGCTACTCTGCAAGGGATACTGTAGATAGGGCAGATGGAAACCCGGCGCAAATACGTTTCAGGTCATCCAAGGTAGTGAATTGCGATCAAACGCAATGAGAACGCGGAAATGAATTTACATAATTAAGGACTTCATTCGCGAAAACAACAAAAGTATAACAACATCGGAATTAACTTAGGGAAAGGGTTGAAAACAAGTAAAGTGTACGCAGAAAGAGTGTGAGAAGCGAACCTCGTGCGAGCCTACAAACGGGGGTCGGATGAGAGTGGAATAAAGGTGGGAAATGTAGAGATCAAAGATCAAAGATTAAACTACGAACTACGCGACATCACAACTGCCCGCACTGCGTAATGACGATGGGAATCTTCGGCTTGTTGCCCGCGCCGCACGGCGCATTCTCGATCTTCCGTACGGTCAGCATGCCCTCCAGCACGCGACCTGGACAGGGAGATCAAAGATCAAAGTTCATAGATCAAAGTTCAAAGATCACTCTTACCGAAGACGACGTGCTTCTTGTCGAGGAAGTCGCACTTGGCGCAGGTGATGAAGAATTGGCAGCCGTTCGTGTCGGAACCCGCGTTGGCCTGTGAGCAAATCAGTACCCTTTTCCCCCCTTTCTACTCTACTTTTTTTCCTTCTTCTCTTTACTTTCCCACCGACCCGATCTATCAAATGAGTGGTAGGCGCACAATGTGTTTCTGGTTTTGTTTGAAAACTGACCTTGGTAGGCCTATTCCTCAAAATATAGTCGGGACGGCTTGCCCACCCACCATGCTTTCCCCTCATTATCTAGTGCCGAAAGGTTCTCTCTCTCTCCGTATCACTACATACCATCTGTATCTCCTACTAAGAGCTTCTGGTTTTCCCCACTTATAAATAAATAAATACTTATTTAGGGCAGCCTGTAGTAAAGTTAGGACACCAGTAGCCCCCTGTATGAAAATGAGAGTACGGTAATGACAGCTAACGAGTGAAGAACTATTGACATAAAACGTAGAGTATTAGCATACCATGGACAGAATTCCCGGCCCGGAGTGTTCCAATTCAAAGTTCTCGTCTCGGAACTTTGCGCCGTAAATGGACTGCATGCCAGTGCCGTCACCCTGCAGTGAACTTGCTATTTCCTGGGTAACTAAATTTACATCTTTTGCTGTTTTTGTTGTTCAAGGTTCAACGTAACGCTCGAATAGCGCTTGAACCGAATATATTTTACAGAGCTTTTCAGCTGTTGTTGAAACACATAAACTCAAAGCAACCCCCGCTATCCTTTCGTCACAAGCTTTGTAGAAAAAGCGAAAGAAACATACGTTGACGAAGTCCCCGCCCTGGATCATGAAATCCTTGATAACACGGTGGAATTGCGCGTTCTTGTACCTTAATCTCAGAATAAGTGAGCGTGGATGAACCGGACGAAAGGCTAATGAAAAGCGAAAGTGGGAAGCAGGACAGTTTAGCACTAACTTCTCGTGAATGTCGCACATCCTTAGATGTCGAAGCAAGGTAATGACCAGTTTTATTGAAAAAAGTGAACAATTCGAACCCGATGGGCACTCCGTCCTTCTTATACTCGCCAGTACAAAACTGCCGAAAGTTTTCCGCTGTCCGAGGCGTAACATCCGCGAAAAGTTCCATCTGGAATAACACATTTCTTTATATTTACAAAATATATATATCAGGACTTGAAACGAAAATAAACTAGAGGAAAAAGTAAATGTTTTTTGATAAGCATACTTCACTTATATTCTCATAACCAAAGAGTCTACCATTTAAGCACAGCTTGAAAGAGAACTTCAACTACAACGCTAATCGCATGCATTAATAACAAATTCGCAAACTAACCGTAATCGTGCCGATCGGCGCTCCTCCCGCCGTGACTTCCATGAACACGATGGGATTGTCGGGATGACGGAGGTTCTCCGCGAGCTTGTCGTACTCCGTCATCTCAAAGTTCAACAATTAATAAACTTGAAAAAAAGAGAAATAAATATAAAAAGAACAATAATGCTTTTCGAAAGTCATGCGGAGCACCGCGGCGTGCCGCGAGTGCACGATAACCAAGTAGCTTTCTGCGTTTCTCCGTTCTTATTCCCGGTCCGGCTACGAGTCCTACCGTATATTCGTTTTCATTACAGTAACAAATGGTGAAATTCCGCAGAGAAAAAAGAAAAAGAAAGCTAAAAAAAGCAATTTCTGCATAGTTCTGTTCTTTGCTGAATGAATAAAAGAGTTAGGAGATGGGGGCGGACGTTCCGCTCATTCGGGTTGCGTGCGCTGGTCTCGGGTGGTCGGCCAGCTATGTCGTCTCACCGCGAAAAGGTTTTATTTATCCCTGTTGTATATAAGGCTAATCGATACCATTGTTGTCTGTACTTGTTTGTACATAGCCTATTCCCCTGACGTTGTAAATGCCAGTGGCATAGCCTGACTCTAGTCTAGGTGTTGTCAACAGTAGCGAGTGCAGTAGATCACCTAGCGCGCTCCCTTGAGCAGTATATAAGGACGGCTTGTGATCCGTTATCAGTCTCTCTCCACCCTCTCTCTAATAATGTCCCGTCCCTCACCTCTCCTTGTCATCTACCGTAACCCGTCTGTGGATAAACCGTCTCCCAACTGGACTACGGTCTTCACGGACATAACAATCCCAAAATGTTTACCTCCACTTTCTGCGCATACCCCTGACGTTGTAAATGCCAGTGGATATCTATTGGATACTAGAGATCTGCATGCGAGTTCTTTTGGTCAATAGGTTTCATTGCTTTTGGTGACGAGATGCGTCGCGGTTATTAATGATTATGAAGGATGTATGACACATAACCATCAAAAGAACTCTCATGCACAACTCTATTAGATACTGACCTTATTTATTTTCCTTGTGTTTTAGGCTGAACTGCGGACAGCTTCCTATACAAATGATACAAATGAAGGTGGATATACTCCAGAGTGAGTTTTCAACAGTAAAGCGTTCGCGATAATATAGATTATTATGGCGAACGTTTTGTTTTTTTAAAACTCATCCGAGCACTCCAATTTACCAGTGAAAATTGGCTTTAAGGCTTTTTTACTTCGTAATACACAGCTGCTAGTTAGGTCCTACACTCCCTCTGTCGAGCCCCTTCTCATCACGGAGACACCGGCAAAAAATATGGCTTTCGAATACACGAAGAACATGGACATTGAGAGGACCATCGAGAGATACGGTAAATGGGGAAGGGCTGGCTGGAGATAGGGCATTCCATTCGGGCCTTTTCGATGAATCTATTTCGTTCACTTCAGGATAGGAAGCTATCTATGCCGTCTGAGAGGCTCGAGGTCAATGGGTATTAGCGAAAAAAGTATTTCAAAAAAATCTTCTGAAAATCATCTTCCTAGATCAGTTTTTGACTATGATTTCAATGGTGAAGTCGATTTGTGGATAAAAAAGTTTTTTTTAATTTTTTTTTTCATTTTGGGTACTCACTGAAATAAATAGCGATTTCTTTGAAACACAACACATCTGTGCTAGACTGGCCTACTCTATACCATTATTTCACTCTGTAATGTCGTTTTTATTATAATAATAAAAAGTTGATGTTATTTGGAACTGAACTCACTTTGATAGTATTGAAAGATTTAATTGGACTGACACCAAGACAGCTGCGATCGCGCTATGCGAGGAACAGCCAGAGCACTAATCTTTTACTTACATTTCATCTATTTTCGGATTTTATCGACTCATTTTGAGAGATTTAGCCTTTATGGGGTTTCCGGAAGGAAGGGGATTCCAAAGGAGGGGTTTCCTCGTTAGAAATAAACCTTCGAAACCTGATCGCCCCGAGGCTCAGAAGTCGCGAAGTAGAATATTCGAATCTTCTTGATCTTCTATTAGCACTACTTACTCAAAGGGTGCTACATCTTGCTAGGGGAAGGAGAGGGGGAAGAGACCGAACTGTTCTTGATGGATAGGCGATAGTGGGAGAGACGAATGAAGAGCCGACCACGCGCGACGAGATCAGAATGATCGAATGTCTCATTACATTTCGGAATGAGTATAGATACGTCGACTCATTATATCGACTCATTACAGGAATGCTCATTACAGGAAAAATTCGGAATGCTCGTGGTCTCTGACGATACATCTGGAATCCATTCCTCAACCTTTTACGGAACGGAATGTATTCCCGATGTATCGGCAGGCACGGAATAATTTCGAAAATAGTTACCGAAACTTCTCTCAGTATAGTCTCAGTATCGAATACTGTCAAAGTGAGTTCAATTCCAAGTATCATCACCTTTTTATTATTAAAAAAGACATTAAAGGGTGAAATAGTGAAATCGAGCAGGTCAGCATAGCACGGCTGTGTTGTGCTTCAACGTAATCGCTATTTTAGTGAGTACCCAAAATGAGGATTTGGAGATCTTCTAAATATTGTCAACATTATGTAGTTCTTTTCATTCTAAATTCACATTCACATGTGAAATCCGTTTGAGAAAATATTGCGAAAGAAAAAAAGTTATGGTTCGAAAACAAAATGTGTGCACTCTCCCTACCTCTTATTCCAGCGCTTAGAAATAAAATTCACTGGCCTGACACTTTAAAGGGGTGGCCCGGTGGATTTTATACGAACATCGACATTACGTGATTTTTCCAAACAAAACATCTTTTTTTAATCTATTTTTTTGAGTTTCTAAACACTATTCGATGCTGTTGGTCATTCTCTATTATCTGGCGAAAATGGATTTGAAAAATATTCATGTTCAAGAAAGCTATAATGGAAAACGTCGAAAAAAGGTATTATTAACGAAATAGTTCCGTCAGTAAACGCATTCCTACTTTGTCTGTACTCTCTTCATACCGCTTCGCTCTCTCGTCGTAAGTAGGAATGAGACGACGGACGGAACGCTTTCCTCAACCATAGTTTCGTCATTGCCTCTGTGGATAAGTTTTTTTATCCACAAACCGACTTCACCATTGAGGTCAGCATCAAAAACTGATCTAGGAAGTTGATTTAAGGAAGATTTAAAATACTTTTTTTCTCTAATATTCACCTATTGTCTCTTGCTCGACTCTCTCATTGTTAGACGGCGCGTCTCGTGAGACATCGAACAGATCCGAATGTGACGCTATCGCTGGGGGCACCGAGCTGCACAAAGTGAAATTAAAAGCTATTTAAAAATTATTTAACCTGATGACTGACAGAGAAATGCTTCCCCACGAAAATAGATTTCTTGCTATGATTTTTATTGACATTCGATGGGAAGCGGTCTATTTTTAGGAAAGCTGAAAGAGACCCAACCGCATTTCTAGAAAGACATCAAATAATAACCGCTTTCTTCGAACGCCGGCAAAAGAATGACACACTTTTCAAGGAAAATCTGACCGCTTTTCACCGAATGTCAACTAAGAATCGCAGCAAATAATCAAGGACTTTTGACCCCCTTCAACAGTGAACGCACTATTATGACATCGCTACATAGTACCATAGCTGGAATTTCCAAAAAAGCTGAGAAAGTAAAATCTTCGCTTTTTCTTCAGCACTCCAAATGTTCGACCATTTCCTATATACTTTACATTCCTATTTGTATAATAATTTGCAGGTTACTGGAAGAACTGCCGCAACATTCTCGCTGTGAATGGGCTGACTTACCTGAGCACCACCGCCATTATGTACATCCTGTGAGTATTTTTTAGATTTTAAAGCTTGCACAGTGTTAAGCGAACGAGCCAAAATGCTTAGGGTACGGTGTTTTCCGTGCGAGAGTTTTCCGTGCATCTCGTTCGCTTAACATTTTGACTGTTGTCAGAACACTGTGCTTGCCAATGCAAAACATAATACATAAACAAGTGCTGCATATTACAAGTTCCACGAGAGTTGACAAAAATTACGCAAACGATTGCGAACTGTCTATGCAAATGCGCGCCCTGATTTACTTCTACGGCTTCAATTTTCCTACGATTCTATTAATTTCTACCATGATAACACGTAAGGGGTCAATTGGATGGCGTAGTAAGCGGGAATAGTTTGTTATTTCAATCAAAAGTATTAAATCGTCCCGTTTTGAGGACAACTCCCGTGGAACCTGTAATAATTGCATTAAGGAGATCTGCCGCGCGTCTAATCTGGGAAAAAAGTTGATCAAATAAATGCTCAATTAATTGCGACCTTTTTCTCGTCTTTTTTCTCTGACTCTCTCCATTCCCACACTCTTTTCCTAGGTCGTCATTTATTGAGAAATTAATTGCGACCTTAATTGCGCAGCTTTTGCTCGCCATTTATGGCGAGGAGGTCAGAGAAAGGTGAGAGAGTGTGCGTTTTGAAGAGAGTAAAAGGTGCCCCATAAATGGGGACCCTTTTCTCTCTCTCCTGTTTACACACTCTCTCGCTGTTCTCTAACTCTCGTCACATATTGCTGATCTCCTCATATTTCGGGCAGCTTCGTCGTAATTGTTGCGCCTTATTTTTTCGTAACTGTTTATACTACCGCTTTGCATTACATTCATTTTTTTCTTTTGACATTAGTATTGTATTTTAAAGGTTTTGCTTTATTAGAGAAAATGAAAATGAAAAATGAAGGAATGTTCGAAATATGTTCTTGAGGGATAGCAATCTGCTCCTCAGAGGGCCTTTAATGTGAGTAGTGTAATCCTCTAAGAACAATCGATATTTATCAGCTCGTGTCATGTTCCGTGAACTGCGCATATTACGTCGGTTTTCCGTGTTAGCGCAATATTAATTTACTCATAGGCTTTCCCGCCGTCTACGACCGTAAATAAGTTGAATACGACTCTAAAACAGCCAAAAATGATA
>LS858614.1:81083-96875 GCA_900490955.1 Micoletzkya japonica | reverse complement strand
TTCCGGGAATACCTCGATGCCATTTGCCTCGTTACTATGCGCTAAACGCAGTAAGACTGCGCCTTGGCTGGGAAACGATTTTTAGGATATCTCGCGAAGTAGACATTTTTGTGCACTCTGGTTTTGATTTCTATATTATTTAGGCGATAAACTTTCATATGAAAGCCAATCTTTTTTGGCTTCCATGTCCCTTTAAGTTGAATAGTGATCACCAGCTACCGTAATCAAAATATGCATCAGTTGTTCACTCCAAATATTAGGCGTGAGAGGGAACAAATATGGAAGACGTAAATCAGACGCCGATTTTTTATTAGGATGAAGATTGAGCGTCCGAGGAGGGGTACTTATCCTGGTACTTTAGAACATTCCATTCATCGTCACCCTTTCTCGCTTCTGCCATTCATACTTTTCATCGGTGGGTCTCATCACAAAATTTTGGGGGAAAGGAAATAGATAAGCCTTGTGATCATCATAAATCATTAGTATTATTGGCGAAAAAGATCTGTCGATAAACTCATTCCTATTTTCTGCGATGGAGCCAAGCAGTATGAAAAGATTCCAGATGATGTAAGAATGAGCAATTACCGACGGAACGTTTTTTTGTCGATAATAGTTGTTAGCATCTGAAATTAAATAATTTACATGCTAGTCCGGTTTTCGTCCTCATTGCCTTGCAGCGATGTTGTATTGCATTGTGCAGTGCTTATTTCCCTTTCTATTTATATTCTTTTCACATATTGTTGGATATTGCCTGATGAAATTATTATTATTATTATTATTAATTAGTTGAGCAATTTAAAGGGACATGGAACCGATTTTTAAGTGAAGCTTATGTGAAAGATTTTGTCGAAATTAGTATAAAACCAAAGGAAAAATGATAAAAATTAATAGTACTCGAGAAATAATTTTTTTAAATTTCGTTTCTACGACGGTCGTACTGGATTAAGCAGACAGGGGGCCAAGCCAAACGGAATTATTACACTGTACTGCCGTCCCTCGGAACAAAAAAAATAAATTTCATACTACGAATTTTTTTTATCAATTATTTTTTTTCTTTTTATTCCGAAAGGTAAAATAAAAAGTTTCATTGAAATTGAACATAATTTATTTATCCACTCCCTTAATAATAATTCGCTTCCCACTCCCTTTAATAATAATTAATAATAATTTAATAATAATAATTTAATAATAATAATTTAACAATAATTTATTATTCGTTGCCAGGTGGCGGGTTTGATCTGTATCGCGAACACGATCGAAATGTTGCCCGGGGACATGCGGACCTTCGGTATGTCGCTGTTGCTGGCGACCCGGAGTGGGACTCTGGTGAGGGAGTGGGGGGACAGGGGGGGGGACTTCAATCGCAGAGCATTCCATTCTCTGTGTTTTTGATGTGTGTGTTTCGTACATCATTCATAACCGCGACGCGTCTTGCCAAGAGCAGCGAAACATCTTGGTCAAAAAGACAGCCGAATGGAATGCTCTAATCAATAGTGGCAGGGGTGATATATACGCTTTCAGTGAAATTACCCCCAGCCTCATTGGGTAACTTTCAAGCATGGTGATATTTAAATTTGTCCTATAATTAGATGTTCACTCATACGGAGTCACATCAATGTTATCATCTGATCGTTGACCAATAGTATCGCAGTCGCTTCTTCGGTGACGGTTGTGAGTAGGGTTGGCAAACCGGATCATTTTCCTGGGGTAGATTTCATCATGTATACAAGAAAGGAATGGATGACCAGTACTTCATACTGAAATGTTACCCTGAAAAAAAGGCCAAAAAAAGAAGAACCGGTTTGCCAACCCTAGTTATGCGCATTGTTGCCATGAAAAAATATCGCTAATTGCCTTCCCATCCAGCTCTCGACCATTCTCGTCTTCGACACGCTCTCTTTCATACGCGTATGCATCCTCTCTGTGCTGTACTGTGTCGTCATGCTCTACATCAATCATCAGTAATTCGCACAGTGTTCTAAATGTTAAGCGAACGAGCCAAAATGCTTAGGATACGGTGTTTTCCGTGCGAGGGAGTTCCTACCGAAATCAGGGTTATTTTTCGGCACCTCGTTCGCTTAACAATGAATGTTGTCAGAAGACTGTGATTCACGTTTATTATCGAACAAGATAGTCCGTCAGTTGCCTAATTACGAGCGAAGAGCTGCAGAGATTGTAGACGAAATATTTTGAGGATGAAAAAATTCCTTCAGTAATCTAGCTTCGCCTATATTATAGTCTAGAAAATCGGAACGTATAATTCGTGATTCCGCTGCTACGGTCTTTAGCGAATTTTTCACGCTTTGAAGCGGCACCATTCCTATCCAAGACAAGATATCAGAAACATGGATAGCTTTTTGAGATCAGTATTTCCTAGAGTTTCGCATAGTACATATTAGAATTTGATAAGATCAGATTGAAAGGTACCGGAATCGGCGCTACGATCGGAACGATTATATCTTTCCTTTTTCCCTACTATAAAGGGACACGGAAGTGATTTTCAAGTGAAGCTGATATGAAAGAGCTTGTCGTAATTAGTACAAAATAGGAAAAATGTTATTAAAAATTAATAATATTCGAGAAATGATTTTTTTGAAATTTCGCCCAACGACGACGCTACTGTGTTTAGCGAAAGGAATTAAGCCAAAAGCGACATTCTTCTCAAAGAGAGCGGAGGGCATAGAAGAGAAACTAATCGAATCCGTCAGGATGCCGTCAGGAATTTGAGTTGATTACGGTTCCGTTTAATAAATAGTCCTTTTAATAGTCCTTTTAATAAATACCTATGTTGTTCTCCTCCTATCTAGAGATTTGTTCAGTTACGGGCGGGACTCCATCGCACACATTATTGCATCGAAGGACTTTGCATTACTCGAGAAAACTATTATGAAGGAAGAATGCAAGCTGACGGGCAGGGAAGTAAGAACAATTTAGAGAATATTTAACTTCGCCAGACTAACTGCCCATCAAAGGAGGACCATTCGGTACCTTAGTCATGTTAATGGAGCCTAATTTGCATAGCGAGAGAGCGGAAGACATAGAAGAGAAACTAATCGAATCCGTCAGGATGCTGTGAGGAATTTGAATAGATTACGGTTCCTAATGGAGCTCCTTCAAATACGGTTCTACATGTTACCTACAGTGTTACGGAAGCAAAGAATGCACCCACATTTACGTAAACAACTACAGGCCTTTCGATGCAAACTCTTGCCGACGGCAGTTCTATAATTAACAGCGTTCAAAGGATCTGAAAGAAACCGTATTTTGCTTCTTGCAGTATGCGGGAAAGCGCGCGTTCGGCGAAGAAAAGAACTCTCCGGAAAAGGCGAGGGTTGCGCTGATCGTGGAAGACTTGCTCTTCAGGTGAATTCACTGATTCTAAAATGAAATGTAGTATGAGAATCATTTTAAAAAATAAGTTGTACACACCACTTTATCTGCCCATCTACACGATGGAAGCCAATATTACTCTTTTTGGCTAATATGTTTCGCTGCTTTTGGTGACGAGACGCGTCGCGGTTATGAGTTATGTGTGAAACATAAGCAGACCCGAATGGCATGCTCTGCTGCGGATCTGTACTGCTGGGGGGGGGGAGACTTACGTAGGTGAATCTGATTATACGCACTCTTAGCAGTGCACCATCCAAAGAGGGGAGCTACAGAGCAGACCGCCGGGTTTTGCATCTGCTTTACAATGCTAGACTCTTGGTATCCGTAGCGAAATATTATGTATTTCACAGGGTATTCCAGCCGGGTTTGATTTTCTCGCGCGCATCTTGCGATTATTTACCAGAACATCACGCCCGCCGCACCGTGCAGAATCTAGACATCGCGCGCGCTTCTTTCACTCTAACAAATCGCGCGCGCAGCTATCACATTCACATTTTCGGTCCTGCTATGTGAGTCAGACTTCCGCTGTTTACCGCGCATATTTGCACACTTTGGCTGTGGTGCTCTTTGTGCTAAACAGCGCAAATCCCATGCGCGGAACGGAAAATTTGAATACGAGGATGGACAATATCGGAAATCGTGCGCGCTGCTTGCGACATGGCATTATCGCGTTCGCATGGAGCGGAAAAAAAGTGCGAAGATTGTTTGTCAATGTTTGGCAATTTTAAATGTTGGCCGAAATCTGGTTCAGGGAGCAAGACTATACTACTGTTATGGACTTTCTGAGCAACAGTTGGATCAAAACGCTCGTACCATTTATCAACATTGTGCTCGTCATGTCAGTTTGCATTTATCGCCTCATCAATAGAGTTTTGCATGCGAGTTCTTTTTTATGTGTCGTAAACATCATTCATAATCGCGAAGTGCCTCGTCAACAAGGTAATGAAAAGCATTGACCAAAAGAACTGGCATGCACATCTCTACTGCTCAAACGCATACATATTTGGCATCAATGTGCTCCAAAATTTTCCAAATTATATTTTTTTCTCCAAATTATTTTTTTCCAAACGCTCCGGTCTTCTGGCGGAACACCAGTCGGAACATCTCCGGAGCATCAGACGTAACACGTGACGTACTCCGCCCATGTTCCGTCCGGTGGTCCGACGTGCTCCGTCTGGTATTCCGAAGTGCACCGGCGGTGCTCCGCGCTCCGTTATTCTCTTATTTCCCCAGAACTTTAGTCAGTGTCCAGCCACACTGGAATGTGGGTGAACCGACCTGTCGCTGCACCCACTGGCCAAAATGAACGAGAACTCTAGTGAATTGCTCGCAGAGCATCTGAGGCTACTTTAGTTCAGGTTATGTATTCCAACAGTGCGGCCTAGACCAGCCGGGTTTACGCTGTAGCACGCATGGAGCACCACTGGTGTTCCGACAAAATTTTGATCTCGTACTACTTCCGTAGCACGGCTGGTGCTCCGGTACGCCAGCGGTGTTCCGCCAGAATACCGGAGACCAAAATTTTTTTACATTTTCCTATTTAGACAAGTTTCGAAGACGGCCTTATATCTTATATGGCCTTATATATAATTATTTTAGTTTTATGAAAAAGTGAAAACAAAGTAATTTCTTTTTAAATTAAAAAAAACAAAGTAATAAAAACGATATTCCAGAGTGGCCCTCGGTTCGTACAATGCGTACTATCACCTTATCTCCCATTCGATCCCGATCGACCCTCGGATCTCCCACTGCATAGAGGCTTGGGCTGCGAGTGGCGCGCTCATCATGAGCTGGATCATGAGAAAGTGCACAATAGTTTTTTTTTCCCAAAATGATGAGAGGAGGCAAGGAAATGACTCGCAAACAATATGAGCCAGTATAGTGGATTAAAAAGATCTTGCCGAAAATAATTCCGAATATCAGCACAGTGTTCTGACAACAGTGAAAATGTTAAGCGAACGAGATGCCGAAAAGTAACCCTGATTTCGGTAGGAACTCTCGCACGGAAAATACCGTATCCTAAGCATTTTGGTTCGTTCGCTTAACATTCAGAACACTGTGTCAGGCGTGGGAGAGAGTGTGCAAAAGCGGGAGAATTAGACGCATTGTGGAACGAGGGAAACGGGATGGATTTGTTTACTCTAGGGTTCTCTTTTTTTGACGCTTTTCCACGGTTATCTTTCACTTTTCGACCTTTGTAGGCATGCTCTGGTCTTTATGAAAGCGTGAAACATAACCGAGGAAAAGCGTCAGGAAGAGGAACCCTAGTGCACAATTGATCCTTGATTCTTGATCCTTGATCTCTCAGGAACGACCGCGGTCGCGTGATCCTGTACATGCAGCCGATACTTCTGATCCTGCTCGGTCTCGTCAACCTGGTCCGGTACTTTGGAATTGCCGATCGCTTTTCTTCTTTCTAAACACTTACCCTTGGGAAGGCGTTTCCAAAATCCAAGCTGAACGTCGATGCATCAATGCATCGCCGGAAATGAGCGGCCTGCATTTCTTCGCATTCCTTCGCTGTCTCGGATAGTTTTAGCTCTTTAGTGGTACATAGATATGTATCAAGATACTTCTTGCGAAACCTGTGTCTTTTAAAATTGGAGTGAAGATGCTATTGTCGGTCCTCGTATTCAAATTTTCGTTCCGCGCGTTCTTGATTGCACTTGCGTTATTTAGCATAAGTGCACAGCCAAAAGTGCGACTAACTAACCAACGGAAAAGACGGAATCATTACCGTCGGCAAATTGCAAATTTGAATGCGATGATCGACGATAGGAAGGTTACGCTTCAGGCAACGTTCTACACGGGCAATCCGTGCAATACATTCCTCATATTAATGCGTGAGTACTTCAGTAGCTGACGAGGCGATATTGTGCTATACGATATTTCGGGGAACCACCGTTTCATCAAATCGATCACTCCCAGCAACGGTGATCCGCGTTCAATGAGTGTTGATGAGACGACCGATTTGATGAAATGCTGGTTTCCCGATATTTCTACAAGCATAATAGAGGATGCCTCCGTTTCTTGGCATGCCCGAATCGAATGCTCTAATGAGCTCTAGTCTCTGCCCTTTCCGGTAGCGTTCCCTTTCTGCGGCTTTCCCTTCTCGGCTATGCATCACGCTTCCGTCAATAAATACCGGAACCGGCCTAAGGAGCTCGAAAAGCGAAACATAACCGTGAAAAAGCGTCAGAAAGAGAGTTAACTGCTCGCAGGAGAGTATGATATAATATTGTTGGAGAGTCACAATATTTTTGTAATCAGTTATGGGCGTTTTAGGCGTTTCATGCCTGCGCATGTAGATAAATTATTATTATTATTATTATTATTATTATTATTATTATTATTATTATTATTATTATTATTATTATTATTATTATTATTATTATTATTGAGTTTTAACTCCACTTGCCAGGACCTCAACGTATCGTGGTCATATGCTTGTCCTTCACTCTGGCCATGCTCACCAAGACCCTCTCGGCCGTGACCCTCGTCGCGGCCGCCGAATGGGCGCCCGGTCGATTCCGCATCCCCACCATCGCACTCTGCGAGTTCTTCGAGGTAGAAATATTCCCCAAGTGGGTTTTTAAAAATATTCCCCTTGATTACAAAAAAAAAGATACGGTGATCTAAAATGCCACAATGGAATCTTAACACACAAAGGCAAATTGGCAAGACTCCAGATGGAATCTTGCCAATTTGCCTTTGTGGTAAGATTCCATCGTGACATTTTTCCAGTGAATTATTCGTAGCGAAGTCGCTACAAAGCTAAATAAAGAATGGCTTTGGAGAATGCCAGTTGTCTCCTTACTGCAATTAATGAACCAGTTTGAACAAGGCAAATTTTTCGTTGCAGGTCCGTCACGTTGCCTACTCAGCCTATTTCCTGAGGAATAGGGTAAGTTACATATATTGACGCAAAAGTTCCGAAAGTAAGCTAATTCCTACCTTGTCTGCACTCTCTTCATACCGCTTCGCAGGAATGAGACGACTGACGGAACATCTATATTGGAAATTGTTCCGTCAGTCTCTCATTCCTTTTTCCTAAGAGAGAACGAAGTGGTATAAAGAGAGCGCAGGCAAAGTAGGAATGACATTTAGTGACGGAACTTTTTCGTCAATAATATTTGGGTGTATCCAAATGGTCTTTCTCTCAGGCTGTGCCTATCCGCTGTATTCCCCTCGTCTTCTGCTTCTTCTCCTTCATCTTGTCCTTGTTCATTCTACGAACCCCTCAGAAGGTTACTCTGTGGATGGAGGAGTTGAAGACATAGTAAGCAGTACAGGATGTGCTTCGTTTCTTGGCGGTGGCACAATGTTCTAAATGTTAAGCGAACGAGCCAAAATGCTTAGGATACGGTGTTTTCCGTGCGAGAGTTCCTACCGAAATCAGGACCATTTTTCGTCGTCTCGTTCGCTTAACATTTTCACTGTTGTCAGAACGCTGTGATGGTTATGCTTCACTCCGCGCTAGATTAGGAGCAGTGAGCTCTACAAAATTAGCAAATATAAAACAGATACATTTCAGCAGCCAAGAGAAGACGAGCAAAACGTGCCGCGGAGCATCGGACAGTAAGGGGTCGCAGACGGTGAATCTGGACAAGACTCAAGCGGACGACTCGAGAGAGTAGACATGAAGGAGGACGGATTATAGATAGCACACGATTACTGAGTGCGAGTGGATAAAGGTGGACACGGTAGAGGCCTTGGAGCACAATGCACGTACCTGGGCACAGGTGTTCATTACAAATTGATCCGGGAAAAGACAGCTATCCACAGCCCCGCGTCTACTCTGTCGAGATTAAGTCGCAATTAATGGTGACCTCCGACGAGAGAGTGTGTAGAAACGAGAGGTTTATCGAGGAGGTCACCATTAATTCGCAGTTAATGAGTGAGATTGGACGCGCGGCAGGATGTTATATTTATCGGGCATAATTTGCCTTTTTGGTGAGTAACGCAAGATCGAGGAAACGGAGGAGTATTGCTTGTCAGCCGTTCCATTCGACATCACAGCTGGGCAAATAATGCCAGCTATTTGCCGTGGATAATTCACCGAGGAATAGATAATCTTCCGCGGTCGTTCTTTGTATGCTTGAGGAAAGTTTTCCGTCAGTCGTCCCATTTCCATTCACAGATCGAAATTTCCCCCACCCTAGGGGATATGGTTGAGGAAAATGTTCCGTCAGTTGCCCTCCTTCCTATTTCCTGCAAGAGAGCGAGGCGTTCTGAAGAGGGTGTAAACAAAGTAGGAATGGCTTTACTAGGGATTGAAAACCAAGCCTTTTAATTGTACTATGATACCGAGAGAGAGAGAGATACACAGTGATTCGACCCTAAAGGGAATGCGGCATTATGACGTTTCGAAAACGTCGCCCACGCCGTGCACTCACAGGCACACCACGGCCTACTCTCTAAAGGAAATTTCGGCGCTAGCGCACCAGTTTATCATTTTTCTTCCAGTTTTTTTGCCTTTATTTGTTGAATATTAGGGAAAGTTTCGTATATTCAAAAGATCTAAGAAAAATATCAGTGAAAAGGTGCATTTTGACCTTGTTGAAGACGTAAAACCCTTATTTCTCAGAGATTATAAGAGACTCAAAAACGAACTTAGTGCCATCTGATAGAGCTTATACCCTTCCACAACACTACGGAGAGTTTTGTTTCGATTTCTAACCCTATTCGGAGAAAAAGCAAATGAATGAAATTAAAAGATGCCTTTTTGAACCCTTATTTCTCAGAGATGAAACACACCATGATCTTCTTCTTCTAGATATGGATAGTATGCTTGGTCGTCTAAAGCGCTACGGAGAGTTTTGTTCGAATTTCTCAGGAATAATATTGTTATACCCTGCCAAAGTTGCTCCGTCGCTCTTCCGAAACCATTTTCCGATTAGAAATACAACTAGACATGTGCCCCTTGACTCCTGCAACCAGTTGGCGCTGTGTCCTAGTGGATAGCGCGTTCGTTTTGCAAGCGGATGGTCGGGGGTTCGAACCCCGCCCCGCGCCCCCTGTTGCATTGGTCGGATCACTGCGAGAGATGAGGAGCATGAAATGATGAAGAGAGTCAGACGATAAATACGCTAATCGCGCTTGGTTTTCAAACACTAGGGCTTACCAATGGAACTTTTCTGCAATACTAAAAGGTTCCCTCCCACTCCGTAAATGCTTCACCAGTCTATTGCATAACAGTGCGATATCTTCAGAGGACACTGAGTTTCTCCCCATTTTCGAGTATGAAGAATGCCGAATGATGGCCCTAGTCACCGTCTTCACGTTGACCTGTCTTCTCGTCAATACTCACTCATTCCCCGTCGATCTTCCCTTGCTGACCAATGGCGGCAATTTAATAGTCCCTGATATGGAAAACGGCGGAAAAGACGATCCTAAGTAAGTCAATTTATGAGATGTATCAGTGATTTTCCAAATATTTATATCGTTATTATTATTATTCTTTTAGATGCGAAGCACTTGCTACGAATATTTATGAGCCATATTGCGTCGTGAATGAGATGAAATCGGACGCGTGGATGAGGTGTGCGGAAGCTTGTCGAGATTACGTGAGTTGGAGAAATGTATGGTTGAGGAAAATGTTCCATCAGTCGTCTCATTCCTACTTCCGGCGAGAGAGCGAAGCGGTATGAAGAGAGTACAGACAAAGTAGGAATGAGTTTACTGACGGAACTTTTTCGTCAATAATACTACGAAGAAAGGCCTATCTAATTAATGCATTGTTTCAACTTTTACTGTTATATATTTATCAACGACATGGGGGCACATTATATGTCCAGGGGCGAAAAAGAGCACATATTTTTCTCTGTGCATGCTGTGTCTGGGTATAACGAGATGAATTGATTGAGCAGGATATTTGCCAGAAAACGAACGGGAGCTCGTTTTCAGCTGACGCGTTCATTCGTCGAAAGCGAGCACTCGTGTTGCCGGGGGGGAAACGAGTGGTCGCTTTCGGGCGAACGGTCATTTGACATACTCCATAGTGGAATAAACCAATCCGTCAGTTTCTTTCTTTCCAAAATGAGTCTAATTCTCTCACTTTTGCACACTCTCTCGCCTTATATTCGGAATGATTTTACGACGGATCTTTTTAATCCACTATAATTGACGTAACATTCGACATCTAAGGTTCCATCTGTGTCATTCGACTGCTTTACGTACGGAGTTGACAACGAAAAGTTTGTGAAATTCGCCGATCTCCGGTCGTATGATGAAGAGGAGCCAATAGACAAGCTTTCTACAGCCAAGGTATAAACATTATTTCCAGGTACTACCTAGAAGTTTACCTAAAAGAATTTTACCTAAAAGTTTACCTAAAAGAATTTTACCTAAAAGAATGACCTGAAAGAATTTAGGTAATTCATTTACCTAAAGGAATGTTAGCGCGAGGCTCAATATTACTTTGAAGAAAAGTTTCCGCCAGTTGTTTCATTCCTATCTTCCCTATTGTTACAACTTTTTCGTCAAGGCTAAGTATATAGCCAGAATATACTGCTCATGCTTCCAGATAACCGCAATATACGTGAGAACGGGTGCAGAGTTGACTCTAAATGGCGATATGTAAGTATTGTTTTGCAACAAAAAATATATATTTTATTCATTTTCCCCTATTTCATTTCATTCATTTATTCTATTAACTTTGCTCTTTTAGATTTGAAGGGAGTGATCAATTCGTAAAGGTTGGCCCCTACCAAGAAGATGTACTAGCAATGTGCACCTACAATGGATAATTGGGATGGCAGAATGGGAGGGAAGAGGGCAGAACAGGGCTCCAATCAGGCGAAATAGCGAGAACGAGTGAAGGGAACGAGCGAGCAGAATATGTATATGTGCACTCTTCCCTCCCCTTCTGCCATCCTCAATGGATAATGCGAGCCAATAATAAAGTTAAGTTTGAATTTAAAATGACATACGCATTATTGCTAAAAGAAGCAAAAAAAATTCACTACTTATTCAAGGTTGCACAATTTTGTGCTTTTTTTCTAAAAGAGATTGATTTATCTCCATTCTTCTTATCTCTGCGTCTTTTCATTCTTCTCCACCATCTCACTAATTGCGATTAAATTACTGCAATTATTAGTCGCGCTCGCGAGAAACCATCATTTCCACAAATCTGTCATTTGAACTTCAAATTGTCAAGGTAATTTGAACGTGAAATAAATAAATGAAAGGATGAAATAACCGATTTGATAAAATGGTCGTTTCCCTCTCCCCCTCCTTCATTCTATGCTCTTCCCTTGCTCCCGCTCGGTCGCTTTCAGCTCCCCCTCCTCCCCTTTCTGCCCATGGACTCGATCACTCTCATAATGATCTTCATCTTCATCTCCACCGTCATCGGCACTTCAGTAGGCAACGGCGCGAGTTGCAATCTGCACTCTGTGAGAATTCCCTAACGTGTTATGGAATTCTTGCCCTCGAGAAAGTGCAGATGTTTAGATACCAGAAATATATCCGCCTGACCAGGAGTGGGTCTAAACTCAAAATGAAATTAGAATTTGAGACATATTGGTTCTAGTACTATTCGACATGCTGATTCCGAATCCGTTTAGAAAAGTTCCCATCTTCGCGAGATTTTCGAGAAAATCGAGATATAGAAGTTGCTTTGCTTTGCCTGTTCGCCTAACCCATAGAGCACTCCCTTGACAGAGTTACGTGCCTCATTGATCTAATGATGAAAACCTTCTTATGCAGTTTCATCTCCTGGATCTATAAACCGTATTTTGCTATTTTAGCAGTGATAATTTGGTCAAAACGGCACGTTATATGCGAAAAGAACCGCCATCTGAGTGCCTACTGGGCAACTATCAATGTCAATTTTCTCGAAAATCTCGTGAAGATGGGAACTTTTCGCAACGAACGGATTCGGAATCAGCACATCGAATAGTATTAGAACCAATATATATACCTCCCCTTCCAATTTCATTTTGTACTTCCACTTCCTCTCCTTGTGAGGACAAGAAATGCGACCTAAAAACGACGGCCGGCAGCAGTGCGGAACACACTCAGCGAAATTTCACCACCATACAGCACCTAGTGAATCATTCACCACACAAATTTCACCAGCCCGCTGGTCAATGGAGCACAATTCACCAGCAGGCTGGTGAAATTTATGTGGTGAATGATTCACAAGGTGCTGTATGGTGGTGAAATTTCGCTGAATGCAGCTTAAGGCGGCGTAAAGCTGGGGAATACTTTCGCTCAGTGTTGGTGAAAAATAATTGGCGAATAAGCTCCGTCGCGTTTCTCCTTTATTATTGACAAACAAGTTGTAACAGTAAAAGCATTCCTTACTTCATCCGATCTCTCTTCACACCGCTTCCTCGATCTCTCGTAGGAAATAGGAAAGTGACAACTGACGGAACGTTTTCCTCAACCATATCTGCGCTCTCTTCGCAGCGCGTCTCTCTCGCCGTAATTAGGAGCGACTGTATAATACAGTTATAACTGACAGTACATTTTCTAGCAATACATAATTTCGATGTTTCAGGGCGAGAACTATAGTTTTCGCTCAGTGTAGATGATGAACTCTTCGTAATCCTAACCAGTCCTTTACGATAAATTAATGTACTGACAGATATGTTTTTTTCCTCAAATACAACAACATATTTGAATCTAAAGTTTTTCTTATTCCATTTTATCGAACAAGATCAATTCGGTTGTGCTTACACAATATTACAGCCAGAAACGGAATGTGCGAAGATTCTGAGTAAGCGAATCGGAACAAAGATAGACGGATATTTGGGAAACGCGAAACGGACCGAGGAATATCTAGATACACCTTTCATGTCTCTTTATAAGTGGCTCTTGTCTATGAAGTAGGGTTGGGCAACCATGTCATAAAGTGCACCATTTACATGCTCTTTCACCTCTCGTCTCTTCATTCGCACAGTGTTCTGATAATAGTGAAAATGTTAAGCGAACGAGATGACGAAAAACAACCCTGATTTCTGTAGGAACTCTCTCACGAAAAAAACCGTATTCAAAGCATTTTGGCTCGTTCGCTTAACATTTAGAACACTGTGTTCGTCAACGCTCCCTCGGGGTGTGCGGTGATGTAAATGATGCACTTTATGAGACGGCTGCCCAACCTACTATGAAGGCGAGCTTTTGAAAAATAGCCATGAAAACGGTCCATTTCCGATTCCTAATGGATATAAGTGGTCGAGTGGTGGAGAGCCGAATGGGCCCGAAGAGGGGCTCGAATATTGGAGAAAAATCAGTTTTCGTGGTAAACCTTTCTGTTTGTTAGATTGACAAGTGATCAAAAGGGGGAGGGCGGAAAGATAGTCGAACGTGTGATGTGAACCAGTTGCGTGTTTTACGATTTTGATAACTATTATGCTGCGAATTTTGGGTGACGTTTGCTTACGAGAAGTTCACACTAGCGTGCGACTAAAATTTTCATTCGCTTCATTGTTTTACGCTATAGTCAAACTTTCACACGTTCTACCAAACGTCAAATCGGTTTTTACTGCATTTAAGCGTGGTCGCTCAGCTCCACCGAAGCCGCGACGGACGGTGACACGGAGTTGATGGACGCGGCGCGGACGCGGAAGCCGCCGCACGCGTCGCGTCCGCGCGGACTCGGCGCGGACTTGCACATCATCACCATGAAGGCCGCGTCCGGCACATTGAGCGTGCGTTGCGACGCGGACTTGGACGCGTCGCGGCTGTCGTAGTTTGTAGTCTGATCGGCCCCCTCGATCTCCACCCCGCTAGGACTTATGGTTCGTGAGACCGGTGGCAGCGAGCCGTTGCGGCTGAAACGTGATCTTTGATCTTTGATCTCTAATCTCTGTCCGTTACCGCAATAGAGTGCCGGGGGATGGCGATTCGACCGCCCGGGGCAGTTGCCGCGGCGAGTGTTCGGCCTGGAAGATCAAAGATCAAAGATCAAGCTAATTATGTCAACTCACCCCCAAGAGCGCCGGATGCAGCTCCATAGGGCGGTGCAGGGGACGTGGCGCCTGAATAGCGGAACTTGATCTTTGGTCTTTGGTTTTTGATCTTTGATCTTTGATCTCCGAGCCTCACGTTTGAGACTGCCGGAGCCAGCGAGTAGTTTCGCGTCAGCGGCTTCCCGGTCGTGACCCGGCGGGAGTAGCGCTTGCTCAATATCTGAGATAATATTATAATATCTGGAATAATATATTATAAAATTCCTACTCTCTTCGTGTACGGTGTGCGAAACGGAAACAGTGTAATCGATAAAGCTTTTCATTCGGCTGTCTTTTTGACCAATATGTTTCGCTGCTTTTGGTGACGAGACGCATCGCGGTTATGAATGATGCATGAACCATTCGTCATCAAAAAGACCCGAGTGCAATGCTCTCGTAATCGAACCCGAGACGGCGGAATTCTTGTTGATCGAACCACCGTCCGAGTAGATGGACGTCTTGTTCGTCTCGAAGTAGATCTGCACACAACGACCACTGATCACAGACACAGATTCCTACTGGTGCAGACTACAACGGTCAACGATCACGTCACAAATCGAAGGTGACATTTCGCGACATTTCCTCCTCCCATCAGCATCTAGTCTGTCATGAAATTTTGGCCATGGTGCTGCCTAGCCATTGGCGAATTATTCGTGAAAGATCGCTGTTGGCTGATTCACCAAGAGCTGGTGAGTGGTGGAAATTCGCTGTGCTCAATCTCTGTCGAATCGATGGAAACTGGAGAACGGTCAATTTTCGTGCATGTATTTTATACGTGTGTCTGCATAGGTAAAAGCAGTTTATAAAGGGGTGTGGAATGTACGATCCGTCAGTTTCTTTCGTTCCAAAATGAATCTAATTCTCTCACTTTCGCACACTCTCTCGCCTTATATTCGGAATGTTTTTTCCGACGGATCTTTTTAATCCACTATAGAAGATTTGATCCTTTTCCCGCTCTCCTATGGAAATGAATGCTCGGACCTTCTTGTCACCCTCCCGCATCCGGTACTTCCGCAGGTGCTGTCGTTGTGGGTGGTTGCTCAACGATGCCGAGCCCTTCGTGTGCAACAACTAGAATGTAGTTTGACCTTTGATCTTTAACCTTTGATCTTTGATCTTTGATCTTTGGCTCGCTTACCGACACTTCGTCCTTCAACGACTCCACGTAGACCGGCGGCACCTGGTTGTGCAGGTCGTCCACGATGAGAAGAGACACCTGAGAAGGTTATCGCTGGACCTGATCTTTCATCTCAAATGTATCAATTTCGTCCAAGTAGAACAAGAGGAAGTCAATTTCATATATATGTCCCTATTGCTAAGAGCTCTCTTAGACAACATTCATTTGCATTGCGAACTGCACGCGATGTTAATGAAATGAGCAAGAAAGGAAATGTAATGGAGTACGCAGATTTCTGTAGGCTTATCAGAGAAGTATTTGGCTGAACAA
>LS858614.1:61128-76370 GCA_900490955.1 Micoletzkya japonica | reverse complement strand
TAGGTCACCGACTTTCAAACAGAGGCATGTAGTTTAATTATTTCTGAAGATATCTGAATGAAATTTGCAGGAGCCGTGTAATTCATACTGAGCTAGCTCTCTGCAAAATTTGAAATTCATAGCTCTTTTTATTCTTGAGTTATTCATAGCTGTTTGAAAGTCGGTGACCGGTCGCCGAGGGGGATTAATCGCGCGGCAGGCCCATCGCCTTTTATGTAAGACTTGAAACATAACAAGGAGCAGATTGAGTTTCGAAAACATTCTAGATGGACCCAATATACTCATTGTCCAATCTGCACTGTTTCTTGTATCTCGTAATTATAACAGACTGATAATCACGTACCTAGATAGATAGATAGATATACTACCAACCTACGAGTCCCTGACCGAACTCTGTCCCTATCACTAGTTCCCCCTTCATTCCTCTCCATCTCTCCTTCGCTTGAGTCCAACCACTGGAGTCACTTGTCTTGTGACGAAAATACGCACGAGAACAGAAGAAAAAGAGCGAAGCTTACCCTTGCTCTCTTTCTCTATCACATTCACTTCTTGCATAGTTATCGCAGTTTAGTTTGTTTTCCATTTGCAGAAACATAGCATAGTGGAATAAACCGGTCCGTCCAAGACTAGGATTCCAAAATGCGTCTAATTCTCTCAGTTTCGCACGCTTTCTCGCCTAAAATTCGTAACAATCTACTGGCGTATCTTTTCATTCCATTTTATTATATAGATACAAGGAGTGAATACTCACTATGCTTCTCTTTCTGACTCTTTTTCTATGTTGTGAAGATTCTAGATACGAATGCCCAACAAGTGCGAACAGCACCGTGTTCTGACAACAGTGAAAATGTTAAGCGAGAACGAGATGCCGAAAAAAACCCTGATTTCGGTAGGAACTCTCACATGGAAAACACCGTATCCTATACATTTTGGCTCGTTCGTTTAACATTTAGAACACTGTGACAGTGGCGCATATCTAACTGTGAGAAGAGCCAGAAGGATAGGACCGCAGCGGGGTATCAAATATGGCGCATTGTTTATGCGAAGCATACTGCATCCTACCAATTCAATTGTGTTGATACTAAATTGCATAGCAAAACAACCTTACAATTAGTTTCCATTTTCATCATTATAGAAAGAACCGTATACTTGAGGAAAATGTTCCGTTAGTCGTCTCATTCCCCTTTTCAGAGAGCGAAGCGGTACGAAGAGAGTCCAGACCAAGCAGGAATGAGTCTATCGACGGAACATTTTTGTCAATAATAATACTCACATCGTTTCCCCGAATGAGTGCGGAGATGTTGAAGAGTAGATGATCGGGCCACGAGATGAGTTGACAACACGCCCACCATCTTGAATTACAAATCATTTATTTTATTTGATAGACCCCATAACATAGCGAAAATTCTATTAGTAAACGTGTTATATCGTAGTTCTGAAACCTATGATTCAGTAAAACTTGCAAGGACGAAAAGAACGTAAGCTTATCGTAGATTCTGCACGTATCTTGATGGATGGAATACCTACACGCTACATTCGTGGGAAAGTGAGGCTTGCACATGAAAGCGTTGGGCTAATCAACGGTATTTAGTAGGGTTGGAAAACCGGATCTTTGTTTTACATGGCTATGTTTCGGGATATATCATTATGCCTTTCATTCTTCGATGTCTTGTGAAACCTAACTAAGGAAAATGATCCGGTTTTCCAATCGTAGACGGAAGCATACGCCATCTAGTCTATTCCGGGGAGTCTTCCGTATTCGGAGTAAGCTATTCTGACCCTCTTCTAACTCCGGCAAGCATCACGCATCACGCGCTTTGCAATGCGTGCGTATTTCCTTCCATGATCTCAGGTAGAGGAATCACTACAGCCGCAGTCGTAACGAATTTTAGAGACCTCCACGAACCGAGTGTATTATAATACCCCGTCCAGTTGGGCGAATTTTCCGGAAACCACCATTTCAGCAAAGCGGTCAGTTCAACAAGCGTGATATTTATTCCATGCCTACAATTACCACTGATGAAAGGAACGATTTTATGACATTCCCTAAATTTAGCTGAAGCTCACCGTCGAACGATCATGGCGACGTAGAAGCCGAGCAGGAACGTGAGCGGAATGTACTTGGTGAACTCGTCGAAGATGAGGATGTACTTGAGGAAATGCCCCTGCTGCTCCGGCGTCATCACGAATCTGGAAACCCGAAAGGGAGAATGCTCAATTATTTACAGCCAATCATCAGATATTATACATACCCCATACTTTTGCTTTACATTACTGAACGTTTTGCTGTATTTCCTCTAATGCATATTCATGTGCAATTAGTAACTTAGATGTACTAAAAGACATAAACTTTTACATTTGGGAACCTTGCTGTATTTATTCTTAGTTCCTATCGTTAGATATTTCTTGACAAATATTCAAACTTGGTAAAAAAAACCTACAAGTTGGGCGGTGGCCTCAAACTTGGGTAATTAAACCATGCCCCCCCCCCCCCTCCCGCCGCACACCCCCATCCCACGCACGCTCCCGTCCAATCGCAAAGAGTTCACAGATATCAAATACGGATTGCATTTTTTTTGTAAACAGTTTTAAAAGTTTTTGTGCGACTTCCTGATGATTGTACCTACCTAGAATAATTTGAAAGAATTAGGTACCGATAGAGGACGTTTATGGCGTAGTAGAGCACTAGGAAGAGCAGCAAATGCTTCCAGATCGCCTTCCATAGTGAACCCTCAAACCACGATAAATATTATTAGATACCTCTTCTAAGTTTTTTTCTACTTTGATTCAATAGAAAAAAATTTCCAATTTCAGCCTGAACCATATTTCCACGACTTTCTCGCGATTCTTGAATGGATCTCGATGATGAGATGATTACAGTTTAGTCGAAGAGAGAGAGAGAGAGAGAGAGAGAGTGAGGTCGCTCGAGTCAAATAGATGCCGCAATATCTAGCAAAGCAAATAGATGATGCGGGTAGCTTTCGAGTGCACGCTTCAGAACATTCTGAACCTCCATTGATTTGATCGGAATTTCACAGCATTACAAGCAATAAAAACACAACCACTACTTATTTGAAGATCTGATTGTGAGAAGAAGCAAAACTATTTATTTATTTGCCAACCTTCCATCTAAAGAGGAGATTGACGAACTTGTCGGAGTAGGAGATCGTCATCGTCGTTTGGTCTTTCTGGGCATCCTCAAAATTCAAAAAGAGTGTTTGAAATGTATTTTGGCGGGAAGACAAAGATGAACAGGAGCAGACGAAGAAAAAAACAATGACAAAAAGCTGTTTGTACAGATCTGTGGAGATTGTTGGGAGCGGGAGAGAAACTATAAAAAAATGAGCTGAAGGAGGTAGAGGACAGTGTGGTGGTGGCGAATAGCGGTTTTCGCGCATAGGATCCGATCCTGTATAGTAGAGAAAAATGGAAGATATAATCGTTCCGGTCGTAGCACCGATTCCGGTACCTTTCAAACTGATCTCATCAATTTCTAATGTGTAGTATGCGAAGCTCTAGGAAATTCTGATCTCAAAAAGCTTTCCATGTTTCTGATATCTTGTATTGGATCGGAATGGTATCGTTTCAAAGAGTGAAAAAAACGCTAAACACCTTAGCGGCAGAATCACTAATTATACGTTCCGATTTTCTAGACTATAAGCTAACCAGTGAACGAAAAATTATTAATTTAAAAACTTAAGCTCGCAACTATGAATACAACAAGTTCTGAAAATTTGGTATTGATTGGTTCTGCTATTCTTGAGAACATTCAAAAACAGTGGCCATTTCGCTATTAGACACATTCTTCACCAGGCGGAATGTTGTTGAAATAAGGACAAGGCTGGGTCTATTCTTTGTTAGTCTACGACCAGGATTGAAAACACATACTTTACATGTTGAATGGGTGTACGAGAAACGGACCACTCGTATCTCCATATCTCATAGCTTTGATTTTCGGAATATAAAGCAGAGATCAACGCGAGATAATGCTGGAAAAAAATGAAATTATAACTTTTGAGCAATTCCATTAGATTCCGTTATGCAAAGGTTCTTTCCCTTTGGCAAGTGCATAAGTTGTTCGTAGTCCGCACATTGAATATGGATAATTGCTGTTCCAGTCCTCCTAGTGCAACTCTCACGCAAGTTGTCTAGAGATGTGCATACATGGCCAATACCTACGTTTCATTGCTATTGGTGACGAGACGCGTCGCGGCTAGCAATAATGCGTCTCGACTCGATTGCACATCTCTAAAGTTCTCAGATGAAGGTTCGAAGCGCTCAAACAGCTTCCCTTCGTTCCTAACAGGTTCATTCACGTCAAGCTCAACAGAGTAGATGGAAATGCGAAAATGGACGTTATCGTCCCGGGTAGCTCGAGATTTCTTTATATACCCGTTTGCGATCTTCCCGCAGAAAAGAAGAGAGACTAGTGCCAAAAAGCAGAGAAGGCGGGGATATCTAAAGTTGAGAGACTAAGAAGTCTCTCACGCAATATCCCGGCCCTCCACTCGAACTTTCGCCGACCTTAAATTAGTCATGAGAATTATGCGGATCGCGTGTCCGGGCGAATATCAACCGGCATCATTCGGGGGAGGAAGGAGGCTATTGACATGGCCCCCCAAGGGGATCTACGATCTCACATCTCCACTAGGCTTCTTCTAGGTGAAGCTTCTTCCAATAAGGGCATGTTTCATGGGGGATGCTAAGATTAGTTTCCGCTTTATCCTCTTTATTAGGGCTAACGTTGGATGCATCATCACGCAGCTGAATATAAAGACAATGAGAGAAAAAAGGTGAAACAACTCAATGCGAAGAACTGCAAGTTCACGCTTGTTGTATATAATTAGTGTTGTGAATTTTGAGAGATCTTGGTCATTTCTCTAGCGAGGCATGACTCAAGATTTCTGGGCATATTTGAAAGAAGCATTCTTTGATCAACAATTGAATTTGTCTGAGGAGGAAGTCAGGAGGAGACAAAGGAAGAGAAGCAAAATGCTAAAAGCCGAAGCCGTAAGAATCAATAACCGTTATTGAAGCTTAGAGCTGTCGGATGTGAAAAAGCAAAAGGGAGCGAAAGCATCTTGAGAGGGAGGGAGGGAGGGAGGTAAAGGGTAGGGAGAGGGGACAGAGGGAACGTTGAGAGAGAAAGAGAAAGAAAGAGTGATGGCGGAAGATAATAGATACTTTTCTGCCTGCCTCTTTGCCTCCTACATCAGGTGGCGTATTACATCTTTGATCCGAGAGGCGACAGAGCGTGCAGAATGAAGAGAGGCCGAGAAAGAGAGACACCGATATACGAGAGAGTTTTGGCCCGTGGGCACTATGTCACGACTATCAGGACTTATCATCCGACGCGAGATTTATTTCGCATCTTCCGGAACTAGAGAACCGGGAAATAGCATCAAAGGTGGCCGGGAAGTAGCTCACGAACGGTGAAATAGGAGAACGCGGAGGAACCGGAGAGGAGCAGCAGGGGAAGTGTTATTGTTGGTGATCAAACGGTGATTTGGGTCTACTGGCTGAACAGCTTACTTAAGTGGAATGGGGGTACGGTAGCGACGGATTAGCGCCCTATTTATAGTTGAGGAAAATGTTTCGTCAGTCGTCTCATTCCTACTTTCGACTAGAGAACAAAGCGGCATGAAGAGAGTCTAGACAAAGTAGGAATGCGTAGAAAAAGTCCGCTTACTGGCGGACTTTTTTTGTCAGAAATAGATTCCGCATTGTCCCAAAGTCTGCTTCTCTCGACTACATAGATGATGAGATAACATGGTATATAGTTTATTTATTGTGATGAGGCGTCTGGTATTGTGATTTTTAGTCTTTAGATAATTTCCACGGCTTCTAAAAAGAGCGTACCGCCTTGATGGGGAGAGAAGGGGAAGCATTAGATCCAGCTTGATTTCAGCTCTCACGCGAATCAAATAAATAGATGGGCCGAGCGGGTTTATTTTCAGAAGGCGGATCAGAGGATAACAGACTGAGGTAATCTTAAGCTAACGCCATTCACCACATCGTTTACGGAGCGGTCCAGGTTTTCGGTTACGTTTCACACCGTTTCTTTGTAAACGACTGCTGCGAATACAGACATGCGCATGAAACGGAACCATGAAAATGTAAATTTCCAGTCCCCTATTATGTGACATAAAACGTGGCCGAAAACTCTTGTCGCTTCCAGAGAAAAATCATGAAATCAGGGATCACTAAGCATGACATCTAAAAGAACTCCCATGCAGAGGTCTATTCGCTCCCCCGCTCCCTGCTGTCTTTATCTTAGCGCTTGCTCATAGCCACTATTTGTCAGAGGGACTGTGTTGTCCTCCACTCTAGTCCAAGTGCTGTACTCTTCCCCCCTCAAAAAGTGAGTCTACCGACAAGAGCTCAGCTCGCATCTTTTCACATAGCATACACATCAACGTGAGGGCGTTTTCGCAATTCAGGATAAAAAACGGAAATTTAAAGCCTACCAATTCAAGCTTTCAAGGAAATGTGACTGTACAAAGGTAGAATTGCGAAAATATTGTGGCTCTAATTTGGATGAGTACGCACATATGAGAACAACAGCGTGTTCTCAGGACAATATTACAACGATGAATAGAGATAGCAGGGAACGAGAGATGATTGGCTAAATATATCCCCGCTCATCTACTATACGTGTTAACACGATTTCTACAATTGCTAGAGGAATGAGATCTGAGAAAAGCAAATTTATTAGTGTTATTCGAAGCGCAATCATATGTACAATTTGATGGGGTCCTTGCAGTCGTCTCTCTCCCATTGCTACTCATAACTACACGCTAAGATCTCGCCACAGCTCTGCCGAAGCCATTTAGTTCTGGGGGATTTCTCAAATCTGCTTTTTCTAAAACGTTAATACAATCTACTGAATTCAAATAACGTCGTGAAATAACGTGAATTGCGAAGACTTTGAAGTGCAAACTGAGTAAACTGACTTCGAATGAACCCCTAGCAAACTTAACTCTGCATATTCTCCTCTTAAATCGAGCATTTTCGCAACACTTGCCGGACACCTGGCCACTTCAGCAAGTCCATCTAATAGTTTTGACATCGGGGAACACGTAAACAATAGCCGTTTACTCCGAAAAATCATTTAAATGTTTTATCGGGGACCATCCTCCGCCGACGATGCCGACGCGTTCTCTTCTCACTAGCGGACTACTCCTTCTTCCGTTTTCTCTTGCTCCTGAAATACTCTTGTACAAATCCATTCCTTTGAGAAAGGTCCTCCGAAGAACGTTATAGGCGCTATAGATTATATTCAACGTTATAGGCGAACACGGATGCAAAAGTTGTTTTCGTTTCTTTTGATTTCCATGAAAGCTTTTTTCACGCAAAACACAAAAAAACGAGCTCTTCTAGTAACTTTTTCTTGAAATTTGAAATTTAATAGCAGTTATGGATTGAACAGACAGACAGACGCACCTACACATAGACAAGCATAGAAAATTTGCAGTTGGATATTAGTAATAAGTAAATTACTTTTTAATTAACACCTTACACGCATAATCCCTCTAATCGAAGAGCGATATGGTCGATATTTATTTTTATTTTATTTATTTATTGTTTGCACAGTACTGTGCGCGGCAGGATTAGGAAGGGTTACGGTAAGAAAGTGGAAGGAATCTTGGAGGGGGGGATACCTTCGCTTGTAAAATAAATCTTCGCTATGGGGTTGGGGAGGATGTTTGACGTTCAAGACTTCTAGATGGGGAAGGGCAGCCGCAGAAGAAGGAAAAAAAGAAGAGGGGACAGGAAGAGACGACTTGTTAGGCTACGGGGCACCTTTGACTCACAGCATTCCGCCCGGTGAAGAATGTGTCTAATAGCGAAATGACTACTATTTTGAATTTTCTCAAGAATGGCTGAACCAATCTGCACCAAATTTTCAGGACTTCTTGAGATCCCTATGATGAACTTAAGTTTTTAAATTCATGATTTTCCGCCTATTTGTTCGCCCATAGGATCGGAAACCGCGGAATGCGCGGAAACCGCTATTCGCTATTAGAACGCTTGGAATGCTGTGGACTTGCCTAAGGTCAAAAGGGATTCACCTCATCTTCTTGGTTGAATGACGGGGGAAGGGGACGAAAAGAGAGACGAAAGGGTCACCCGACCACCCGAGGCGAAGGAAGAGAGAATGAATGTCCTTCTAACTATATCGCCTGCAAAGGATGAGTGACTACATTTTATGTAATATTTCTCGACGTTTAGAAAACTACTAACACAGCATTCCGCCCGGTGAAGAATGTGTCTAATAACGAATTCACCAGTATTTTTGAATTTTCTCAAGAGTAGCTAAATCAATTAACATTAAATTTTCAGAACTTTTTGAGTTCCTAGTTGCGAGCTTATGCTTTTAAATTCATATTTTTTCGTTCACTGGTTCGCCTACAGGATCGGATCCTATGCGCGAAAACCGCTATTCGCTATTATTACGCTTGGAATGCTGTGCTAAACTTACCATCATTGTGAGCGATAATCGCTCGTTTACGAATCGACTCTATGATTGGTGCAGGTACCTTGTCCAGTTCCTTTCGGTGCACTAATACACTAAGAACATTTTGTAACATCAAACGACATATGAAATGCTGTGTGCGTGTTCCTTTGTTCTTTTGGAGTCATTCTAACATGAAAAGCTTGAAATTGATCAATCGTTCTTCCCTATGCAATGGCTGAAAGCGGTGGCACCGTTGCAGCACTCGCTAGATCAAGCGGGTAAAGAGCTCATTTCTAGCTCTTCTGAAGCGAACAAATTATAGTGGATTAAAATTATCCGGCGGAAAATCATTCCGAATATAAAGCGAGAGAGTGTGCAAAAGTGAGAGAATTAGACTCATTTTGGAACGGAAGAAACTGACGGATCGGTTTATTCCACTATATTCTACCTAAACGGTCTATTTGAGTATCTATGTCGAGAACTGTAAAGAGCTTTAGACACTTTGTGCAGGAGTTTGAAGATTGAGTGCTCCTGGAGGTAATAATTTTTTACCCAATATTTAATATCCGGTTCCGTCTGGATTCTTGCCAATTTGCCTTTGTGGCAAGACTCCATCGTTACATTTTAGTTCGCCGTATCTAATATGCCCAATGAATCCCATAATCTTTTACTGCATCATTTTACTCTTTTTTACTGAACAATGCATATTTTACTTTTTAACTTTTTTAAACTGAACAATAAATACACTATTTTACTGAACAATAAATACATACCACTTGGTCGCAGGAACACTAACCGTCTTCACTTTGGAAGGCCCAATCTGAAGAGTCTTTCAGGTAAGTGGACAAGAAATGCTCAACTTGAGTCTCAACTGTTTCCATTTTTTTAATTGTGTTACTTTTGAAACATATGATTAAAAACAAATAACTGAGATCTTCATTTATTTTTTCGTCGATAAATAAAAAAGCGTTAGTTCGAATTGGGCCAAATCATCCACATCATAGTTCCCAGTCTCATTTTTTCGTGTTTATTTTATCTATTGTGATTAGGGAACGAGATTTTAAGATAGAAAATCTAGAAAGTTGATCTAGCGATTATCTATAAAACGCTGTTAAGTCTTTGAAGAAGAAGAAGAAGTGTAGTTCCGACCGACGCCATCGTGAATGCTTCTCTAAAATTTGATATTTTTACACCCAATTTTTTTACCACAATATTTCCAAGAATCTAGGGTTTGAAAACGAATAGCAAAGCCAAGTTGTACCCGGCGATCCATTAAGCGAGCTGCAGTCGTCGCCCTGCTTATGTGGTCCAGGAGCTTCGCTCCTCACAGTGTTCTGACAACAGTGGAAATGTTAAGCGAACGAGATGCCAAAAAATAACCCTGATCTCGGTAGGAACTCTCGCACGGAAAACACCGTATCCTAAGCATTTTGTATCGTTCGCTTAACATTTAGAACACTGTGTCCTGGTCACACAACGCAGGCTCCCACAGCACGCTTGACGTCGCCTAGCATACGCTTTTTTTTTATTTCGGCGGGGCTTGGGCTTCGGCGCCCACTGGTCTTCTGCGCTATACATGCACATGAAAGGATCGGGGACGAGAGAACCAACCGCGTATAGCAAAAAAAATCAGAGTCGAATAAAAGCAATACTCAAGCAAGGAGGAGGCGACACTACATGCGACGAAGTCATGAGAGAAAGTCGAGAGATGAGCTGATTATCTGCCAGACGTTCAACCCCTTCTATCATGTCCTGTGTGCATGCCATAATGGTTTCTTCCTCCCTTCATCCTCCTCTTCATCGTCTCTCCCTTCCCGCTTCATTCACCCCGGATATTCCTGCCATCTTTCGCTCTCCTCACCAACCCCGCACTCTCAGCCGGAGAACAACTGGAAGTATGAGGTGAGAGGCGAAAATTTTTCCCGTTTAAAGAGACCCTTCAGGCAATATCTACCACGTACTTGACATAATTTGATAGCTCTCAATGTCCTGAGTCTCATACTCTCTCCTTGTGTAAAAAGTTTAGCACAGTGTCCTAAAGGCATAGAAAAAATATCTAAATAATAGCGAATCTGGCACCGCTTCGCGGTTTTATGTTTAGGCAAACGATATGGTTTGAAAACCAAACCTTTTAATCGCATTATGAGACCGAGAGAGTGATGAGGAGAATGAAAGAATGAAGAAAGTCAGACGATAAATACGCTAATCGCGCTTGGCTTTCAAACCCTAACAAACGAGACGCCTAAATATATGTGCCGCGCGTTTAACCTACAGTGGAGAAGCGATTCATTCGATTCAGTCATGGTTGATCAAAGATCAAACTTCAAGGTCAGAGTTCAAAGATCAAAGATCAACTATGGCTTAGGAATGTAGGTACTCTACTGCTAGGAGCATGCGACCTGAGAAAAGCAAATTTATTACAGTTACTCGCATCGCAATCATATGTACATTGGGGGTTACTGTAGCTCCCTTGGAAAGCACGAAACAGCCAGAATCCGGTCTCAAAACGAAAGATGGTGGTGGAAGATCCACTCGAAGGCCTCCTCCCCGTCCTTTTCTATCGTGAATTCAGCCCCGATTATCCAGTCCCGCCCGCTGGCCTGAATTTATGACATAGGCGCAGGAGCAGCGTAAGTCTTACAAGACTATCTGGGTGGGTCTTTAGGTATGTTTCGAGCTGGACAAATGATATATGCATTCTTTCTGAATTAATGAATTGAACTGGCACGGTCACCGACCATTTGTTGGGCCGCTGCCTCAGGCTTTTAGATCCGTAATTTGAGCTGCAGCGTACCTTCATCCACCGAAACCAGTGCGCATAGTCGATGGTTCCTTCAGAATCGGGCGGTCCCCGGTCGGGTGCTTGAGCGACTTGGATGTGACCTGGAACCCAATATTAGGGAACGAGAAACGGTAGGGTTTGAAAACCAAGCAACTTAATTGCATTATCAGACCGAGAGATTGAGGTATAGCAGGAAAGAATGAAGAGAATCAGACGATAAATACTCAGATAGCGCTGGGTTTTCAACCCCTAGGAAATGGACCAAGGTTTCGGTTACGTTTCACATCCCTTAGCAAACGGATCTTCCCTACACTTGCGAACGATAACCATGGAAATGGTTCCTTTGGATAACAGCAGGCGTCGTAGCATACACAGAGAAAAATATGTGCTCTTTTTCGCCCCTGGACATATAATGTGCCCCACCGAGCACCCAATGTGCCCAATCGAGCACATTATGTGCTCCATGGGGCACATATGTCCAGGGGCGAAAACGAGCACATCAAGGTGCCAAATAGAGCACATATTTCTCTGTGTGTAATGCTACACGAACAGAAGGGGAAAAGCTCAAAGTCGTCAATAACACAGGATTTGGTTATGCTTAAACTGTAAAATTGTAGACAGTTCGCATATGCAGATAGGAGTGAAACGTAAGCACCAGACGCCTGCCCAACTCACCAATAGAGCATGTGATTCATGTCTTTTTGACCAATATTTTTCGCAGCTTTTGGTGACGAAACGCGTCGCGGTTATGAATGATGTATGCAACATATACATCAAAAAGACGCGAATCACATGCTCTACTCACCAATTCGGCCCTTCCACGTCTCGATGTCCTTCGGAATGCCTCCCTCGATCTGTTCCGCGTGAAAGAAGTCGAATTGAATGAAGAGATTCGGCGCTTTGACCGTGTCCAGAATGTCGAGAGCTGCAATTCTTTTTTTTCTTCAAATTATATTTCCGCCAAAGTTGCTATTAGCTGCCCCTTACACGTTTTGATGAAATCGCAGGCTTTAATATGAAGCTGAATATTTAATGAGAATCAGCTTTGTTCAAGCAGCAGAAAGGTTACCGTCGGCAGCAATCTAATCTTCCGTGAAGGAGGAAACTGTAGCGCCTACGTCAGCGATGTGCACCTAACTGGCATATTTTTTGGGAATCTTCGAAAGAGCGGGTTCCGCCAACTAGAAATTTGCGGGTGCCGTCGTCGTCTAAGAGCGGTTTCGGATTTTTAACGCTGGGCGGGCGGAAATTCGTGAACAGCTAGTAGAGAGCTTTCTAACAAAAAAATGTTTGTGAGAATCGGTTAAGAATTGGTTGAAATCGTTTCACTGGAACAACACTGGAATATTACTGGAATATTCCGCCCCAAAACTGTTTTCTCTATTTAGGAACTTTTCCCACCCGCTTTTCAACTTTTCTAGGCCAGAATTTTATGGAGATTTCAAAAAAACTACAAAGCGGGTGTCGAATCTTTCGAATAACACGTGTTTTCACTGTGGCGCCCATTATTCAGTTTGCGATAGCTCCGTGACCGTACAAATACAGTATCCACGTACTCATTTTGCGGGTCAAACTTTGTATTTTGATCACAAAATTGCGGGTGGCTAAGGAATATTCCACCCCACGCACATCACTGGCCTACGTGCCTTACAATTAGAAATTGCATAGCATGCCATACAATTAAAGCGTGCGCTACAAAATAGGGACACCCTTAGCATGTCTATCGCTCACGAGCCTTACAATTAGTCGATGTATTATAATACCTTGATCGTAGTTGTTCAAATAGTATCCGGGAATCGAGATCGGATTCACAGGCTCGATCAGGCACATGATGTTGTCCTGAAGGAGACGAGAGATCAAAGATCAAATAACAAGGGACAAAGATAAAGATCAAACTACAGACCTGCCTCAACCGCTCTGCGGCATAGGAGATGGACTCGAGGAACGTCTGGTCAGCCTTCGCCTTGTCCTCCTCGCTGAGCGGGATGCCAGCCATCACGTGAATTCTAAGCAAGTAGTCTAGTTTGAACTTTTGAACTGGAGTTTGTAGTTTGACGCCTAGACGCACTTTTTGCAGTTGAGAATCCGCGCGTACTCGACCGCCGCCTCGACCTGAGCCGGGAATTCGGCCTTCTGCGAGGCGAGTGCCGCCGTGCCTCGGAAGCCCGCAGCCAGGTCGCCTAGAGATCAAAGATCAGACTACAAAGATCAAACTACAAAGATCAAAGATCAAATTACAACTGACCGACGGCCGCGTTGATGAGAACGTGCTGCAGGCCGTGGCGGTCTGCCGCATCGCGCAGGTGCTTGGCCGACTCGCCGTAGGGAAAGCTGACCTCGACCAGCTTGAAGCCGGCGGCCGCGGCCCGCGCGTACCTGCAACCGGAAATTGCTCGACCGGATGGCCTATTTTCCGGTTCCCGAGAGCCGAAAGGGAAAGGAAAGGTACCGTTGCAAAAGCGGAACCTCCGTGAAGAGGATGGAGAGGTTGGCCGCGACCCGCATGAAGGAGGCTTAGCCTGATGAGACGAATTCGATAGGACGTGCACGAAAGCACGGCGAATTGCGCACCGATTTAGGAAGATTACGAGGAATATTCTAAGTAGCTAAGAAGAACGGTAACAAAATTAATTAAGAGCACGAAAGCAAACCGCGTGCCAGAAAAGGAGTGCGTGAAACCGAAACGAAAACGAGCGAAAAATGGAAGAGTGACCCAATGCACTCTCCTTGTCACAGCGCGCTGCTGTGTTTAGCAGAAATTTCGCAGCGCATACGGTAGATTCGTTCTGAACATTTTGCAGCGCTTGTGATCGCTTTGCCTAAATTGATCTTACACGGCTTCTGTTTATGTTAATTTCTTGATTTTATTCGTTTTCTAATTATAGATGAGCACCGCTCACCGACCTGGGCCCCTCAAGCAAGTGCCGAAGGCGCACAAGGCTGGAAAGCACCGTACTAAGGGACAGGTACGATTCATTCAAGATTTTAAAGATTATAGCGCTTTATTGATGCTTCATAGTTGTTGATTGAAGCTCGAGCGGGATGCGCGAGGCCGCACGAAGCTGAAGGGACCGTCCGCCACTCGGAAGGCCCATCGGGCACTGTCTAAGGAGGATAGGTACGGTAGTTTTTCTTTTTTATTTTACATTCTTTTTGATTTATTCATCAGCACTTCTATATAGTTGGTCACGCCTAGTCCCCGCCTTACTCTGGTATTTTTTACCAACTTGGTGCCATGGATTTTGCCAACTTGGAAACAAGCTTGGGCTGGACTAGGAAATCGTATGGAAACAGATTGGTAATCCCTTGGCACCAGATTGGAAACTAGGCAGATCTGGTACCAGGTTGATAGTTATGTGTATTGAACCCCTCCCCCCCCCCCGACCTCTCCCTTTCCCTTTCCCATGTAATAATACAGATAAGGTATATCTAATTTATTATATCATAAGCGACACTGCTAAAATAGCTCATAGGATATGAATCATAGACTGCTCTACCAACATATCGTTGACGAAAGATTTTCGTCAGTAACATCTTTTTGCCTACATTCTTCTCATGCCCTTCGCGCGAGCAATCTCTCTCCGAAAAATAGGAATGAGAGTACAAACGGAACATTTTCCTCAACCACATCCACAATAGAATATAATAATTCAAGGATAGTATAAAACAAATCTTAGCAAGCTAATGTAATATTCTATGTTAGGCCGTATCACAAGAACAATCAAAAGCTTCGAAAGTTAAAAAGCCACAAAATATCACCCAGGTAGCTCCGTACGTCAACTTGAACGTCTTCCTCTTCAAAGGTCGATTCCTTGATGAGGTTGAATGGAGAGTCCCTAAAAGTAAAATATAATATAATCAAAGCGGACAACGGTTACTATAATATTATATGAGGATTGGTATTTGAACATTTTGTAATCAAAAATACAACACTAACATACGTAGGCAACTTTACCGTCAATTATTTTGAACTAGAGCCTACCAATGCACAGCCGGATGAAA
>LS858614.1:31668-50150 GCA_900490955.1 Micoletzkya japonica | reverse complement strand
CATTTGCATTTTTTGACATCATTGGATAGCTCTCATTGTCTTGAGTCTCATACTCTCTCCTTTTTAGTTGAAACTTCGCCGTTACTGAGAAAAAGCTGTGCAAAGATTTCTCTCGCTGTCTGCGTCTCTTCATTCCTCTCGTCTATCACAATCAATCAACCGCTCATAATTGGTTATCTCTTGAAATGAATGAGATGGTTGGAGGGACCCTTTAAGCATAGTTATTTGTACCATTTGCAAGTCACAGCCGGATAAAAACAATAGGAGAGGTCCGATTATTGTCTTGAACGGAAAACAAATTTTGCCGGATACTGTAGCATTTTCGGCTTATTTTTTCCCTAAATTTAAAATTTGGCAAAATTGACAAGTCAAAAGTCCATTCCAAGCGAGTGGTAGGTTCATCCGGCTGTGCAAGTTTCATAGGAAATCGTAATCATTTGAAAATTTTGAATGTATTTAATGCGTGGTAGACATTCTCGAGTCAAAAGTGGGCAAGAATTAATGCATTAAAAATTGAATTGAATTAATAATTATTAATTTTGAAATAATAATAATAATTAATTTAGGCCGGGCATGCGAGCACGAACTGCAGCGGTTGCTGCACATTGTGGAGCGCATTCCGACCGTCGAGGGAATGGGGGGACGGGCGGGCGGGGAGACGCTTATTGTGTACGAGGTGATAGCACTTTTTCAATCAATCGCATATTAGTAAAATCGGGAGAGATGCATATTTCTACAAAATACGACTTTGACCGTTGCGCTCGACTTTGGTGGATCTGAGCGCTGAAGCGCAAAGTAGGGTCTGGAGGATTACGGTAGGCGCCAAATTCCCGGTTGCCCAATTCCCGGTCCGGCCCGGCTTTGGTTACCTAAGCCAGCGGCAGTCGCGGCCGCGCCTCTGCGTGTACGAACCACCCGATGCGGGCGACGGCGCCGACGTCGGGACGCGTCTGCAACGCATTGCGTCGTCCTCGTTTGAATCTCCCGCCCTTTTCGTACCTGCGCATCAAAGACGAGCAGCGAGTCGATGGCCGAGCGGAAGGCAGGGGAGAGGTTGAGTTGGGGAGGGTAGGCGTAGAGGCGCTTCCTGGAAGGGGGGCTGTTGTTGAGAGATCAAATATCATTTATTTCGCATTTATGCCTTCATCTCAAAATACAGTATAGGTAGGGGAATTAGGCTTGGTTATTTACGCCTATGGAGCGATTCGGTATGGACAAGAGTACAGATGAAGCAATTAGCAATAATACCGTATACCTCTGAGCATTGATGATCTCGGAATTGGGCATCGAGTCCTTGAAGGGCATACGGTCGGTCACGACAACGTACGTAATTACGCCGATCGACCTGAAGATTACAGTATTCATTGGGATGTATCGGTTACGGTGGCCAACCCTCATATTTAAAAAAAACATTTAAAACGAGCTTACCACACGTCAGCCTTGTACGGATTGTACGGTTGGCCGGAGAGGATCTCGGGTGCGGAGTAGGACTTGGACCCGCAATAGGTCGTCGATGCTTCGTCCTCCACCTCAAGGGATCATCCCGGGATGGGCACCACCGATACTTTATTATTATTTTGGCGGTAGGCCCAAATAATTTTTTTTGCAATATTACTTTGGCAGGACTGATTTTGATAGAAATGCTCAATTGGTAGGCTTGATAAATAGTTCACCATTGCGTACAATGCTAGACCCGGTTTTAAGATTTTTTTTTTAAAAATCTGCGGAACATTGCCCACGTATCAAAGAAAAAAAGCCTTACGGTTCGTGCAAAGCCGAAGTCAGCGATTTTGACGCAGCTGGGCGAGAAGATGATAATGTTCTCGAGCTTGAGATCCCGATGGACGATTCCTTGCTAATGGGGGGTTACGGTAACTTTTGGCAAAATAGGGGGGGGCGATTTGCATTCATTTGTACTCGCGAAATAGCGATGAAGAATGAAGATACGCATAGATTTTAATGGAGAGGAAATGAAGGCATTGTCTCCTGCACTAGTATACGGTGTAGCGATAGTGATATCGGTGGAAGGAAGTCGATGCAGTATAAAATAACAATGATTTCGATGTGGCAAAGTGGTCTTTGATCTTTGATCTCATTATTGATCAGAAGCCGTACATACCTCGTGCATGTACGAGAGGCCCTCGACGACCTGTCGCATCCACAGCGAGGCCGCATCCTCTGCGACCGGGCCGTGCTTCTGGACGTGCGCGAGCTGAAAGCCGGCTTTCCGGCTCCGGTTCAGGTTCCGGATGCGCTTCCGGCTCTACCGTGCACCCTCACGTACCATGTCTCCGCCCCGTCCGTACTCCATGAAGAGGAAGACGCGACCGGCGATCTCGTCGCGGCTGAGCAACTTGACCAGATTCGCGTGACGAAGTCTGCAACGAGGACCGAAATACCGACCAAAATGCCTCATTAGTAGATGTGCATGCGCGTTCTTTTGTTCAGTATTAGAAAAAAGGTTTTTATTTTGTGTAATGTCGAAAATTAGAGGATGAAGACAAAACACCTAAAAGTCTAATCTCAAATTTTGCAAATCTATGTTTCATTTAGAGCATTCCGTTCGGGTCTTTTTGACCAATATGTTTCGCTTTTTTTTGGTAACGAGCCGCGGCGCGGTTATGCATGATGTATGAAGCATAAGCTTCAAGAGAACTCTCATGCACGGCACTGCTCGTTGGTTGGCGAGTTTACGAAGGCTCTTTCGGCATTGTGAATACTGTGGCAGTACGGGCTGCACATAGCTAGCGAAAGAAGTGGTCTCGTACCGCTCCCAGCACTCGATCTCCCGAGGCAGAAACTTGGTGCGGAACTCGTTCGTCACCCGGGCAATGTTGATTACCTTGATCGCAATCTGCAAGGCGGTGGCTGATCTGTGATCTCTCGGCCAAAGATCAAAGATCAACCGACCGTTCCGCCGTCCTTGAGCGACGCGGTCATGACCTTGGAGTAGCGGCCGGAGCCGATCCGGGTGGTGTTATCGATGGACACGCCTCGGGCGGCCAGACGACTGCGGAGCATGTGCTTGTCCGAGGGAAGCGCCTGAGGGCAGAGGGTTACGGTAGGGCTCTCGGTGGGTACGGTAGCTTTGGGAAACACGTCGCTAAAAGTGCAATTTTGAAGTAACAACGGTAGAGTTGGTAAGACATCGTATGGTATGGCCTCTCTTTTCACGAAGAGTGCTATCGGTAGGGGGGGCAGTGTACTGTACCTGCGTGGGCGGTGCATTCTCGTCGTTGCCTACCGCCGGCCGCGGCGCGGGCGTCCGCGCGTACGCGTTGCGCGGCACGAGCGGCTGCGCGGACGACATCGGACGCGGTCCCTGAACGAGGGGGGGATTATAAAGAGAGTGGTATGGACTACACGTTAGCAATGGCGGCATGTGATTCGTGTCTTTTTCATGATTATGAAACTATGGCTTACGTTTCTGTGTAGGGTGAAGCATAACTATCAAAAAGACACGAATCACATTCTCTATTGGCAATGCTCGGGAAAAGACCCCTGAATGGGTCATTGAGTGATCAAAGTGCAAGAATCATACGACGTGGGCACCGACCCGAAGTATGGGTGGTAGGCCTATATTTGTTCGGAATTTTACTTTTGTAGGCCTGTATTTCCTACGACATTTCAATTGGTAGGCTTGATTTCGTACACTGGTAGGCCCATTTCTCAAAATATTGCGAGGGAGGTTGCCCATGTATGGCAAGAATGGACCGAGACAGGGGAGGCTAATGCAGAGACGCAGACATGATAGCCTCCGTTAGTACGAGTATCGGGTCGCCTGCCAAAGTTTAGCAGGTCACGCCTATCGCAAACTGACATTGTGCGGTCTGAGTGGCTGGAGCATCTGGTGTCCGTGATGCTTCGGGGTGATCGTTGTCGTTGACGGACCCCCCTGAGGGGCTGCTGCTCCCTTGGCCGGGGAAATGGGCGGGTAGTGGGACGAGTGGGTACTGTAGCCCTGAAGGGGCATGGATGACGAAACCGTTCCGTCAGCAGTCGCATTCCTACTGCGTCTGGACTCTCTTCACGCCGCTTCGCTCTCTCGCCGGAAAGCGTGTTCAGCTCATGTATTAGACCATTCGATTCACATTTAGCATTTGAAGCGGTCTACAAAATAAAAAAAGCCTTGGTTATAGAGCACGAATTACAGTAAACTACAGTAAGACTGTGCCCGTATCTGGCCATTTCATTATGAATCAATTAACCTTTGTTCCATACCCACTACCGTAACCCCTCTATCTACCGTATACCTGGGAAGGCGTCACGGGACGCAGGTTGCTGTGGGGATAGTAGACGGAGGCGGGAGAGGACGAGCCTCCGGTCGGGGTCCCGATGTACTCACTGCGATGCGAGACCTGGAAAGCCGGGATTTAGCTATCTGGGCTAATCTACGGATCCGGCTCCGGATCCGGCTCTGCCTGTACCTGGTCTCCGCCAACGTGCCGCTGAAGGGGCGCGAGGGGGACGGGCGTGGAACCACTGCAAGGGGGGGGGGGGAGATAATGGAATATGGGTACGCATCGGTTACGGTAGGCAAAGTCGAAAATACAACCATCCTTGCGGGTCTTTTAATGGTGATGTTTCATGATCGGTTGATAATGATGGCTTGTTGCCCTCTGCTGGGTGAAGCATAACCATCATGAAAGCGGATTCCTTTGTCCGGAAAGCCATACTTTGAATGGCCGGTGTTGTTGTTGTAGCGAGATAGCGGACGGACCGGGTAGAGATGCTGTAATCCAGGGGATTATAATATATTTGGGGTTAAAACAAGGGATGCGGTATTTACCGCGATCGCATCCCTTGTTTTAACCTTTTAATTTTATAAAATAGTGGTAAATAGTTTGGGCATCGTTTTCGATCTTCATATTATGATTAGTGAAGGTATTTCCGTATACGGTAATGCTACAGTAGTCGGCGTCCTGTAGCGTGGTACCGTACCCCGTTGTGGGTTCGAAGGGTCGAGTGTGAAGAGGGCGTGGTAGAGGTGGAGGTTTGAGTCGACGTCTGGACGAAAGGGTTACGGTAGGTTACGGTACCCGAATAGACTACTGATTTCTGCCTACTGATCATTGATCTTAGCCAAGAGACTACTGATCTTTGACGGGTTATGCTTCACCTAACAATAAGCTCATTATTAATGGATCGTGGAGCACAACCATCAAAAGGGAATGTAATGTTCTACTTTGGCTATTAGAATAGTAGACGTGCTGTTGGCGGAATTACCATATCGATCAAGCTAGAGTCTAGTCTACCCCATACATGGGCACGAACCCGACGGTCTGCTGGTAGGCCCCTCGTTTTGTTAGAAACCTAACGTGCTAGGCACCACCTCTTTATAAATGGTACGTAATTGGTAACAGGCTAACAAAACGACAATGTATACACTGGTAGGCCCCAAACTAGAATAATTGCCGGTTTTCCTCTCCCCCCCTGATATCCCTACCAGATGATTGCCATTTTTGTGATGATGGTGAGGGGCGGTCGGCGAGAAGGCAGGTGTATAGGGCGGCGTCTCTGAAATCACAGTAAAGCAAGTGACGCAACGCGTGGAGAGACGCGTCGCGGTCGTCTAGCTATAGTTGCTTACGGTAGGGATGGTAGTGGCGGTGTCCGGCAGCGGAATCTTCACGGAGACTGCGGTGGTCTGGAAGGGGTGCTGTAGCTTGGAGGAGAGGGGAGGGTTACGGTAGTTTGCTCCTTGTACCGTTGAAGCAAAAAAAAGGAATATATCATCCCCTGCCAATATGTAAATAGAGATACAGTAGTTGGTAAGATATGGGAGGAATATGGGGGAACTGACTCGGGGAGGAAAGCAGCGAGAAACCCGTACCCATGACAAGGATGAGAGGGGGAATGAAGGCAGGGAGGGAAGGGGAAGGGAGGAGAGATGGAAGAGGATGGGATGGGATGGACCGGACGATAGAAGAGCACGCACGTAGAATGAAGGGAGGATGAGGGGAAGGGGAAATCACGTTTGCTTTAGGCTAATTACTGAAGACTGAATAGGGGGGGGTAATGAAATTACCGTATGCTATAGTGGAGTTGAACTGGAAAATGGGGATTTTATTGTGATTATGTGAAAAGTCAAAGAGATGAGAGATCTCAGACCACTCGAGGAGATCAAAGATCACCGGGGTACGGTAGAAGGTTTTGCAGGACGAGAGCGAGCCTGCGTGCGATGTGGCCGATCTGGCGGTTTCGGACCTCCCGAAAGTTCCCGGCAGGAGTGGAGAAGGTGCGGGGGATTACTGTAACTGATGAAAGATCAAAGATCACGTATTTGTGCCGATTCAAGATCGGGTGGTACGATTACCGCGATCATTCGTTGTTGGTCGCTATTGAAAGACAAAAATGCCTACTACCCTCTCGCTAAAGATGAAAGATCAGGTCATCGATCGCTATTCGAAGGCAAAATTCCCTGCTTTTTCTGAAGATCAAAGATCAAAGATCAGGTGGTCGGTCAACGGTCGAGCTATGCGTGGGCGTGCTGGCGTCGTTGTGCGTCGAGGGCGAGGAGTTGGTGGACGCGGCGGGTCACCGGATTCTGCCCCCGCTACTGCTGTATGGAGAGGACGACGGTAGGGTTTGAAAAGCAAACCTTTTAATCGCATTATGAGATCGAGAGAGTGATGAGGAGCATTGAAGAATGAAGAGAATCAGACGATAAATGCGCTAATCGCGCTTGGTTTTCAAACCCTAGACGACGCTAAGGAGGGGAAGGGTTTGAGGAAAATGCTCCGTCAGTCGCAGCATTTCTGTTTTAGTACAGCATTGCATTCGGGTCTCTTTGACGGTTACGTTTCACAATCGATTGACATGCGATCGAGGATAGCTCTTACACGACGTTTGACCAGTCCGCGCGTTCCGAAATTGCGGCTGTCTCTGCGTCTCTCTAATGTCCATGCTCTCTCGCCTCCACTCTCTTAATTTGCATATGTTGTGAGTAGAGCCCGCGAATCGATACCACCGATAGCTTATTTTTGCCGGTTACGTTTCACTGTCAACATTGCCAGAATCTCTCTGCCTAATACGTACGGTATGAAACATAACCCCGGAAAAATAGCTTAATTGGATTAAATGGTATCGATTCGCGGGCTCTCGTTGTGAGCCGTGACGCGTCGCGGCGCCCAAAAACAGTGAAACACTTATTGACCGAAAGGCCTCGCATGCACATCTCTAGCGTTTACGGGCTGAAGCATTTCGTACATATTTATTTATTTATTCAAATACACCGCGAGTGTGCGGCAGGGAGGGGAGGATGGTAAGAAATCTTGGGGAAGGAATAGGGGGAATCTTCACTTGAAAAATCTTCTATGGGGAGGGGGCAATGCTTGACTTACAAGACTTCTAGCGGTAAGACATAATGCAGGCCTTTAATTGCAGTTCCCCCAGACTCCGCCCCCTCCTCCCACCCCGACATCCCCGAGTGTGCCTCGCTGCGGTCCGTCGCCGCCTTCGTCCCGTTCCTGCTCGATGTACGGTAGTAGTCCGGACCGGGAATTGGCGGAGCCGAGTTTTCCGCGTTTGTCTAAATCCCGGTCGCAGGTGTCGCTGTTCGTGGGTCGTGTGTCGGCCGTCGCGCGGTCCTTGCTGATGCAGATACACGCCTTTCACTCGCTACCGTAAGCTACAGTATTCATCAGTTCTTGTCATACGTTGGGGGGACAACGTTGCCAAGCATATTTTGAAAGGACGGCCAACCATTGTACGCAATCGAGATTTACCAAGCCTGACAATTGACAATTTATATCAAAATCGAGGTCGTACCGTACCAAAGTAGAATTTCAGCAATATTTCGGCCTACCATCCATGCTATGTATGAATCGGTGGTAGCTGTCATACTTCTTGTTGGCAATTGCCTGTTCATTTCATTACCCCCACTGACGTTATTAAACACTACCACACTGCATAACGGCCAGAACTACTCCAGTCACATTCCCTCTGATTTGTGTTGATGGGGCACCATGGAATCGTGCATTGACATTAGGCGTTTCTCTACCATCTAAATAGTGCGTGTGAAACGGGCATCTCCCAGCATAGGTGGGCAGACTGGCCGACATTATTATTTCAGTTTCCGACCTACCAATGTATTATATACACTGAGATTTTGAGTAGCCTACCAGTGAGGTTTCTGGGCTAACGTGGTGCCTACCAAGCTATGCTTTGACCAAATGAGAGGCCTACCACCCGACCGTCTGGTCCATGCCCATGTATGCCTCCCACACGACGTTATGCTGCGTAGAATAGGTTCGTATGCAAATTAAGAGAGTGGAGGCGAGAGAGCATGGAAATTGGAGAGACGCAGAGACATTCGCAATTTCGGAACGCGGACTGGTAAAACGTCGTGTCCCAGGGCTGAAGATCTGGCTGGCGCCGGCGACCGCCCTCTACAGCGCGTGTGGCGCACTCTCGGCGACCTGCTGGCCGTCCTGGTTCAGGTTGATCTTTGATCTTTTATCCTTGGTCTTAGTGATCTTTGATCTCTGCTCGTACTGATCGTTGACCGTGGCAGATGGACGAGGTCGTGCGCTCGCGTCCGGCCATGAAGACGGCGTGGGCCGCGTATGCTAAGTGAGATAAATGTTGATCTTTGACCTTTTGTAGTTTGATCTTTGATCTTTGATCTCCGTCTGTTGTAGGTCGATGGACACGGCGCGGCACAATCCGGCGCAGTTTGGAACGACCGAGGCTGCCCTGAGGCCGTTTCTGGTGGCCCTGCAGCGGATCGAGGCACAGATAATTGCGGCCGAGTCGTTCAGGGTACGGGGAGAGTAGAGTGCGGCAGTCGAACCCTCCCTTTTTTTCCGATGCTGCCTATGCCTCACATATCATGCATAACCCCGCACGCGTCTCGAAACCTACGGCAATGAAGCGGTAGTGATCACATTTTGATTTTGATCATCAAACGGACGCGATTGCAGATCTGCAGTACGGAGAGTAAGGCTCGTCTAGCGACTATCAGAGTGCGATCGCAGTGAGCCAGCGAGCAATATGAAGAGAAACAGAGATGAAAAGCTTTCAAAAATTGGTGTTAGGCGTTTTCTAGTGCGAGGGGGGGGGGGGGATTCATGATTTCCAGACGCGGACAACTTCACCGTCAGTCATTTCCGACTAGGAACTACCCAAAGCCAAAATAATGAGATACTGACAAAGAGACGATGAGATTGCAAGAGGGGCCGAGAGATCGTGAATGTGACGGTGAATAGTAGAGCATTCCATAACGGGTCTTTTTAGAGACTACATTTCGATAACCAACGGATATCTAGCCGTAGACTCGTTATAAATTCATCGTGAAATGTAACCATGCAAAAGGAAATGATCTAGTGACTGGACGTAATGTCTCTGCTTTTGAGAACTGCTACGAGCAGTCGTTCGGGGCTCTCGATGATGACGGCAAGTTCGCGGAGCGAATGCGCGCGACCGTCTTGGAGCAGTACGAGCAGTGGGAGCGGGCGGCCGGTTCGTTGATCTTTGATCTTTGATCTTTCGGAATCGCTACCTGGTCTTTCAGAATCTTTGCCGTACGTGGGTAACTTCCAGGCAAGATTTTGAGAAACGGGCCTACCAGTGTAAATACGAAATCAAGCCTACCAATTGAAATTTTGTGGAAAATATAGGCCTACCAAAGGAAATTTCCGAAGGCATTTGGGCGCACCACTCATACTTCGGGTCGGTGCCCACGTATGATCGTTGCCTGATCTTTAGGGATTGATCTTTGATCTTTGGGGAATTGATCTTTGATCTCTCCCAGCTGATCTTTGATCTTTGCAGCGATCGACGTGCCGGACAAGCGGCGTCTGACCGCGCTCGTAGCTCTGGCGGCCTTTCACCAACTGCACTTTGCGACGAAGGACCGCAAGCTGTTGAAGGCGGTGTGGAGTAGTCACAAGAAGGTATGGGATTACGGGGGGAGGGGGGGGGGTATTGAGGGCAATTCGTGCGTTATTGCTCTTGGGTCTGCAATAGCCTGGGGCTTTGCCGATTTGCCGACCGTCCTTTGTCCGCGAAACGGACATTGGATTGTCCGAGATCGACCTTCTCGTTAGTATTATCTAGGAATACTGAGTTGTAACGATGATTTTATTTTTGACGAAAAAGTTCCAAAAAAAAGTTTCATTACGCCTCATTCCTAGTTAGTCTGCAGCGCTCTCTTCACGCCACTTCCCTCTCAAGTGACGGAGCATTATAGTCAACGATATTGTCGTTGCAGATTGTTCTCTTCCACCTGGTTGGTGACCTGGTGTGGTCTCCCTGCGTGTTCCTGCTGAGGGAATGCCCGACGGCCAAGGACGTAGCCGACAGGAAGAGCATCGAATTCGTCACAAATGCCGGGTTTGATCTTTGAACTTTGACCTTCCCTAGATCGCTTGATTATGAAGGCGGTTTGATCTTTGATCTTTGGCCTTTGCAGAAAGACGCTGTACGAGCAGCAGGCGGAGACGATGATTGACGAGGCGCATGCGATGGTCGGGCCGAGTAAGGTACGGGTGGGGAGTAGAGCTCTGTGGTTCGTGTCCTTTTGATGGTGACATATGCTTCACCTCCACAGGATAACAAGGCAGAGGAGGTTCAGCATCAGTTGATCGTGAAGCATAACCATCGCAAAGGAAAAATGGATAATGCTGCTGCAGGAGTGGTGTGCAGCCTTCCGGCTCGATATGTGGCAGACCCGCGCCCGCGATGCAGCCGAGTGCCTCAGGGCGGCCGATGCCATACTCAAGGTACGGTAGGCGACGGGCTACTGTCAGTTATACAATTTAACCCAGATAGGTAGGTACTTTTTTCAGGCTTACATATTTCATTTGATTCGTATCGATTCGTGGTATCTAGAGGCGATCGTTGTTGTGTTTAGAGTGCTGTATGAGTGTCCTTTTGACTACGTGTTTTCTTTTTTTTTGCAGGGTGCCCGGCTGGCCGATTCGCAGTCCCGACTGCTCAAGTCTCTGCTCAACTCGGGACAGCAAGAGATGGCCATGTCCCGAACGATGCTGCTGAGGGTGATGGAGGTGGTGCACAGTATCAAGGTATAATACTACGGTATCACTTTATGTAATAGAACCTTCCGGTTATGCGCCACTACGAAATAGCGGATAAATCGAGAATGTGTTGAATAATATGGACGAAATGCAAAGAATTTAAAGAAAATGTAATGATATTTAAAAAAAATATATATTGTTGAGTTGATTGGCCGGACCTTCGCTGACTACTGGCCAGCGGTCGTTGAGGTGTGTCAGATGGCGGGACAGCAGTGGAGGTGGGTCCTGAGCGGATTTAAACGGGATACGGTATGAAATGATAGTCAGTCCCTTTGGATATAGGTTAGGTAGTAGCCGTCAAATTGCTTTGATCGAGAGGAAAGGATGGGCGAAACTTTGCATACCGTAGCCCTCCCTGATCATTGCAGATGCCACCTCATCTCGGCTATAGACCACGGCCGTTCCGTCCTGCGGGATGATGTGCAGGCGGGAGACGCGCGCGCGACCGCGTCGCTTGACGCGCTCGACGTGGCCGCGTCCGCGTTGCTCGCGTCAGGTATACGGTAGCCTCGACGATGCAGGACCGTAGTTAGAGCACACGACGTTTTACCAGTCCGCGTTCCGAAATTGCGAATGTCTCTGCGCCTCTCCAATTTCCATGCTCTCTCGCCTCCACTCTCTTAATTTGCATACGAATCTATTCTACATAGGTCGTTGTGAGAGCATGGTCTTCAAGCCTTTTTGTTCTTTCACGACCAGCTCTCCACTAGTGTTCGGCAGATGACTCATGACCAAGTCATGAAAGTGCATTCTTTGTCTGCGTCTCTTCATTCTTCTCTCCTGTCTGTCTCTGTCCATTCTTGCACTTTCACGACCAAGTCATGTGTCATCTGCCGAGCTCTACTCTCGACGATCGTGCAATATCGTTCGCCTTTCAGCTACGCGAGCTCGCATCGTCATCGCCTCGGTAGCTCTGGACATTGCAGCACATAAGGTAGCATACTGGAAATTGAAATGCGCGAACTATTAGAAAGACCCCGCCTTTTTTCGCATACCCCCGTGCCCCAGCATTCCAAGCATCATAATAGCGAATAGCGCTTTTCGCGCATACGATCCGATCGTGTAGGTGAACCAGTGAACGAAAAAAAAGAATTTAAAAACTTAAGCTCGTCACTATGAACTCAACAAGTTCTGGAAATTTGGTGTTTATTGGTTTAGCTACTCGTGAGAAAATTCAAAAATAGTGGTCATTTCGCTATTAGACACATTTTTCGCAGGACGGAATGCTGTGGTGCCCCAAGAACACGGATATGAAGTTCATGAAGTGATATGCGAGAACTAACTGCCTTTGGCAATGTATAGATGTAAACTTTTACTAGCTGACAAATTTTAAAAAATTGCTTCTTCATTCTATGAAAGCATTTGCGTTTTGCCTTTAGGTGGTCAATTGTCGAACATTGCAGAAGCTTCGCAGCGTTGCCGAGTGGCCCCAGGTTCCGTCTCTTCTCACCCGATTGGAGACTCTGGAGAGGCCCCGGAGACTGGTGGCGAGGTGAGCTGTCTTTCTACGCGAGGGGTTACGGTAGCTAAAATGGCAGATTACGGTAGAATGTGTAGCAAGGGGGGGGGGAGAATAAGTATCGTGTCGTTATCAGCTTTTTCCCGGTTATGGTAACGACGAATACTGGTGTGTGTGCATGAGCATGAATATTGAAATATATCTGAAACAATGAAAAAGCATCAGAAAGAAAATCCTAGCTTTTGCAGGGTCACGGACTGTGGATTCCTCCTGTTCCACCGTCACCTCTTCCGGCTCTACTTCGGTACCGTAATGCAGGAGCGGCCGCATAATGACGATCTTACGGTAGGATTGTGGGCAGACTAGGGGCAGTTTTACTTTTCCTGAGTGATGATTTGTCGTAGTGTAATATTGGTGACGATAATTTATTGAGCATTTAAGATTATTTGCAGTTCTCAGCTCGAAACGATAATGCCCTTTTGCAGCTAACGATGCTGGCGGCGACCGACTGCGCGGCGCTCGCGTCGCGTGCGTCGCGTAACGCGGAGGGTGAGGCAGACGCGACGCGCGCCGACGCGTCGTCGACGACACTGCGCGCCTTCCAGACAGACGTTCTCACAGCCTTGAGGGAGGAACTGCTCGGACCGTTGTGTGGAGAGGTGGAGAACGACCTGCGCGTACTGTCCCATCGACATCTCAAGGTTTGATCTTTGAGCTCTGATCTCAGCCATTAGTGATCTTTGATCTCTACCGTACCCCGCTCGCAGGTTGACGATCGCGACAAGACGCCGGCCGAGAAGCACGCCTTCTTCGCGCGCATACTGCAGGCCCCGCCCCTGAGGCTGCTGGACCGGAGTGTTAGTATACGAGGTACGGTAGGGTATACTGTAGAGGATTCTCTTGATTAGAGCATTCCGTTCGGGCCTTTTTTTGACGGTTGGGCTTCACCCACCACAGGAAAACCAAACATAGGCTTATTATCAGGCGAAAAATACAGTAATTGATTATATTTTTCGGTGTCGTACCCCTCCCGCCCGCACGCCGCGTTTTGCTATATATAAAATGACCCATACCAGAGAGCAAAAATTACCTTCAAGCCGGACTAAAGACTCATGGATACCGCCGCTTGAAAATGACCTTTACTGCAAAAAGATTTTCAATTATTAGCATTTATCCCCTGCTTATTATCGATTGATCATGAAGCATAACCGGCCAAGAAACCCCGCATTGAATGCTCTACTCTTGATCACTCGTTATTCCGGCTATGGTTCAGTGTTCATGTTCTCTAGCGTTCATAAAAGAGCGTGAAACGTAGAAAAAAAGAGTCTCATCGACCGTTTGTCCTGCTGCAATGATCATAGATGGGCACGGTTGCAGGTTCCGTGGTTGGGTAGCTTACAGCAGAATTTTTTTCGCAAGTATTGGGTAGCCTGCTGCAGAAAAACAGGTTGACTAAAACGCTCGATCTTTATGGGGGAGTCACTGCAGTAACCTACCAGCAAACCCTGCCCATTTATATGGCAATATGATGAATTGGCAGACTTCGTCGAGGACTATCTCGAGCGGACCTTCTACAATCTGACGGCCGTTTCCCTGCACGATGGACACGCGTACGCGAAGATGGCCATGCTGGCGGAGTTTCGGTAGGTATCATACCGAAACAATTTTCCTCAACCGTATGGTTGAGGAAAATTGTTCCGTCAATCGTCGTCTCATTCCTACTTCGGACGAGAGAGCGAAGAAGAGAGTATAGGCAAAGTCGGATTGAGCGCTGAAAAAAAACCGATTAAACTATTCACCTAAGCGGCTCAACTATCTTTTAGATGAATTATAGCATTTAGGCGAGAATCTGTTTTTTTGCTCCATAAAGAGTATGAAGTAGTGTAGTAAAAGTATAAAAAGAAACTATCGTAAGACTAGTTTGGGTGGTATATGCACGAATTCATTCAGCTACGGTCTGCACCTGCTCGACGGGCATCTGCCGTTCGCGATCCTGAATCAGGTTGGGGTTACTGTAGCTCGCAAAACTTGGCACCGTGCCAGTTCCAGGGCCTCGACGTGGTCCACGTAATGAAGGCGCTCAATACGTTCGCGACCACCTTCAACTACGATTTGTACCATAATGTGAGCACGGCTATATTAGCTGAGGATTTTGTGTAGAGCATGTTTTTTTGATGATTATGCTTCGCCATCCATGGAATAACAAGTCATACGGAGCAGTTTCCTCAACTATATCTAGAAAAGTGTTTTCAGTTATTCGTCGAAAAGAAGTCGTCATCGCGGACTCTTCACGTGCTTGGCTGGGATCACATGGCTAACTCTCTGAGGACTCACGGAATGGGCGTGGTCAATACGAGCGTCAATGTAGCCTACCAGTTGCTGAGGTACGGTGGGAGGGACTACGGTAGTTTGATCTACATAATGTTATATGGTAGTGAAAAATGTTAGGTACGGTAGGAGGGACTACGGTAGTTTGATCTACGTAATGTTGTTGTATGGTTGTGAAAAAATGTTCCGTATGTTGTCGCTTTCCTATTGACGACGAGAGCGCGAAGCTGTATGAAGAGACTGATCTTACGAAGTAGGGATGACCGTTTACAGATGGAATAATCGTACCATCATTGTAAGTGGTAGCGTTCTATGATTTTGTTTGCAGAAAGAAACTGTCTATTGTCAACCAATTCCTGGACGACGAACACGTGAAGGCACTCCTAGTTGCGGAGACGAAGACGTTTGAGGAGAATCGGAAGCAGTGGGGAAAGATGGTACGATTGCGTTCGGTAGCGCTTCTCACTATTAGATCTATCCACTTATCTACTGTGTATATATAGTACTAAGTAGGAACCTAGCAATTCGCCAAACAATGCTATTTGCTGTGTTCAGCAGGCTCTGCATTGTTGATCTAGGACGTTCTGTTTTCGGCGATAATAGATGGTCGATTACAGTATCCCGTGAAGCGTGCGGAGCGCCTGAATCGATCGATGGCCGAGTTGGGTACGGTAGGCGAGGAGAGCTACTTTGACCGGTTTCGCGTCACGATCACGCAGGTGGGCAGTTGTGTGATGGTTGAAGTAGGGAGGAGGCGACTGACGGAACGCTTTTTTCCATCAACTATTTCTGTTCAAGCTCGGCAACGCACTGGGCTTCGTGCGAGCGATGAAGGCCGCGGCCGATATCGTCGTGGGCGACGCGCTGGTGTACGACAGAGCGGATGACGAGTGGATCGAGTGAGTGGAGATGGGAGGGAGCAGGGATTGTTAGTGTTGGCGAAACCCGGAGAGACTTGCGTTTGCACTCGCGAAAGAGCAGTGAACGAAAGAGAACGAATAATTGACGAAGAAGTTCCGCCAGTTGTCGCATTCCTACCTTCGACGACGATGAAGCGAAACGGCATGAAGAGAGTGGAGTGCAGACAATGTACGAATGAAAGCGTTTACTGACGGAGCGTTTTCGTCCATAATATGTACTGCTGCAGATCGGGCGACGAGAGCGATCCAACGGAGATTGTGAAAAGGCTGCTGAAGGAGAACCGTGAGCAGGACGTGCGGAATCGACAGTACATCGAGGTGGAGCTTAATGTTTTGTGAAGCTTTATCATTATCTAGATGATTAGCTAGTCAATTTGCTCTAGCAAGGAGACGTAGGCTCTTTTCGAAAGAGTAAACGAGTTGAAAATTGGAGCCTTCTATGCTGGTCTTTTTTTCACTGTGTAGGCACACTCGTGTCACTACGGGAGAACGCTATAGGTTGCTCAGTAATTGATTGTTATACTCAACATCGCAAAACCTCGAACGAAAGTTGTCTCGCGCTGATAGACGAAGTAGGAATGAGTTTGCTTACGGAGCTTCCTATCCTTCAGAAGCTGGTGCTGTTCTTCCGTCGCGCCTTCTCCTCCTCTCCGCCGGCCGCTCCTCCCTCCTCCTCTTCTCCCGCCCCCTCCACCTCTTCCAATGCCGTCCGCTTCTCTCACCTTTCCTACCTCTCCATCCTCACACCCGCCCTTACGGTCAACTACGTCGAGCACATGATCGCGTGCAGGTTGGGGAACGATCTTGAAATAATCTTTACTTTAATCTAATTGTAAGGATCCGGAATCCAGGTCACGCAATTTATATGATGCACTCGGAATCCGATAAAAGAGTACGTCGAAAAAGATTTATCAAGGCACTTTTTTCCTCCAAAATCTTGAGAATCAATGCGCGTTTGCTTTTAAAATCCATATGAAAAATGAAGGCACTTCGAAATTCTACGACGTTACCGTTTTGCCTATGCAGAGAGCGGTCGCTCCGTCGTGCCCCCTCAGCCCCCGTCGCGGGCGGCTCTTCACAGGCCCCCTCGGGTGCGGGTGGCGCCGCAACCGAGGCGAAGGAGCTGACCTACGTCGACGACGGATTCGTTATGGGTACGTACGATAGTGAGGGCTCTGTGTAGAGCATGCGATTCGAGTACTATTGCGGGCCACGTTTCACGATCAAGACCTTATCGCTTGCTATCGTGGGTAAAGTATATCAAGGAAAAGTACACGAATGGTAAGCTCTACTTGTCTTTCTGACGCCCTTTCACGGTTATGCGCTTCGTGGGAGTGCCCTGTAAGCATGTTTTTGGAATTGTGAAATGTACCCAGGAAAAGAGAATAGAGAAAGAAGGCTTGGTTTGGTGAATGTTGTGAGTGCTGGTGAATTTTCTATCTATTCCCCGCACCCTTTCTTATTGCGGGAAATGTCACGACGTGACTACAGCGTAGTGCATTGCACACCCAGCATGTGATTCGCTTTTGTTCTGCAAATAAGCTACTTTTGTACGTTTCCCATTGAGTGTTCGAATCACATGCTCCTATTTCCTTTTGGTTACGTTGCTTGTTGAATGATGTATTAAACATCACGAGTGGATCGCAGATCTCTAATATTAATACTTATCCTCGAGCTAACGTTAAAGCGTGTTATCCCCTCGCACCACAATCCCTTACGATGCACCTTGGCGTCTTCTTTTCTTTTCTGTCTCTATCCTCTGCACATCTTTTTCATGTTTACGTACTTCGTGTGTCTTTGGTTTGTGTGCAGTTCTTCATTGCATATTTACACCGGCGGCCACTCATTTTCATGTGTTGCATATGTATGCCGCAGAGGCATTGTGATATAGCTATTCGTTCATTTCCGGTTGATTATTGACTAGCGGGGGGGGGGGGTCACTATTTTCACAGTTGACCAAACTAAATCGAATTGCAGGAATGACGTACCTGCTGACGGTCATCGACTGCTGGGAGTCCTTCTCCGCCCTCAACTGGTTCCGCTCCGTCATCGAACGCGTCGAGGAGGAGAAGCGGTCAGTTCATTTCCGATAAGAATAATAACAATTATAATAAAATAATTAATTATTATTAACACATTACGTTTTGTAATTTATTATAGTACCTAGTTAAGTGCAATTAGTAATCTAAAAATAAAAACCATAAACTTTTATAATTGTGAAATATATTTGCCATTTTCAGCTCCTTGGATGAGGCGTCGCGCGGCCTGGATGCGGCGAAGACGAACAACTTGAAGATGCAGCAGATGGACGCCTACGGAAAGGTTAGCATTTCATGTTTCCCTAAACATACGGTCGATCCTTATGAATAAATGTCAGGGCTGACAATGAACAGCAATATTTTAGGAATTCAAGCTGCTCTCGTGCTCGTTTCAATCGGCCAAGATGATGTTCGCGGTAGACGAAGAAGAGGAAATTGACGACGATGACGATTCTTAGATATATTACTGGAGGAAAAGTTTCGTCTGTATAATCATTCCTACTTCGTCTGTGCTCTCTTCATACCGGTTCGATCTTTTCTCAGAAATAGGAATGATACAACTGACGGAACGTTTTCCTCAACCAAATATATATGATCTGCACATTACTTGAATTACCCAGATATTATATTCTCTTCAAATACTATTGATTCAATATAGGTAGTTAGACTCTCCTTGCAATTTTTTAGAGATGTTTTC
>LS858614.1:4001-28222 GCA_900490955.1 Micoletzkya japonica | reverse complement strand
GCGACGCGTTTCGTCGCCAAAAGCAGCGAAATATATTTGTCAAAAACACCCGAATGGAATGCTCTTGTCTTGATTATCCGTTGCCGAATGTTCCTAAGGAAAGTTTCCTCATTCCGTGTATGCATTTCGGCGGCTCCTCACAGTGATTCGACCCTAAAGGGAGTGCGGCGTTATGACGTTTCGAAAACGTCGTCCGCGCCGTGCACTCGCAGGCACACCACGGCCTACTCTCTAAAGGAAATTTTGGCGCTCGCGCACAGTTTATCATTTTTCTTCCGGTTTTTTGCCTTTATTTGTTGAATATTAGGAAAAGTTTCGTATCTTCAAAGGATCTAAGCAAAATATCAGTGAAAAGGTGCATTTTGACCCTGCTGAAGACGTAAAACCCTTATTTCTCAGAGATTATAAGAGACTCAAAAACGAACTTAGTGCCATCTGATAGAGCTTATACCCTTCCACAACACTACGGAGAGTTTTGTTTCGATTGCTTGCCCTATTCGGAGAAAAAGCAAATAAATGAAATTGAAAGATGCCTTTTTGAACCCTTATTTCTCAGAGATGAAGTATACCATGATCATCTTCTTCTAGATAAGGATAGTATGCTTGGTCGTCTAAAGCGCTACGGAGAGTTTTGTTCGAATTTCTCAGGAATAATATTGTTATACCCTGCCAAAGTTGCTCCGTCGCTCTTCCGAAACCATTTTCCGATTAGAGATACAGCAACAATACATGCTCGCCTTGACTTCTGCAACCAGTTGGCGATGTGTCCTAGTGGATAGCGCGTTCGTTTTGCAAGCGGATGGTCGGGGGTTCGAACTCCACCCCGCGCCCCCTGTTGCATTGGTCGGATCACTGTGCTCCTACTTTATTCAATCTCTTACTACCTTTCTCATACAAGAATTCAATTCGAGGAGGTCTACGATAACATATCGAACTTCCAGACATAAGATGGTATCTATCTGATTAGAGTTAGTATAATTATCACACATAAGTAAAGGTGAACAAACAAATTTTTTTCAATAATGTCAAAAGATCTAAAGCTACCTAATGTAGATGTATAGCTGTTTCACCTCCTTTCGCCAGACAGCTATACACCCCCAAGAAGCCGAGGCTCCTCATTGTCAGTGGCGACCTCTTGGGAGTAAGGTCTAATACATAACGGACTATTACGTAGAACAACAATAATAAACACTAACACATTCAAATCACTATTTCTAGAATTGTTTTCTAGTAGAAATAGATATAATAGATTTATAGAAAATATACTATTCTATTTAGTATTACTATTATAGAGCTGAAATAGGGAAGAAGTCTAAGATGGTCTTTGACATTAAAAAAGGTAAAAATTCCTGTAAGACCTTCTTAACGTAAAATAAAACGCGAACCTTCTTCGCTCCATTCGCCTCTCAAGCATGCAGATCGACGACCATCATGTATAGTAGTAGACGAGCGAACAGACATTGGGTTTGCGGCCGAAGTTCGAACAGAGTAAGGGAGGGAGAGAATGTCGATTGAAGAGGTGTTGTATAAGGTACCTCTTCACTCTTCTGTTGTAGACGCGACAGGAAGATGCCCAGTTTTATCTTCATTGAACGACAGCAAATGATGAGAACTGAATCACTTTATATTCTCTGTCTATTCAAAAATACATAGATGCTGGTGAAATCTTGCATGAATGATCATGATAATTGGATGGCACTTTTGAAACCCACATACAATTCAAGATATGAATCAGATGTGGTTCAAACTTTCGCATATTTGTTGGTCATATGAGATTCACAGCGAATTGAGGAGATCCATTATAATCAGTAATTTCTCCTTTATTTTTTAGGAATGGACACGTCAATTCTAAACGAGGAACCTTACGATATAGAGAAAGTAACGATCTCTACGTATGCTTAAGCTTGCAAATAAACATACGTATACACGGACTTTTTTGGTTGTAGATGAATTTATTAAGTGGACACCTAAATTGGGTCTGGTGGTGAAGACGCTCTTCAATTTCCCACTTACAATCTTCATCGAGTTTGTTGATAAGCAGCTCAAGAAAGGGTCGTTTCATGCATAGCCCAAGTGGAACCGATCGAATGCGAAACTGGGAGAGGAGAGAGTTGAGACGAAGTGAAACTGGGCGAACAGTTAGGTGACTGCGGTGTATATAAGCATAGGCGGGAGGGAATTGGACAGCTTTCAATATGAAGCATTTCCTTCTCGTTTGCCTGCTCCTTGCCGCTCTTGCTGCTCTGGCCATGGGTAAGTAACTTTTTTTATGTTATTTATGGTTTCTTACCTTTACCCTTACACATTGATGTGTGTCTTACGATTATGGCTATTTGCATATTCAATAATCTTCCCAGTAAATTTCATGCTTTTAGCTGGCAACAAGCCGATTCTCACTGAAGACCCTGTTCCTAAGGAGATTACCATCACTCTTCCTCAATAAGTTTCTGTGAATCTCGCAGACAATGTATAAAATATATAATTCATGAACACTATTAGAGATGCATTGCACTTGCAGTATGAAACAGATGGAGTTGTCAAACAGTTAGCCTTTAAGTCCTAAAAGATTACAAAAGTTTATCATATAAGACCCTGTATCAATTCGATATGTCAGCAGGATTAACGAAAAGCGAAATTAGTAAGCGAACTATCTCTCACACGCGATTCTTTCCTAGAATCTTTTTGAAAATTGATAAGATATTCGACAGAGTTTATATAAAACATTAACCGGTTTTCACAAGAGAAGGCGCATGAATAGAGCATGCAAGTCATGTGTTTTTGATGGACATGCTTCACCTATATGAACATAGCCAAGGGTCCACAATTTAATTTTTTTTCTAAAATTGCAGATACCTCACTACGTGAATCATATGCTCTATGCATGAGACGATGAATTGTTGATCAGTGTTTAATGTCGGCATTAGGGAACGAAAATAGACCAATTTTTGGTTATGCGCAATGAGCAATATCTCTTTCGCTGGTGTTGTTGCGGGCTCATGAAGCATAATCTTTAAAGTGGTCCGTTCCCGTTCTCTAGTTTTACACGATGTTCTAAATGTTAATCGAACGAGCCACTATATTTGGGCCAGAATGTTTTCGGTGCTCGAATTACCACAAAAATCAGTGTTTTTGTTTTTTTTCGGCATCTCGTTCGCTTAACACTTGCGCATTGCTATTAGAACATTGTGGGTAGTAGGGTTCTCTTTTTTGAGCTTTTTTCACGCTCAGCAGGGAAGTCCCGGTATTTCTAGTAGCGTGAAACATAACCGGGGGAAAAGGGTCAAAAAGAGAACCCTAGTGGGTAGGGGGAGGGGGGCTGCCGTGGTGATCAGTAGCGGGCGAGCCGCGAACTGGGCGTCGTCGTAGGCTGCGTTGCGTTGTAGTCGTCGTAGTAGCGGGCGGCCGAGGCCGGTTGATTGCCGTGAGGAGAGCTGACCAGCGGGTCGACGAACTGGCCATCCCCTTTGCCACCCATTCCGCGGTAGTAGTCAGTCGCCCACGGATCGTCTTGCACGGGCCTGAACTCGAGAATACACTATGCTTGGCCCTCCTAATGGGTCATCTTTCATAACATACTGAAAAAAACGAAAGGCGCGATGACCGCTCTATGGCGAAACGTAATCAAGAATGTGACCGAAGGGCCCGGTTTTGAAAACCCCTATTATGTGCACTAATCGCTATCGCTGTTTTCTGGGTGCTGGGGTGCGACGGTGTTTTACAAATGCATAGCGCACGTACGCGGTCGGATAGACTCCGGCTCGAGGCAGAGGTTGGTTGGAAGGCGACCCGTGACCTGGAAGAAGTCAATCGTTTGGGATCGCACAACGTTCTGACGGCAGTGCTAATGTTCAGTAAACGAAATACGGAAAAGTGCGCTTGATTTCCGTAGGAACTATCGCTCGGAAAACATTTTAACCTAAGCATGTAGTCTCTGTCGCTCAACATGCAGAACATTGCTTCCGACTTACCTGGAGGGGCGTTTGCGATGTATGGCTTGGTGAAGACGTCCTCGTAGCTCTCAAGGTAGGCTCCCTGAAGTATTCATTCATTGATCCTTTATTTTCACCTTCATTGAGTAATAAGTACATGTTATAATGGACAATAATGTGGTGAAAGGTCCGTATTCACTAGGTTGATTGTATCCTAGAAGCTTGGCTATCATAAGCAATAGTATGTATTTATATGTTTGCAAGCAAATGCTCCTTGCTTTTGCATCTATGATTTGAGGAAAGAGCCAACCTGCTGCTGCCTGGTGACTATGGGGTGCTTGTGCTTTCCTGCTCGGACCACCGACGCCACGCACGACATGGCGATGAAGGCGGGAATGAAGAAGAGCGCCGCCAGACCTCAAATATACTGCTGTCTGAGATTACCCCTCTTGCGGATATTTTCTTCAATAAACTTCAGCTGCGCAGTCAGTTTAGCTGTAGCTAATCTTACCAGTTAACTGTATTTGTGCGACACCTTTGGTTCAGCATCTAAGTCGATCGAATTCTGTACAGTGGAATAAACCGATCCATCAGTTTCTTCCGTTCCAAAATGAGCCTAATTCTCTCACTTGTGCACACTCTCTCGCCTTATATTCGGAATGATCTTTTTAATCCACTATATCATACCCGCTGCCGCCCACATTCCCTGTATCGGACTTCCGAGCTGCGCGCAGCTGACCGTTCCAACGTCGTGGTAGACGTCGTAGACGTTGATGCACGACGCCGTCTTCGTCAACAGGTCAGTCTGAAGTCTCGTCGTGAAGGCAGTTGGTCAGAAAGCGTGAAATGTGACACTGCAACTTGCCGTTAGTTGTTGCGCTTGTTTCGTGAAGTTGGCAGAAGTTGCATCGATGAAGTCATCAGCCGATATCGTGAGATTGGTTTTGAGGTCAGCCAATTTTGCGTCGCTATCGTATTGCTGCAAACGCTCGTTTCCATTTATAGACTAGGTGATCGCCTTATTACTGGTTAGCAACCGTGTCAACTACATTTTTCCAACTTATCAATGCAGATTCTAGTTCAATTTCTAAGCAGTTATCACACTTAAAAAATTGAAAATAAGATATTTTAGTTCATACCGTAGCGTATGCCAAAAGCTGGTTCAACTGCGCCAAGGTATTGTTCAGTTCAGCAGTCAGAGTATCGGTGTCCTCGATTATCTTCTCTGTCGTAATAGGATTGTCCTGCATTAACTTATCCGTCACCAATATTTAAATCTCCTCTATTTAGTGCACTATTGGAAGATATGGTTTATATTTACTGACAGAAATGAGAAAAATAACCTTTTCCGCGTTGGTGAAATTCAGTGCTTGCAGCTTTGAGACGTATGTTGTCCCGACATTAACTAATGTCTGGAAAGGTGTTTGTAAGATGAAATGATGGTACGAGATTAAGGACGGACCGTTAATTGTGTAATGGCGCTGACGGGCAATGGTACAATTGTGGTTGCTTGTATAGACACGTTGATCTGATTGTTTAATTTATACATTTTTTATAGAGATCTACATAGAAATTTTTTTTCCAGTCTTTGGCAGCAATGCTGATGAGAGATACTTTGAACAGAACGAATTAGAGGAGTTCGAAGATAAAACAATTACAAATACTCCCAAAATTTATTTTAAAAAGACATGCCAAGTGTAATTGGCTATAAAGCCTCAGATCACCTGGTTTTTGAGATCATCGGTGTTGAAAGCATCAATGATAACATTAATATCAATGATTTGTTCTCCATCGAGCGCAACCATCAATGTGGAGCCGTTTTCACAAGCTTTCATCACGCTCCTTATATGCATAGTTTTCAATTGCAAATTCTTAAAATGCTTTACACTTTTAACGGTATGTATTTTTAACTATTTAAAAATATTTTGCATAGGCCTTAAAGCCTAGAAATATAAAAATTTCACCTTCATAGAACCAAAACATAAAAATGCGACTATGTTTTCAAAATAAATCTGTTCTATTTTACTTTATAGTGAAGTTTATTTCAGTAAGGCTATAGAATAATACAGTTGGTTATAGTCAATGTGAACGGAAAGAAAAACTTACGAAATATTGAGACAGATTGTGCTCCCATTCATTGTAGGCAACTGTACAGGATTTACAAACGTATCCAGCGTATCGAATATCTGATAATTTTTTCATTAATTTTTATGAAGTGCGAAGCTGAAAAACTGTGCATTGTCATTCGCTGGTGTTCGATGTATATTTTTTTATATTTTGTAAAGGCCTTGTAAGACCTCCCCATTATTTCCTACATTTGTGGAAAATTCTCCGTCAGTCAATCACCTAGTGCATGCTCTGATAACGTCTACTCATCTGGATATTTTTATATATCTTGAATAGCACAGATATCATCTCTAGATTTTATTATTTTAGTTTACCTTGAGCGATGAATCGTAATATAATGGTTGGCACACGAGATCGATCCCATATCCAAATGCAAGGTAAACCCTAGAAATGTAAATTTTGCGCCTTAATGCGTATGTATTTCCAAAAGAAAACCAACGGAAATATTTATATACATTACTACCGGTTGGTTGAACGCGTGAGTAAAAACTCACGAGGCCTGTACCATTGCAATCCATGCAATGCCTAGAGAGATGATGAGGAAGGTGATGAGCGTGCAGCTTAGTGAACAACATCCGCGACTAGGCGGAGACTAAAATTAACTCCTGAATTGTTTTTTTGCTTTATTATAAATTACAAAGGCATGCCTCTTGAATAACTTCTCCTACATACATATATCATTTTTTATCCATTTTAATGATTTTTTGTTCACTTGCATTGGTTCGCTGAGAACGTTCCACATAGAATTTCAGATGGTAATCCTCACTATCTCTAGGGATTACTGAAGGGGCCCTTACGGTATTCTTGACAGCATAGAATGATCCGCCGCACACTGCAAAGGCGATGCCAAGTAGTACTATCACCGAGGGAATGATCATGAGCAGCTTGAAACCAGCCCGAATCCAGTTGTAGACGTCAACCTGCATAAGAATATCTGAATCAGCGTTTCCTCGTCATGGGGACATTATTCGACCTTTCGACCATTAACTGTTATAAGAAATTGAGGTTACTTTAGATGTAGTGTATCAGTGATATTTCACGGTAGGTTTCTTTAGGACGTACTTCGCTATTGTTGAGGTGTTTTTGGTTGAAGTCCTGGATGCTCTTCACAATCGCATCGGTCTGATTCGTTACTTGTTCCATGGCTTCACTCGCACTGTTGATAGTGGACTGCAAAATTTTTTTGCATTGATAAAACTGAATAAATTGTGTTGGTAAATTCCTTCCCGTTTAAAAAATCTTTCTTGGTGCTTTGTGATAGTGATACGGGCAAGAATAAAGGCATTCTTACATTAACAGTATTCGTCATATCGTTGATGCTTTTTATCACGACGTTTATAGGATCGTTACTCTGAAACAAAAAAAAGTTGATTTCAGAGAGCGAAAGCTTCATTAGAAATGTTCCGCTTACCGCTTTGTCTATAGCATCTTTGAACTGATTGTACACGTCATTGATTGATTTCTGGACGTTTGTCAGCGTCTGAAACAGACAATGGTTGAAGGCCATAATAGTAATTATAATAATAATAATAATAATAATAATAACACTAGCAATAATAATAAATAATAATAATTTTTAGCTTGAGCGCTCACACTTATCGTCGTGGGATCGGTGAGGGTTGTATATATTGTGGATACCAGCGTTTGAGCTGCATTCAGTTCTTTTACAGCGTCAGCTCCGTAACCGTAAGATGGGTCGCTAATTGCCTGAGTTGATTTTACTTACTTTATTGTTCAAGGGTTGAATTTCTTGAGAATCCGTACCGCTTTGAGCTCTGTGGTGCAATTAGCTGAGAGAGCAGCCTCCAAATTAATATCATTCATAACGTCGTTGAAAGGGAAGGTTGTGAGGTCGTTTAGACCCGAAGCGTCCAAGAATGTCGCCGTTATCTTAATTGTTTTCTTGGTTCAGGAAATTTCACTTTGAGGCCAGCTGTAGAATGTAGAATCATGTTAAATCATAAATGGAAACTACTGTCCTATAGGACGTTAGGATGGGTGCCGGCTTCAGAGAAACCTAGTGTAAAAAAGCTTGTAAGGTAAGGGTGTCTGCACAACTCTCAGGACATGACAATGACAGTCCATATACATATAATATGTGTAATATCATAAATACCTCGTCAGGAATTCCAATAATGTCATTCTCAACTTGCGAGAAACCGCTCGCCGTAACACACTGTAGCTGATCAGTAATGAAGGTCGTATAATTATCAATGCCTGAAATGTGTATCTAGGATAGCCTAGGAAGTGAATAATGAAATTTATTTTGGTATTATTGAGGAAATACGTTGCGCCAGTAAATTCCTTCCTGCTTCATCTGGACTACTCATAACGTCTTGCTCTCTCGTAGTAAGTATGAAGGACTGGGATAATAGAACCTTTTACTCAACCATATTATCTATAATACTTTATGAGTAATATTATTAGAAGAGGCCTTGTCTATCAATAACTTACTGTTTGAGAGCAGCTCCAATTGGTCTGGTACCTTCTTCGCTCCACCCATTAGATCGTCGGTTGACATGGAGAAGGTTACAATGCCCGAAATTTAACATATACATTCGATATAATTATAGATGACAATTTATCAAATCGAAAATGCGAGTTTTCGCTACAGGGGAGGGTAATGAAAATTTAATGATCAAGGGATGAGAAACCCCTTCACTAGTGTTTACCTGTTATGATGAAAGCAAGTCCGACGATACCCATGACAATTCCAAAGATATTGCAGCAGGCGCTTGTCGACTGAAGAAGGAACGTAGGAAATGCGTTAACTTTTAGACAATAAGCAAGCCCCGAATCTGCTCATTATCAGAAGCGCACGAGTATCGCGGATATTACCCTAAATATTACAGCTCTATGCCTGCTCCTACGACTTTGCTTATCTGGTGTGGCGTCCTACTGCTAGCTAGCTATTTCCTGCTGTGCAACGGTTTGAGGACTCCGTGTTGCTAGCTACTTCTTTCTGTATGACATGCGTGGGCAGGGTCTGCCGGTAGCTTACTGCAGTGGTCCTCCCACACATAGATATCGCACAATTTCGCTAAGATATTGCTTTGCAGTGAGCTAACCAATACATGAAGTAATTTTGCAGTAAGTCACCCAACCACGGTACCTACAACCGTGCCCACCTATGCTGTGTGATAATTTCAGGAGCCCGTTTTTTTCCTCACGTACGCCCTTGTTGGAGTGTCGACAGGAGCAGGCCCAGCAGCAGACGAAGACGGAGGAGAGGAGGGTGAGGAGGCAGAAGAGGCCGCCGATGCACAGCAGCACGATGATGCCCACCTGCCGTCACAGTCTTTCAAATGTTAAGCGAACGAGCCAAAATGCGTAGGGTACGGTGTTTTTCGTGCGAGAATTCTTACCGAAATCAGGGTTATTTTTCGGCATCTCGTTTGCTTAACATTTTGACTGTTGTCAGAACACTGTGCCATTGACCGAAAGCGTAAGCCCTCATTCCTACTGTATCTGCACTCTCTTCACACCGCTTCGCTCTTGCGTCGAAAATAGGTTAATGAGACGATTGGTGGAGCATTTTCTCAACTATGCATGGGCTAGTGTTGTCCAGAGTTGGTCGTGTAGATTATGCTTCTGGCATTTTATTTCATTCTAGGGGATAGAGAGAAGTGAATGTGCTGCATACACGTCCGCCAATGCTCATTCCATTGCAATGACTGTCAAAATCGCCGAATCTCTTATCATCTTGAATGATATTTCCCTGTCGCCAAAATATTATAATACGATAAGGTGTCACGGCCGCACCTAGATTGTTCTGACTAACGGACACTACGATAGTGTCATGTCTTAAGAATCCTAAGAATATAGGTACCTGCGATTTGATAATGTTTCCGATGAGTTCGCTGCTTGTCATCCCAGGATCTTGCCCAAATAGAAGCTTGGTTATATCCTGCAAACATAAGGGGCGTTTTTGTAGTTTTCATCATGCAATACATCTGCTTGTATTATATTTACCTCTAATCGTTTTCAGTGATTCATAAATGCATAGATCATTGTGCTATGGATATTATGGAATGTGGTGACCATATGAAATTTTATAGAATTGGCAAGGATAGGAATGTGCTTTCATAACTATTAAAAAATATTTGTATGACAGGGAGTGATAACATTAGCACTTTATTAACATTGTCACAGAAAACTGAACGAAATGACATTTAGTGCTGTTAAAATAGGTTTTTGGCGGTTATACTGCATATGATTTGGCGCATCTAGGCACCGGTGGATCCTCCGTTTTTGTATCAGAAATCAAATTCAGTCGAAATCGAGATCAAAATCACTTCTGCAAACACCGCTATAAGCGATACATCTTCGATCTCATTGTCAGAGCAGCTGCAGATTAGTTTTCTCGCACTCTCGCTTTGAGTTGATCTTGCCTTCGAGCTGATCGTGATCTAATCCTAATGGAAAGGAGGCGTTGATTTTGGTTTGATGTTTAATTGCGTGAGATTAGGAGAAAGGTTCGACGACAGTACTTACCGTGATGAGCTCATCAGAGAGGCCGCCGGAGATGCTGTCTACCAGGTTACTTGCCAGGTCGTTCCATCCTTGGTTGGAGGCCGACACGCTTACCGGCGTGTACGGTAGACTGCCGTAGCAGCCTGAGAATTGTATATGGAACAGCATTCCGACCGAAAGGGAAGATGTCTAATAGCGAATTGGCAGCTAATTTTGAACTTACTCCACTACTGCAGAATGAATCTTCACGAAAATTTGCCAGCTTTTTGGACTGAAGGGGAGGAGCTTAAGTTTTTAAATTATTGAATTTTCGCTCATTTCTATGTCCGCAGTGGCGATAGATCACAGCGGAAATCGCCATTCGCTAATCGAACGCTAGGAATGCTGTGATGGCCAAAATATTGTCTGACAAATTATGGTTGAGTTCCGTCAGTCGTCTCATTCCTATTTCCTACGAGAGAGCGAAGCGGTGTGAAGAGAGTGCAGACAAAGTAGGAATGACGTTTACTGACGGAACTTTTTCGTCAATAATAGCTGAAAAAATTTCACTTACTCGCCGCAGATTGGGCGAAGGTGAACGGCATGAAGTTGCCTCTGCAATAGCACTATTGTCGGTCCTCGTATTCAAATTTTCGCTCCGCGCATTCTTGATTGGCGTCATTTAGCATAAGTGCGCAGCCAAAGTGCAAATAACCAACGGAAGACAGAATCATTACCGTCGGAACGCAAATTTGAATGCGAGGATCGACAATAGCTCACGTTGAACAGTAATTAAAACGCAAACTGAAACGAACGCCGTATTTGGTAGATTTCTAGTTCGATTCTAGCGAAGATGTTAAGCTGTGGAGGTGGAGACCTCGACTTTGCAAGTGTTAGAACGTCTGAGTCAGCCGTGTGTGTTACACGTCTGAGAGCAAGCTCGAGCTTCAACATGAAAGATAAGACAAGAGGAACTCATCGCGGCAGATCCTTGTACGGAGTCGAAAGGAAGTAACATATGCAATTTCTATGCAGTACTGCTTTTACTAGATGTTATTATCAAAAGTCGGATTCTTTCGAAAATTGACAAAGCATGAGCAAGCAAAGCAGAGGAAAGTCGGTTGATCATTTAGTCAGACAATGCAATCATCTATCATAAGTGGAGACCGTGAATTTACTAATGTATTGAGACTGATGATGATAGATGAGCAACTGATTTAGGGGGTAATGTGAGAAAGAGATACGGCTTATCTGACAACAGCGTATCTCGTTAATGAAATCGGAAGCATCGAGCTGATAAGCGGGCAAAGAGTCCTCTGACAGTTATACAAGCGCCGTAGACGACTCACAGGCGAGGAAGAGAAAAGAAAGAATGAGTCAGAGATAAGGATAGTGAAGGCGGCAAGAGACGGGAAAGAGAGAGAAAGAGAGAGAGAGTGGGAGGCGGAAAGTGAGCTGTTAGAATAAACGGGCGCATTCTTTATTTACATGACGTCAAAACGATGACCGAGGTACCACGCTACGGTATTCGATTTATGAGTAACGCAGTCAATATTTTATCTTAAAAGACGAACGAGATAAGCCCCGGATTGTCGGCATATAGGGGACAGGCGGAAGGACGGAGAGAAGGATCGAAAGCTGTATACACACAACTCTGAACACGCCCGCAACTTGCTGATTCCGTGAAGGGAGGCGAAAACAGTGAATGCATTGTACTAGTAGCTAGTAGCTAGGGGCGGGCAAAATAACTGTGTACATACGGGGGTTCTTTCAGTCAATACGTTTCGCTGATTTTGGTGATGAAACGTTTAGTGGTTACGTACGACGCAAGAGACATCGCAAGGCATCGAAAGAAATCTCATGCATAACTCTAAAAATAACGGAGCGCCGGCAGCATAAGGAGAACGCGCATTGCTTATATTGCGTGTTGGTCACCACCTACAATGTCACTGTCCATTCCAAAGAATGAAAGGGAAGAAATCATCGAAGATAAGGACTGTTTAGCTACGCCCAACGATTATTATATACGAGCGATTAGGCCTGCGTCTTACCGTTTACCTGTATTAGTCAGAATTTGAAGAACGACAAGGTTAATCTCACGCGCGCTCCTGATCGAGTAATGCTTGTAATTAAATAGTCAGACAACCCACTTTTTAACACTAGCCACTCTTTACGTCATGAATCAGGACACTATAGTCAGAATCATATATGATTCTGACGCTCATTTTCACATTTTGCGATTGATCTTCACTATCGCAATTATAACAACCATTATTCGAACGAAATACCGTGCAAATTAGAGTAATAACAAAAGTAATAGTGGATCTGGATCGTTTTCCAAGTTAGCAATGCGTGCTTCGCGAAATGGCGAAGTGCAGTAAAATAATCTTCCACTTCTTGATAACATAACATATTTTTGATTGTATTATGCGTCGAGTATTTTGAGCGAAAATTTCATGTTGCACAATTGTAAAATGTCGAATCATTTATCGTACTATTACTCACAACCATGTGCTTATATATGTAGTTGCTTTCCGCATGGATACGGATATACGTGTACTCGATTATATCGAAGGTGAGCTGGTTGGCGATGAATTTCAAGTGAATAGCACTATCTAATTGTTTGACAAAGACCGCTCACAACTACCTTCTACACGTTTGTGGATTATACGGAAGGGAGGCAAGTATAACTGTCGATCTAAAGTAATGCCTATGCCGTAGAGTGTTGACCCCTCTTCACGACCCCGTTTCTCTCCGTCGTTCCGTGGTCGTCCTCTGCGTCGTCTTTGTTATTCGCCGCGACAACCGGTGCGTCTGCGTACCTTTAAACGAGGACGCATTCGGTACCGTAGTCATGTTATTGGAGAGTAATTATTTTGCGTAGTGAGAGAGCGAAGGCCATAGAAGAGAAACTAAACGACTCCGTCAGGATGCTGTCGGGAATTTGAATAGATTACGGTCCCGAATGGAGATCCTTTAATCTTTCCGGCATATCGGTTGGACACTACTCTCGCTAACCTTTCATCCAGTTCGGCCTTGTTCTGTCTCGAGAAGCACGGATGCATGGGTGAGCTCAGCTTGACCGCGTCCTGAACATAGCATGTGATTCGTGTCTTTTTGATGATTATGACCAACGATCAGTTGATAATGAGTCTAGGGCGCTTGTTATCCTATGGATAGAGAAGCGTAGCCATCAAAAAGAAACGAATCACTCGCATTTCGTCGCCTACCAATTAGAGTTGCGCAGACTGGTCATTTTAGCCAATACGTTTCATTAATTTTGGCGACGAGACGCGTCGTGGCTAAGAATAATGCGTGAGACGTAGTCGTTCTACTGACCAGTCTGCACGCCTCTACTACCAATGCATTTGAATTCATTTGCATGACATGGCATGACAACAGCAACTATCTATTGTAAACCCTACTTTATCTTCTTGAAAACCTACCCATATTGTGTCCGGAAGTGGAATGTCACGAGTCTCCGGTAGAAATACGACAAAGGTACCTGAACGTGTGGTTTGAACGAACGGTAAGCTGAATAATTCGTAGTAAGGATGCAGTAGCCATATGCAGATATGTTCACAGTGCTCACAGTGTGCTAAATGTCAAGTGAACACGCCAAAATGTTTTGGGTCACAATGCTTTCCGTGCGAGAGTTCAACCGGAAATCAGGAGCTATTTTCGGCATCTCGTCTGCTTAACGTTTATCCTGTTGTCAGAAAATTGTGCGGCGTTTCATAACGTTTTCTTGATTACCTGCGACGAGCGAGAAGAGGGCGAAGATGGCCATGGGCACGATGGGCAGAGTGACGTCCGACAGGATGGCCACGTAGCCAGAAGTAGCCGATCCGAGACGGGAGATCTGGAGGTCAATCGGCAATCTGGTAGCTAATCTCGAGTCTACTAGTCAGTCTTCTTATCTTATATTTTACAATTATCTTGCAATCTCATATTATATTTTACACCGCAGTCCGAGAAGGGAGAAAAAATGGGAAGCTATGCTTAAAGCTTTTTTTGTAGAAAGACGCAAAAAAGCATACAGTCAGGATATGCTAATGCCTACCGTCGACGCGATGCCGATGGCGGTGTTCCGGAGTACGGTAGGCGACAGTTCAGAGGTGAAGATGTAGAGGATGTTGAATGCACACTGGATCAGCGACTTTCCGAGAAGCATGAGGATGAGCGAGACCTCAAGGAGATCTTCACTTCGTTGTCAGATTTAGGGAAGCTAAGAGATATTATATAAAGGGTATCATCAAACACTAACCGTAGCATACTGCATTTGTACTGCCCCTAGCGCCAGCAGAAGAATTATTCCCGCTCCCATCAGAGCGAACATTTGTCCACTGAAATTTAAAGGGACATGGAAGTGATTTTCAAGTGAGGCTTATATGAAAGATTTTGTCATATTTAGTATAAAAACAGAAGGAAAAATAATAAAAATTAATAGTATTCGAGAAATGATTTCTTGAAATTTCGCCCAACGACGACGCTACTGTGTCTAGCAAAAGGAATTAAGCCAAAAGCGACGTTCTTCTCAACGACGGAAGCCCGGAACGAAAAAATAAAATAAAAAATAGATTTTCGAGTTTTTTCTTCGATTTTTTTATTGTCACTATGTTTTTTCCTCACGTTTTTAAACCTTAGAAGAATTGTCTTCGAATTTTAAGACTTTTGGTTAGAGGCTGCTTCCTACCGTTAATTGTTTAGCATATCTCCGGAATCTTTGTAAAGTAGAATCGGCGCCTACTTACTTTTTTCTGCCAAAACTAAGCAGCACAACGCAGAAGAATAGAGTCGGAAACTCGATAGCCCCAGAAAGAGCGTTATTAAAGAAGAAGTTACCAGAGAAGATAGTTCTGCAAAGTAATCATTACTTGAATCTTCACATTCTCTTGAATCTTCACATTCGAGATACCTTCCGGGGGAAGATTGATCCGACAGTGCGATGACCAAACCGTAGTAAATCAGCGCGGTTGACGCCTGATATGGAATCCATGGTCTTTGTGTTGATTAATTAGCGTTGGTGTGAAATACGCAATAGCTATGGATTCAGAGATCTGCAACCGAGTCCTTTTGATGCCTATGTTTCATACATCATTCGTAACCGCGACGCGTCTCGTCACCAATAGCTATGAAGCATACTGACCAAAAGGACTCCAGTGCAGATCTCCTCTACTATGGATGCTATCCAAAAGACTGCGCACCCATAAGAAGTAGAGAACGAGATTGCGCTTGAGCAGTTCCCGGGACTTGAATAGGAGAAAGACGGAGGAACTGTCGTGCTCCCGCTTGTACTTAAGCTGCTCCGCGTGACAGATCTCAACGCACATCGCCTCAGTAGGTGAACATTTGCCTCAAATTATCGTGAGCAGATTATGGTATCATAATCTGCTCACGATGGCTCAAATTATCGTGAGCAGATTATGATACCATAATCTGCTCACGATAATTTGAGCTATTTATATTTTTATCGAATTAAAGGAGCCGAACCACGAGTTTCTGGCCACATTCGCTCTTTACGTCATTCTTTAGATCTAATCATCCTGATCTGGTATTCCGAATCTTATGCGATTTCATTCACTCCCTGTGGAGTACTGAAGGTGCAAAGAGCAACGCGCTTTTAGCAAAATTGGATATACTGGCTGACTATCATGAGATACAGCTCAACTTCATTGCAAGATTGATTTTTCACGCTGTTCCGATCATTTTAAGAAAAAGAACGATTTGAACAGATGAGAGGAAGGGCTACCCTGAAATTGCATATCAGGGTAGCCCGGGAATTCAAAATGCTACCGTACTCGTGGGCAGCTCATTTAACAGCTCACCAGTCCCAAATCGCTCGGAAGACTGCATTTGTTGTAGCGACACGCCGACCGGATGACCGACTCCGCCTGGGCAAATGTATAGCCATTGTGTCACACCGACGATTGTACGTCGCCAAAGAGCTTATTGCAACAGAAATATATATATATATATATATATATATATATATATATATATATATATATATATATATATATATATATATATATATATATATATATATATATATATATATATATATAAACGTATACCTCCTTGAAACGGCCCTTGATGATGAGCCACCGAGGCGACTCGGGAAGGAACAGCATGAGGATGACGGCGACGAAGTGGCAAGCGTAGGCGAAGTGCTGCAAACGTCGAGGTTGAGGGCGTATGCCCAGAGAATATGACTCTGACCAAGTTCTAGTAAAAAAAATTGAATCTCGAGACTGGATTCTGACCACTCGCATCGTCTATCTACCCGGTCGTCTTACGTGAATGGACAGCCAAGATTTCGTGAGGCAGGCGCACAGCGCGAGTACCGCATAGCCGAGGGCCCAGGGCGCGTGCATCAGCGAGCCGACCAGCGACCGGTAACTTGTTCCTGACACATTTCCTTGTAATATTCGAGGTCTAGAGTAATCCGTGGATGCATTTATCACCGATATGCAAGAACGATCCGAAACAAGGAGACAGTGTGAGATTCCGTCGTATACTAGTTGAGAGCGGGCATTTGAAAGGCTGATACCCGTGATCTCCATGCAGAAGACGTATGCTGCCAGGTCGCCCGCCTCATTGAAGACGGCAAGGAAGAACCGAAGGAAGAGGAAGTGCTGAGAAATATCAAACTAAACTCTTTTTTTGCAATTACATAAGCTAGACTCTATCATCAACAAGCGCATGCGGTGGCAATTAGCGAGTAAGGAGCGAATAACCTAGAATTGTGTTTTGCTTTCTTACCCAATAGTGATCGCCGTAAGGTAAGATGACGGCGAAGGCTAGCGAGATGGCTCCATACAGCACGAGAGCTGTCTTGCGGCCTACCCTAGAGAAAAAAGTTAATCATGCCTAATTTTAATTAAAATAAAGAATAGGAAACGGACTAGCTTCGGTTATTTTCGTAATCTTGCCTGTGTAAACAGGTTTTTTAAAGGGATGTGAAATGTAAAAAAATATGTTTCCGGATCGTCGCTAATCAGAACAGTGTTCTGTGAACAAAACAGTCGGAGGAAGAGTAGAGTTTTGCGGACGAATCATTTTCGCCAACGAATCATTCATCATCTTTGGTCACGCGACGTGTCGCGGTTATGAATGGGGCATGAAACATAGTCATCGTACTGACTAGTCTGGACAACAAATAAGGATCCTTACTAGAGCATTCCATTCGGGTGTTTTTGATGCGTATGTTTCGTATATCATTTATAAGTGCGACGCGTCTCGTCGCCAAAAGCAGCGAAACATATTGGTCAAAAAGACAGCCGAATGGAATGCTCTAATCCTTACGCATCCGAAACCATTCCCGAGAAGACGCTGCCGACCAGGTAGCCGAGCGAGTACGTGAGGTGGATGTGGGCGCGGCCCCAGTTGTCGTCGCACACCTATCACACATCGTTCTGTTCACTAGGATAGATTCTTATGCAAATTACGAGAGCGGAGACGAGAGAGCACGAGAACTGAAGAGACGCAGAGACAGTCAAAATTGGGAAAATTAGTACTGGCGGAATGCCGTGCTATCAGTACTGTATAGAATTAGAAATAGCAATTGGTATATAACTCGGCCTTATTACAGCCATTGTTTAAGCTTAAAGGTAGGAAGCAGCCTCTAAGCAAAAGTCTTAAAATTCGAAGACAATTCTTCTAAGGTTTCAAAACGTGAGGAAAAACATAGTGACAATAAAAAAATCGAAGAAAAAACTCGAAAATCGCATATTTTATTTTTCCGCTCCGGGCTTCCGTCGTTGAGAATAATGTCGCTTTTGGCTTACTTCCTTTCGCTAAACACAGTAGCGTCGTCTTTGGGCGAAATTTCAACAAATCATTTCTCGAATACTATTAATTTTTATTATGTTTTTATACTAAATACGCCAAAATCTTTCATATAAGCTTCACTTGAAAATCACTTCCATGTCCCTTTAACTTTAACACCGATTATCATCCTAAAAAAAGGAAAAACCAACCTTGTCGAATTGGGTTACAATGGTGTGCGTCATGACCTCAAAACGCCAATTTACAATGCTAGACGTTGGATGGGTTTTGTACCAGCCAATAAACCCTACCCATTGAAAAACAGTAAGAAATGTTCACCGAATCGTCGTACTCCCACTTGTTGCATGATTTGATTTCCGCATCGGGGAGGCTCTAAAAGGCGTTTCTGAAGCTCTGAAGATGTACGACGAGTAGACGCGCTCATATTATTTGCTAAAATCATTGCATAACAGTAAAACCTGCAGTTCCTTCCACGACAGGCCCACTAGTGAGTCGTAGTCTCGATCGTAGTACGTACACCGCGAGTGCCACTTGTTACCGCCCGGCTTGTACGTACCCTGAAGACGAAAGGGCAAAGATAAATCAAGCGACCGGCCAACAAGACCTCTGGAAAGAGCACGGACGAATTGAGTATCTGCTGCCAGGTGTAGTCCCTTCCGGCGACGTCGATCTCAGCACGGGTGAAGTTGGATATCTGAAAGGTACGTCCCCTATTCTCCCTGACCCTCCAAATACCTAGTACCAAATCAAATACCCAATACCAAATACCAATTACCAAGTGTATGCAATGTTTCGCCTACCTGACACCAATGATCCGGCTGGTACATCATGTACACGACGGACAGGTTGAACATAGCATGCGGAATCTGCTGAATCGATACGATGATGTAGCACATCATCTGCCAGCGAGAACAGCCGCCGATCAGCTTCAGGATGCCTATGAAGGCAAGAGTTTTTTTAAAGATCAGAGATCAAAGATCAAGGAGAGAAAGATCAAAGATTACCTTCGAAGTCGATGCGGGTAACGTGCTTGTCCTTGCGCAGCAGCTTGTACTGACTGCGTCTCCGGTAGTGCTCGAGGTTGATCTCGTCTTCGCTGCTTATACGAGGCCTGTAATTCGTTACTGCATTGTCAGGCCGATTGTAGCGTAGCACTCTTTGACCTAGAAAGGAAAAGTCTATGGTGCAGAAGAAATCTTTAAAAAAATGATCAGATGATAATGCGTCTACTTATCCTGTGGTGGGGGGTGAAGCATAATGAACGAGAAAAGCTGGGTTAGGCTTCAATTTGATCGATAAAAATAAAAATCATGTCTTTCAAGTGATTTGAATTTTCACTCTAGAATGGCTTACATGGTAGACCCATAATTCTTAAACCTTACTGCCAAGGGGTTTCCACTGAGGAGCCTCCGCCCCTTGGGAAAGGCGAAACAGCTATGCACCGTTTAGCATTAGTTGTAGATTTTCAGTTTTAGCGTAGTCTATAAAACGTTGTCTTTTCTTATTATTTAGAACCAATAAATCAATAAAACTTTTCTTCTAATAACCGTTATGGAATGCTCTACCACTCACACTCCATGGTCGATAGTCAGCTCGTCTTCCTCCTCCTCCTCTTCCTCTTCGTCCTCCTCGAAGACGAAGTCGTTTCCGAGTACGGGCGTACTCGCGGCCGCCAGCTGCCGTTCCCGTCTCTCCGTCGTCGTTATCAGATCGTTCTCGCTCTGGAAGATTGTCAATAAGGGGAAACCACCATTTCATCAAAACGGTCGCTTAATTGTATGTAGACCATGGTTGATGAAAAGGCAATGGTCATTAATGGTGGTTTCCTCCATAAGTGATACCCCGTGAGACATAGCTGAAGATGAGAAAACGCGTCAGGGCTTACCTCCGCAAGTAAATTTTTTCCTATTTTATACCGGTAGGGGATATATTGAGAGCTATATTACTAGCATATTCCTACCTGTGTCAAGATGGCGGTGGTCTCCATTGGGAAGAGGTCGGCCGCAGTCGAAGGCGGACCCTCGCCCTCATCTTGGTCAGCCATCTACTATGTAGAGCATTCCACAATGTTCAAAATGTTAAGCAAACGAGTCAAAATGTTTGGGATCAACTGTTTTCCGTGCGAGAATTCCTACCGAAATCAGGTCTATTTTTCGGCTTCTCGTTCGCTTAACATTTGCACTGCTGTCAGAACATTGTGATTCCATTCGGGTCTTTTCCATGTATATGTTTCACGATTAACTTATAATGACGGCACCGCAGTAGGCGAAGCATAAGCAGCAAATAGACCCGAATGGAGTGCTCTACTAAATACCAAAGCATTTAAAGGAGTGGAATTACAGCAGTAAAATAAACATCCAGATAGACAATCACATAGGAATTTCTTCCACAATAGCTTATTCATTTCTTCGCAACGCCTAGACGAGTGAATAAGCGGCAACCATTCAAAACAGTTCTTTGAACAATTCACGCTTAGTTGTAGGAACATTTAATTTACTTGTTGCATCCTGAGTTACTCTTAAAAAAACTAATATTAACGCGGACGGCCATATGCATAGTTATTTTTAAATTATGATTAGCATCACTGCACCGGAAATAGAACTTTGTAGGTATATAAGCGAATAAGCGCGTTATCAAGGGACGAAATAGTGAGAGAAGTGGAGAGTGGCTAAGTAGGTGACTGTTTGCTCTACGTTCTTATTGTTAGAGGCGCCTTTATCAGTCGGGGGTTTCAGGTAGAACCATCAAATAGGGTCTTTCTGGTGGACGTCTTTCATATGTATCGGGATATTGATGGATGTATGTCATAAGTGCAACATAACGATAAATACGACTTGATTCTACGGCACTAGCAAAAAAAGTGACTCTTGAATCTCGAGGTAGCGACGATGAGATAAGGTGTGACGGTGAAAGGGTGTGGTGCCAAGTACGGTAGCTGCTCTGGCCGGTGAATTTTGACGATGGAAATTTAATGTGTTGAATTACGTTATTACTGCGTGAGCATGTTCATTTCGCTGATATGGAAACCGAACGGGAGGTCTCTTCAACGCAGAGCGAACGAGCGACAACGATGAAATGCAAAGATGGTTTACGCCGGTAGAATGATGGATCATAAACGTAAGGAGTGCTAATGCTGAGTTCGACCTTCCCCGGAGAGGAACCAAAAGCTCAAATTCGAGAAGAGAATCGTCAACCCTTAACCAGGTGAGGGCCGCGGCAACGAAAGACGCCGATAAGCAGCCGTGAACAGCATAAGGAAGGTGAGAGATAAGCAACGACGAGAGAGCAGGTGAACTGAAGAGGGAACAGAGAAGCAGAGACGTGGTGAGAGTGCATGTATTATGAGGAGACGACTGTAGGTGAAATAAAGAGTACAGGAATAGCACGCGGCGATAATGCAGCGATTTGGTTCGATTAGCGCTCAGGCTACAAGACGACCTGATATGCTGAAGACGTGCTATTCCCGAGGTAAGATTATGAACCATTTTTTCGCCTCTGTTCAATAGTTTACTGAGTTCTGACTGTGTAGAAAACTCGACGAGAGAGCATGCGGAATCGAGAGAGTGCAGACAAGTTAGCTCTGCTGTACCCGGCGACCATGTTGCCGTACCTACCTACATCGATCGGCACTGACCATCGTCCGGTTTGGCGTGTTTGAAAGAACAGATTTGGAGGGGAGTTAGAGAAAGTAACGTGTACAGTATACGTCTGCTAAAGAATAATACTAGGTGTCGGACAGAAGTGCATGCGTTTGGATTAACATGTAGGCAAAAGATGCAGAAAGCGAGAGTTACCACAATCGAGACAAGGTACAAGTGTGATCGGCTACATTGCATGCTCATAAACTATACGTCCAGCACCAGGAAAGTTGGGAGTTAGAGTACCATAATTGTATTGAATATGAATATCTAAGTAATTGAATATTTTATTGAATACGTTCACGCGTGCTTGACCGCACGTGTGAACGTGTTCAATAAAATAAATAATTACGTGTTGGTATGATTACAACCAGGAATCCTAAAGCGGTCACACGGCTAACTCAAAGAGCAGCACTCTCTGTGCATGGGCAATGCGATTAAATATACCGCCACTGACTGGTAGTGTGAAAAGAGAAGGGGTGGGCTGATGGCCGGAGAGGGGAGAAGAGAAAGAGGAAAGAGGAGGAGAGGGGATGAGCGAGACGGCGAACCTTGATAGGAAGAGACACACGGGGCTGACAGGCCGAACGGGTGAAGAGGAGCGATAGCAGAAGGAACGACAATAGCAATACTAACTGAGAGGTTAGGCGAAGATTTAAAGGATCGGACAATAAGCTCACATCATTAAGACAGTGCGGTGAGTCCCCGTATAGGAATATCGAAGCCCCATCCCTGAAACCTCGGGAAAGTGCAAAGAAACGATACATGGAGAATTTTATCGGGCGACTCTAATTTTCTTAAAGAAAATATAATAAGGGATGACAAATAAACAGAATAATATGCAACAAGACATTTTGATATCGCGAAAGATAAAAAAGAGAGAATCTCCCGGAGAAAGAATGTGGTATAGGGTATGGGCAATGGGGGGGGGGGAATATGGGGAGCGGTGACTATACTGCACCGCTGTACTGCATATTACCCATACCCCATATCCGGCTTCTAGTATTAGAATGAGAAGGGATAGAAAAAGAGATTAGATATCGAAAGCGAGGAAGGGGATGTATATTCCTACATTTCTACCTACTGCAAAATTGCCTGATGCAAAATTATTCTGAACAAAATTTCCAGGTTGAATGGAGAATACCACCTCCGGTGGGAGTTCAGACTCCTGAACACAACAAACACAGGGCTCCCATAACACGTTTCACGGAAGCAGGGAACAATATCCTTCTCCTAGTTGTACATATTCTTTCCGAAAAATCGTGAATGTATATTAGGTAAGTAGTATGTAGTTCCGAATAACGCTGCTTATGAAGAGTGAAAATATTGTTACAACAGAGATCAAAACAACAGCAGCCAATCAAGCGGCTGTACCTTCGTTTACAATATCAGCTTACGAATTCAACGTGGTGCATATTTGAATCAGTGCAATGTTTTTCAGGAGCTAAATAAATGTGTCAATTATTCACTGTCTGCAATGCCGCTCAATCTTTACTCCGTTCTCAACAAGCACAGCCAACAGTTCCGGTTCGCGAGAAAATCAGACCATATCTATACTCGAAATCTCTCTATTGCACGAAAGGAAGCGAACAAGATGGTGCGAAAAAAAGCGCAAACCTCTCTATACAGCGCACAGGGAACATTAATAATGACGGGTAATGGTAGGCCATCAATCAAACCCGAGTAGACGACACCTCTCAATGCATCTCTGCCAACCGAACAAACACTTGCTAGGAGTTCCTCTTTATGTAAGAGACATTACACTCGTTGTTCGACAGGAAAGTGCTTTTGATCACCCATAAAATAATGAAACAAAATAAGAGAGCAAGTAACAGCATAACAACATGTGAGACATCAAAACTGACTAAAGTATACCCGATTTCTGCTTTTTATGAGGATACCCGAAGATCGGTAATGATTATCAAAAGGATAGACCAGGAAGAAGACAGGAGAAAGAGGCTCTTCGATGCTCTCACACGGAGAAGGTGCTCCGGTAGAGCTCGTCCAGGTTGGCAAACGACGGAACAGTCTGCAAGAACGTGTAATGATTTATCCTCGCAGTCTAAGAATTACGTTCTCGTGTATAATGATATATTATGCTAGACAAACAAAGTTTGTTGAAGTATAATATTTATTATGCTCTTACTGCAACAGTTATCACAACGGCTTTGCGACCCTAGGAGCTCAAGTTCTCTAATTCAAAAAATCGATCTTTCATAGATCGAGGCGAGGGAATCGACTCATTCCCTTTATGACTGCCAGTGGCAGAAGGCGCGAAACGGAC
>LS858608.1:5504-16270 GCA_900490955.1 Micoletzkya japonica | reverse complement strand
ACTCGAAACCTGAGGCGCGGTCGAAGGCCTGTAAACTCGAAACCTGAGGCGCGGTCGAAGGCCTGTAAACTCGAAACCTGAGGCGCGGTCGAAGGCCTGTAAACTCGAAACCTGAGGCGCGGTCGAAGGCCTGTAAACTCGAAACCTGAGGCGCGGTCGAAGGCCTGTAAACTCGAAACCTGAGGCGCGGTCGAAGGCCGCGCATACCAGTTTCGAGTTTACAGGCCTCAACTCCATAAAAGATCTCAAATCGGTCAGACTTGAATTCCATAAACGTATACAAATCTTCACGAGCCTCAACTCCATAAAAGAATACAAGTATGTCGGAGTTCGCACACATTTTGCATCTTTCACAGAGTTGAAGTCTGGCAGATTTGAGATCTTTTATGGAGCTGAGGCTGGTAAACTCTTCCTGAGGCGCGGTCGAAGGCCGCGCATGCAAGTTCGAGTAAGGTAATTTAGTTGTGACGATGTTTGTTGTCTTTTTATGGATTTCAGGCTTGCTCAGGAGCACGCATAGTGTGCGCGCCTACTTAAAAAAACCTGAAAAAAAACTAAGCCTAAATCTCCGAACTGACTACCTACCTCCGCCGGTTGTAGGCCTTAATGAGGGTTTTTTCGCTTGAGCTTAGGCAAAGTGAGACCGTGCAAAGCGAGGAGAGTGCAGAGAGCGATACAAGTTAAACCCCACTTAGCATACACGTGCCTTTCGTCATCCTTTTCATTTAAAGTACCTTGCTTCTACTTCCAGTTGACAAACAGAAAAAAGCGTACACCAATACGTGTCTTCAGAAATCCGCTTTCCGGATTTTTATTTATATATTTATTTATATTTTATTTATATTTATTTATTTATCGAATACACCGTGAGGTGTGCGGCAGGTAGGGGGTGATGGCAAAGATAGGGAAGCTCCGGGGGTAGGGATATCTTCACTTCAAAATAAATGTTCTTCTACGGGGATAGGGGGATGGTGCTTGTCTTACAAGTCTTCTATGGGGATGGGAAGCTGCGGGAGAGAAGATGAAGAAAAGGTGGGAGACGAAAACGACTTAGGCTAGGGGGCACCTCTGACTTGCCAAAGGTAAGACTGATTTTCAACATGGTATTTATTATAGATACCGGTATCAGTACATACCTAATAATAATAATAATAATGATAATTTTATCATACCATTGAAAGAAGTAGTGAGTACAGAAATAGAGGATAACCCAAGGGGTACCTACGGACCAGCCCGCACTATGCCCAAACCGTGCATGTCTCTGCAGCATCGCTCAAGGCTACGTGCGATGCTCGTATCGGCCATGTTCATGCTCTCTCGCCCGTCTTTCTCCGCCCGATGAAGCAAGGCGCCGCCGTACACTCAGCGAAATTTCACCACCATACAGCTCCTTGTGAATCATTGACCACATAAATTTCACCAGCCCGCTGGTGAATTGTGCCCCATTCACCAGCGGGCTGGTGAAATTTGTGTGGTGAATGATTCACAAGGTGCTGTATGGTGGTGAAATTTCGCTGAGTGGTATACCAGCATGTTCGGGTGTTGACTAACAAATGCTTTCAGAATGGTGGACCGTATGGAGCGCAGGATCGCGCAGTTCACGGCACAGATACTGTCGAGTGCAGGCAACGGAGGCGGAATGGAGGAGGACGCGCTAACGGCCAAGTACATGTGAGTTTGCCGGTACTGATCTCTCCGCTTGATAGAATTGACCGCAGAGACAATCGCTTTCCTAACGTTGAGCTTTTCGAAACGTTTCGCATTTCGAATTATTCACCGCGCAGCCGATGAAACTGGTTTCGTTTCGTGAATAATTTACTAGGGGCTGTTCGGAGGTGAAATTTCGCTGCTGATTGATTGCGGCTGCAGTGGACAATTCCCGTGCAAATTACGAGCGCGGAGGCTAGAGAGCATGGACAGTGTATAGTGGAATAAACGGGCGATCCGTCAGTTTCTTACGTTACAAAATGAGAGTCAAATTCTCTCGCTTTTGCACACTCTCTCGCCTTATATTCGGAATGATCTTTTCGACGGATCGTTTTAATCGTCCATAGAAGCGCAGCCACCCCTCCTTTGGAAGCCCCACCAATGTTAGTCCAGATAAAGCTGATAAACTAGAGGCGCAGAGACGTAAACTTTCAGTGAGGTGTTTGGCACCGAGCCGCCATTCCGTGCCCTCGGATACGAAAGCTTCACGGAATTCTGCGAAGCGTAAGTGAGATACGTGTGGTTGGGGTGAAGTGTTCCCGTCAGTTGTCTCATTCCTTGTTCCAACGAGTACGATGTCAGACGAGGTAGTTTGCTGACGGAACATCTATGTCCATCATATTCTCAATAATGCCGAATCAACGGTCGACTTTTGACGCTTATGACATGGAGATGTACGTTCAGCAATCCGCAAGTGCTTCGCGTCGAAGGCGGTAAAATCTTCCTGACGCGAGCCGAGGATTCGATAAGGGCAATGACGGGATCAGCACGGTACGCTGCCGCCACAGCATTCCACGTGTTCTAATAGCGAACAGCGGTTTCCGCGCACAGGATCCGATCTTGTAGGCGAACCGATGGACGAAAATTCATGCATTTACAAACGTAAGTTCGCCACTGAGAACTCAATGAGTTCTGAAAATCTGGCGCAGATTGGTTTGTCGCACAGCATTCTAAGGTATCCAAAAGCGAATAATATGATCTGAAAAGACAAAATGTGATCTATAAAATGCGTATGACGTTGTGATGATTCATAGATGTTGCATTGGGGCATGGTAGAGAAGCGCTACATTTTAAGGTTGAGATTGATCGTTTTCCGTGCGGGACCATTCGCAAAATCGGGCCCCTCTGAGCACTTTTTAACCCCTTGGTTTCTTTCTTTCATCTGAAAGAGCAATGTCGAAAACCAACAATCCTATATTTGCATCTTTTTCTCGCCATTCCCCGCTGTTTGAATGAGGTGGGAAGTTGTATGCAAAGTTACATTGCTCTTCAGGGACCGCGCGAATGTCATTTTGCTCATACTGTAGCGCGCGAGCGGTCTGATTCGAGGGCATCGCTTATCGAAGAAATGGAGATATATGCTTTCTGAGAAGGATAAAAATGAAAGAATGTTCAAAATATGGTCTTGAGGGATATTTAGCAATGTGCGCAGAGGGCCCTTTAAATTCTAAACTACAGTTTCGCTTTTGATATTTTTGGCTTGGTTTACAATGCTGTGTTCCGTTCATGAGATATTTGAAAAATAGTGGTCAATTCGCGATTAGACGAACTCTTCACCAGGCGGAATGCTGCTTGACAACGAGACACGTTCTCTCGTAATGGTGCCGGAGCAATTGCGAACCGCGTGTTATGGAATGCCACACGGTCTTTGGCATCGATCGCATTTGTACTGCTCAGTGCTCCACAAATATTTAAAAAGAAACTTTTCTCGTGCGTCCCATTACTTGTAGAGGATAGCACCTTTTTGCCTTAGTTGTCCTAATCGAGTTGCATTTTAATCCATTCGTTTGTGTAGGTATTCAGCAAAAGAAGCTCCGGTTACGGTATTAACGGAGGACCGTTCGGTACCGTAATCATAATAATTGAGGCAAATTTGCATAGCGTGGGAGAGGGAAGAGCGTAGAAACCGATCGCCGTCAGGAACTTGAATGAGATGACGATTCCGAATGGTCCTCCTTTAAAGGACCTCCGTTCGGAACCGTAATCTATTCAAAATCCTGACGGCACCCTGACGGATTCGACTAGTTTCTCTTCTACGCCCTCCGCTCTCTCGCCATGCACATCAGTGTCCATTAGCACGACTACAGCACCGAACGGGGTCGTCCCTTAAGGCTGCCGCGAAAGATCGACGCTACGGCCGACGGCTTCGCGAGCTTCCTCGCGTCCGTGGTGGCAGTGGCCGCCCGGCAGGGTATGGACGAGGCCGCCCTCACCGAGGCATACACGTAAGTCGGATAGGATACGATAGGATGATCAGTGTCGTGCGTCATGCCACACAGTGCTCTGACAACAGGCACAATATTCTAGACCTTTGGAAAGCGAAAATGACCAGGACTTCATCTTTCTTGAGTTCCTAAAAGCCATAAGAGAGATTTATCCCTGATTTAGCGTAATTCATGACAAGATAGCATACATTCGTACGTATTTAATGCTATTTTGGGAATTTACGTATATTACGCTATGTTGGAGGGCCGGAGAAAGTAAAATTAAAAAAAAAGGATTCAAGTACAAGGAGGAAAATGGGAAAACGAGACGAACCGTTCAGCAGCAATCGTGGAGCTCCCCCGCCGTATCGGAAATTCGGCTACCCCTCGCTCGTTCGCTTCTGTTCTGGGTTCGCTTTTGACGATTATCATGGTCGTTTCACCGAGTCGCTCTGTTAGTCATCTATACAATGAATCCGATTGATATTCTTCCCTTCATACACATTTATCTTTCTCCGACGATGAATCGTCATACTATAAGATAGATATGTATTATATAAGACCCGGTGAAATAAAAAAAGTCAGGATGGTATCATGCCGCAAAGGCAAAATGCCAAGAATCCAGGCGGAATTTTGGCATTTTGCCTTTGCGCCATGATACCATCCTGACTTTTTATTTCACCGGGTCTTATGTATATCGTATTCCGCTCAGGTACCCCCAGTACTTCCGCATCGAGCGCGGACTCGTCTACCCGGTGGAGAATGAACGCAGCGCTCACGTTACGGCTGAGCTGGACCGCGCGATCATCAGGTGCGAACGTAGGGTTCTCTTTTTGACGACGCTTTTTCCCGGTTATGCTTTAATGTTCATGTTCTGTAGGCATGTCTCGTTGTTTACAGATGTGTGAAACATAACCGGTGAAAAGCGTCAAAAAGAGAACCCTAGTGAGAAGGTGGACTTGGCAACAAGAACATTATTGCTTATGCCGCACTGTTTGCTTGTTATGCTTCTTTACTAGTGAGAAGCGAATTACAAGAACAGAATACGTGTGCCAATAAGCGAACCGAACCAATTCTCTTGCTCCACTACGCGGCTGTTAAGGGGTCCATACCGTACCCGGAGGTATCTATATCTAGTCGATTAAAAAGATCCGTCGGAAAGATCATTCCGAATATAAGGCGAGAGAGTGAGCGAAAGTGAGAGAATCAGACTCATTTTTGGAACGGAAGAAACAGACGGATCGGTTTATTCTACTATATCAGGCCTGATTTTGGTGAATTCCAAGCGCTAATAATAGGAAAACCAAACAACATACGGTGAAAATGCCACAACTTTTAAAGGAAGTGAGAAGCGATAATATAATTTGGCATAATGCAATTTCTTATTTTACCTTGTGGAAGTGGTGTGAGCAACTTCCTTGCGGCAGTTATAGTGATCACTTCCATGTCCCTTTAAAGGAACTGTCCCACGAAAAATATCATTATTGAGTTAGTCGTTGGAAACATATCAGTATGGTTTGACAACAAGATGTGAAAAAGTTCCGATTCGAAACGTCTCTCTAGGCCTCAGTACGGCCATCTGAATGAGTGGGATACGGTAAATCTTGTGGGGTAGTTTGTAGTTTCAACCAAACACTCCCCTCTCCAAATATACCCACTGGCATCGCCTGATCTCCACCGCTCACACATCTACAGACCTTCGTCCCTTCCCTTGCTCTTCCCTTCCCACTCCACGGAGAGCTAGACCGAGCAGGCAATGCCAGGGGTTATTTAGCTTGTCGGTTTAGACTACAAACTACCCCACAAGATTTACCGTATCCCACACATTCAGATGGCCGTACTGAGGCCTAGAGAGCTGTTTCGAATCGGGATTTTTGCTCATCTTGTTGTTTAGACCATGCTTCTATGTTTCCAACGACTAACTCAGTAACGATTTTTTTCGTGGGACATTTCCTTTAAAGGACCTCCATTCGGAACCGTAATCTATTCAAGTTCCTGACGGCATCCTGACGGATTCGATTAGATTCTCTTCTATGCCCCCTGTCCTCTCGCCATTCAAAGTAGTCTTCATTAACATGATTACGGTGTTCGGAATGCGCGCTCCTTTAAAGGGACATGGAAGTGATTTTCAAGTGAAGCTTATATGAAAGATTTTGCCGTAATTAGTATAAAACCAAAAGGAAAAATAATAAAAATTAATAGTATTCGAGAAATGATTTTTTGAATTTTCGCCCAACGACGATGCTACTGTGTTTAGCGAAAGGAATTAAGCCAAATGCGACATTCTTCTCAACGACGGAAACCCGGAACGAAAAAATAAAACATAGCGATTTTCGAGTTTTTTGTTCGATTTTTATGGTCACTATGTTTTTCCTCACATTTTGAAACCTTAGGAGAATTTTAATCGAATTTTAAAACTTTTGGTTAGAGGCTGCTTCCACCCTTTAAGGAAGGGCCATTCGGTACTGTAGTCATGTTAATGGAGGCCGTACTTTGCATAGCGATAGGGGAGAGGACGTAGAAGAGAAGCTAATCGAATCCCGTCAGGACGTCGTCAGGAATTTGAATAGAGATTACGGTGTTCGGAATGCGCGCTCCCTTAAGGGAGGTGAACAGGCCGCGTGGCTGGGACGCGTACGACGAGCGGTCCGCGTGGCGCAACGACCTTCTCCTTGCCCGCAACGAACCCCACCAGCCCAGGTAGAGTGGATTAAAAAGATGCCCGTCGGAAAGGTCATTCCGAATGTAGGGCGAGAGGGTGCGCAAATGTGAGAGAATTCGGCTCATTTTGGAACGGAGGAAACTGACGGGATCGCCCGTTCATTCCGCTATACGGTTGGGGGAAAACGTGTTCGTCGGTTGCCTTATAGGGCTTGAAAACCAAGCAACTTAATCGCATTATCAGATCGAGAGATTGAGGTATTGCAGGAAAGAATGAAGAGACTCAGACGATAAATACTCAAATCGCGCTTGGTTTTCAACCCCTAGTACCGCAATCCTACTCCCGACGAGAAAGCGAAGTGGCATGAAGAGAGGGAGAGCAGACCAAATAAATAGGAATGAGCTTACAGATACATTTTATGTCGCTATCCCACCATTCTCTCATGAGGTGCGTGCCATAGCTATCGGGGGTTTATAGAACACAAAACAGTGCTCATTAGTGCGATATCGAATCGGATCGTTTCGTGATTTGCACAAATGTAATAGTCGGTGCATTGGAGGTTCTGCGTTCCCACCACAACCCTTACGCGACCTCGCCGGAACTGCTGCGGAATGGACGGCGGCCCGCAAGGAAGAGGTGTGTGTGTGTGTTCATTGGTGATTGAAGAAGGACTCCGCCGAACTGTAAGCTAATCAAGATAGGCTTATTTGCGATAGCGAGATAGCGAAGGGGATATGTAGAAGAGAAACCTATCGATTCGATCAGGATCGCGCTCTCTTATTCAAACTCGGCGGAGTCCTCCTTTATTTCCAGGCTATGAGCGATAGCCGTTGTCGGGGTTCCGGTAGGAATCGAATTCCAAAGGAGGGGTTTCTTCGTTAGAAATGAACCTCCTTCTAAACCTGATCGTCCCGAGGCTCAGAAGTCGCGAAGTACCTAGAACAGGTCTTGATCTTTAGGCTATGAAAGGGTAAATAATATATGCCGATGGCAATGGTAATGTCTCGTTGCTGACCGTTCTGCCCTCCCTTCAATGCGATAATCATGCTTGGCGTATACGGTAATGTTCAGCCGAAGTGATCACCGAGGACGCTATGCTGGGACACATTCGCAACCGCATGAACGAGATGCGCTCGGAGACCGCCCAGTGCTGCGCGCACTTCGGGTGCCACAAGACGGAGGTAGTATAATAATAATAATAATAATAATAATAATAATAATAATAATAATAATAATAATAATAATAATAATAATAATAATAATAATAATAATAATAATAATAATAATAATAATAAAAATAATAATAATAATAACTATGTAATAACTTTATTGCTATCTCACAGGGAAATGCATAGTTAAAGCAAGAAGAGAAAAGAAAAAGAGGCTTTAGATCGGGTCCCATTCCGGTACAAAGTGCAAATAAAGAACGAAATGACTCGATAGTCGCTTAGACTGGATCGCGTTCCCTGCGCTCTCTGAACAAGACGGCGGTGAAGAAGGAAGAGGAGAAGGACGAGGAGAAGGCGCAGTTGCTGACGGTCATCCAGAAGCTCGAGGCCCTCCTCGCCTACGAGAGAACCCGCAACGACGACATCGTGAGTACAGTACCGCCCATTGCCCGAGGTACATGGAACTTTCGGATTAATCCGATTATTCCTGATCATCGGGTCCCAGAAAACGCCTAAGACAAGCTTTTTCGTCTAAATAAGCTGTGGAATCGTGTTCAGCATGCTCAAATTATATAATCCCTGATAGGGTTTTGGTTGACCTAGGTCGTCAATTTAACGCCAGGCTGAAATTGAGCCCTAAATTTCAGGAAGTCCCTATACTTCGCTATGATTAAGGACTTTCGGAGAAGAAAAGTTTGTTCTATTAGAGTCTATCGTAGACAGAAACATCTGCGCATCACTATTTACCTATGTGCCTTCATCTGAGAGTGCCCTGAGGCGTCCTCCGTGCCCCTAGGCAATGAAGGGGTAGAATGAGACGAACTCGTTGACCCCGTTAGGAAAACCAATAGATACGAGTGTGTATGATTGTGTCATATGTTCGTCTCAGATTTGTACATTTGCGCATAATGGTTTCGCCCTCTGCTATTGCCCAGGGATTGAAATGTGCCCTGGGGCACGGAGGTCAATAACCGTAACGCAAACCGCTTTTTCAGTTGAATTTGTCAATTATGTGACTATTAAATGAGTATTCTACTTGTTGACATAGCCAGTACCTCGCAGCACCACCATTTCCCTGCTTCCTTCCACCTGTGCCGTGAGGCTACATGAAGCCCCGACAACGCGATTCTTTACAAAATGCACACGAAAGGAAAGCACAAGTGAGAACTGACAGTAGATTTGCTTTACATTCTCAATCTATTGCGTTTTCACGCCTTAATGTCAATTTATGAGTTTCCAGCGATACGTTCAGGAGGAGCGGGATGCATACTTTGAGAGCCAATATTTTGAAAATCCAGTGAAATGACAACTTCAGCTATAGCGTACGTCGTAGTTAAACCATAATTGTACGCATATCTACTGTAAATATTGTTCACGACGCCACATACCCAATCCACTGAGCTTGAAAGTACGTCTATTCAAGTGCACGCTGTTTAAGATGCCAACTTTGCGACATCACATCTCAAAAAGTTCCATGTACCTCGGACAATGGGCGGTACTGTATCATTGACAAACGCTGATTCGGTCTACTTGTATTATGAAGACCGTGAAAGAGTAAAGATAGCTTAACATACGATTTAGGTTCGTCGACTGGAGAAGCTTGAGAAGAAAGCCGAGACGGACCAGCAGATGGTTGGTTTGCTACATACCATTATGTTGAAGTAATTCACGCCTATTCTTGTGTTTGGCAAAACAACGACTACCACAGACAAGGAAATGAAATGAAAAATGACAGCTCTTTCAGTGAGTCTACCATCCTGAACGCAACGTAATGAAGCACATTTTCCGTCCTTTTCCTCTACTTACCTATCTATCTGTTGCCTTCCGCTCTACATGGCTTCTTTATTTGGCTTTTATTTATTTTTTTTACTTGGCCGTAACTTTTTGGTTTCTTTATACTTCCGTACTTATGATGAACGTTTAATGGTTCAACGAGTCTCAAAATAGACTTGCATTTGAAACAAAACAGAGCCTGAGAAATATGCTAGAGTAGCGATTTAGGTATGTGTGAACAGTGTGAGCTAAAGAACGTTTCCCCGGCATACATGATGGACACACGAGGCTTTTCACGGTAAGCCAACATTGACACAGCTAACAGTGCAGTTTGACAACAAGGAATAGCACCAGGTCAGCAGGGGTGAAGAAGATGGCAGTTTCGGTAATGCCCTCCATTATCCTCTTACGGTTCGTGACTTTTTGCCGTCAGCCTTAGTCAAAGATATTCTAACAATTTTATTTATGCAGTCAATAAATTACTATTTTATTTATTAAGGCCATGATGGACAGTGGCTACCTACGTTCAGTTTGGAATCATTGTTTTCAAATTGCTATAAGATTAGATTTTGGATTTAAGTTGGCTATTTAGTAATATGCTATCGAAGAAATGGATGAGTCTTTCCGTCGTACAATTTTTTCACTTGCGCTTTCAAGTATATATGCTCGCCTTGTCAACCACATGCAATTACTGTACTTATCTGCAGATTTATGTACACAAAAGTGTGAATATCTTCATCACCGAAACTCATCAAACATAATATAGGTACGTTTTCAATGCCATTCAAGTCGCCACTTCATCACAATGAGGAGGGAGGATTACTGTAATTTCACGTAGTGAACGAATATCATGCCTCGTCTACGAAAGCATCTAATTGGTGCCTACGCTATCACAATCATTTGATAGAATTGAAATTGCCACCTATCCGTTTCCCATTACAAAAAGAGGATTTTTACAATGCAAAAGATCTGCAGCCCGATGCGGGGCTCGAACCCGCGACAGCCAGATTAAGAGTCTGGTGCTCTACGGACTGAGCTAACCGGGCAGACACTCAGGGTCGCAGCTCTTACAAGACGGCATCTGTCACTTTCCTTCCGAGCTTGCTTGCTTTGATCAACCATGGACAGTGTGAATGGTTCAGAGTGTGTAATAATGAATTGTTTTTTCAAGCCTTATGACAGGGAGAATGACTTCTTTGAAATGCGTTTTCGAGTTCACAGAATAGCCTATGCTTTTATTACAAAAAGAGG
>LS850772.1:0-14972 GCA_900490955.1 Micoletzkya japonica | reverse complement strand
CCCTGTTGTATTCCCTCCTCTATGTTGTCTATGTAGATCACTCCTCGCGCTCTCGGAGCCTGGGTATATAAGGCGACTGTCTGCCAGTCGTGAGGCTCTCCCCCGCTTGTCCTGTTCCCACTATTCCCAGTCCCCTCTTGTGATAAATCCGTCCCCCGTTGAGTTGTCGTAGACACTATCACGGGGCAGGTACACAACATATACTCTCTAATGATCTAATGAGAACAACTGAAAAAGGAGACCAAACAGGTGAGGAATACTCAACGATAGGGAGCACATAAGAACGGAATGCCCGTACATAAACATCCACTAGCGAACATCTTAAGTAGTTGTGCTTTGGATTTCATTTGCCTAAGTGAATTACGGTGTACTTTTGGACTGCAACCGTTAACTGCCAGTTTGAGCAGTATTCAGAAAGACCCAGTAACCCTTGTTGAAGCTGATAGTGCGAAACGGATGGATTTGAGGGATCGAAAGTTGAGAACCTTTTGATGTCATCAGCAAAGAGCCTAAACCCGATTGAGGGATACCACAGAGGGGATGTCCGAAAGATACAAAAGGAAGAGAAATGAACCCAATACACTACCCTGTGAGACACCACTAGCGACGTCACGAACTGAAGACACGGACGAGCCAACACGGATACATAAATGACGAGACTCGGGAAGTATGTAAACCAAGACAGAATGTTATTGCGGATATCGAAGGACTCAAGCTTATAAAACAACTTGGAATGAGAGACGGTGTCAAAAGCCTTTGCGAGATCAACATAGATAGATAACGTCAGTACAGAGATTATTGTCTTGTGCTGTGCGCCAAGCCTGTGTACATTCAAGTAGTTGGGACATTGTGGACTGTCAATGAATAGCTCTCGTTTTCCTGAGTTCGTTCTGACTCAAAAGTTGAAAGTATATTTTTCGGCGGAGTCCTCCTTTAAAGGGTGGAAACAAGAATCGAGTGAATTTTCGGAGCGCGTAAATTTAACGCGGTATAATCAATTGTGTGATTCTGAGAGCGTCTGAATTATCGTATTCCGATGACATGCAAGCCAATCCGCGGTTTTTATAGCAATGTCTTCCCTGCTGGCAGACAATCCGGCATTTATACACCCTGCGAAATTTCACCATCAAACGGTACCAGTGAATCATTCTCCGTACAAATCTCACCAGCCCATTGGTGAATGTTGTTCACCGCTCCTTCGTAAGCGGACATTCACATCTCTCTAGCTTTTACCAACACTAGTCTCCTGTTTGTACCTTCGTCGGGTGTGAAGCATATTGTGTCGTTGTTGTCGATGCCCAACAATGGGTCGACACAGGAACAGCGACGGCGCGACAACTCTTTTTCGCATTCAACGAAGCATCGCGTCCGGGCAGAGGCCTGTGACATTCAAATTCATTTTGTCTTTGCATCGTCTTAGTATATTTCACACGCTGCGCTACGACGCGTAAAGGTATTGCCGATAGGAGTCAACCGGGGACAAATGGAATGGAAATGGCGGCATATCGTATGCCAAACATTATTCTTTCATCTTGCGCGCATGTCATACCATGGGAGCGTCCGTCCAATTCGTGCAGTTACCGTAAGGAGCGTTCAATAGGAACTCTTCGAACTGAACGAAAAGAATGTAGTATTATATGTGCTACACAAGATCTCACCCTTGAGAGCCCTAGCAGCGCATGTTGCGAAACGCCGATTCTCAACGATTCCGTGATGAACGACGCATTGCCGGTGCTGTCATAAATAAAGACGCGCCTGATATAACAACAGCTTGAGTGTAGGCGCTGTTGCAGCAACTCACAAGGCTGCGCTCTCCGTTGTGGAGAGAAAATCGAAGGGCCCCGACTGCGGTTGCTGTTGCTGTGAAGGGTAAAGCTTTTTGTTAGAGAATGTATATGGGATACAACGAAAGCACAGAGCACCGACTAGGTAAAGCGAATGAAGGAAATGCGACGGTGGGCAGTTTCTCTGCTGTTGTGCCATCCATAGAGAGACAGAGACTCCCGGGGCATCTTCAGCCTCGTCTTACTTACTAGTACTGTCGCCAACAGGCGCAGGCCTCGTCGTCGTCCTTGATGCGTCACGTTCTGTCGGGTACACAGAGCGAAATATCCCAACGGCGCGACCTTGGGGAATATTTTCCCCAAAAATTCAGTAGAGGGAGGGCGAAATTTCCCCAGCCGGCTGGGGAAATATTCCCCAGGGTCACGCCGTGGAGAAATATTCCCTAGCCGGCTAGGGAAATTTCGCTGAGTGTACGAAAGGAATAGCAAATGTTGTAGTCAGGGTGGAAGAGCCTCGTGAACGACTTTCTTAACAAAGTGCTTCTTTATTGCCTCTTTTCAGTACTTCTCGGACGGACGACACGTAAGCGCACCAAAATAGACCCAACACTTGACGAAGCCGTCCTTAAGCTCTCTATTCAGGCTGTATCTAGGTGTGCCTCCCCCTTAGCTACCAGACGCTGAACGCTAGGTATCTCGCTAGATATCTAGTGTGGAATTTTCTTCCTTTAGGTGAATACGTATAATACGCTTTAAACGCAATGATGTTCTGAGAAAAAAATCTCTACATTATATAAAATATATATTATGCTTAGCTTAGTCGTAAGGAACTCACGAATCGCATATGACACCTCCGAAGGTACACTCTGTTATAAGCTCGTCAAACGTGTAGCCCGCACGGAGTCGATCAGTCTCCGATATTCTTGCGGTGAGCAACCTGACAGGAGACTTTTGAACGCCGCCATTACCAGGGAAGTGGAGAAAGCAGGCGAAGCAATGCAATAAAGCAATTGACGCAAATTAAGCAACTGAAGTAACCGAACAAAAGATCAAATACTAGCTAACACACCTCATTATGAGCTGAGCCCGGTGAAGCCGATTAATCTCCGATGTACTCTGACAATGTTGCAAATATTCGAAGATCAATAAGCCAAACCTTGAGCAAGCCAAAATCGTCGGTAGACGTGTTGCCTCGTGAGATTTCAATAAATTGCTTGTGTAGCTTTGAGACGTTAGAAAAAGCCGGATCGGTTCTTATAATAAAAAAGGTTATCAAATATACAGGAATTAAAATTCTTATGAAATAATATTCCATTCCATATACGTATTTTTACAGCTTTCCTAGCGTTCTATTAGCGAATTGCAGTTTCCGCGCATAGGATCCGATCCTGTGTTGGGACCAGAGAATGGAAAATTATAAATTTAAATGCTTAAGTTCGTCACTATGAATTCAAGAAGCTCTGAAAATTTAAAGTTAATTGGTTCAGTCACTCTTGAGGAAATTTAAAAATACTGGTTAATTCGCTATTAGACACATACTTCATTCGAGAGCTTAGCTTACAGTAGTGTTTGAAGTTAAAGGGGCTTGTTTTCTTAAAGGAGCCGTACCACGAGTTTCTGGAAACTTTTCGTCATACATTGGATCTAATCATCCTGATTGGATATTCCGAAACTTACACGATTTCATTCACTACCCACGGAGTACTGAAGGTGCAAAGAGCAATGCGCTTTTTACAAAATCCGATATATTATAGCTTACTGACTGATTCATTGACAAAACGATTTTTCACATTGTTTTGATAATTTTAACAACAAGAAGGACTAGGAAAGATGAGCGGAAAGGCCTAAATTGCAATATCAGGGTAGCCCACGAATTCAAATAAATATAACCGTACCCGTGGGCCGGCTCCTTTAAATGGAAAAGAAAAGAAATTGAAACCTGAATTGAAAACTTTCCACCATATACATTTTCTATGAAACTTCGCCGTTGCTTAGAAAAAGTTGCACAAACATTTCTCTTGTTTCCAAAAATTTTTACGCAACCATATATAGTAGAGAAAAAACGAAGATATAATCGGTCCAGGGATCCCCCGATGCCAGGCCCTCTAGATAAAAAGCGGAAGTGTTTATGCGCGGAACGATATATTCTTCCCGGGAATTTAGCGAAACTGTTGAAGCGGTTATAGCGGTCTCTTGTTGTAATTTCGTGTCATTTTGTGTTTTCTTTTTTTTCAATTTGAATATTTCTTCATAATATTACACTCATGAACGAAATAGACCACATTTGATGCATTATTTTGTCTGATCCCAGCTCGGTTTTAGATGCAAGATCATAATCTCAATAATGAGCAAAACTGAAAAAGAAAACATAAAAGAAGCTGTAAGAACGCATGCAGCACCCAAACATACAGAATAAATCGATAGCAGTAAAATCGAAAATAAATCGTTCCGAAGATGACGTATAAATTCCACTTCTCGCTAAGGCCAGTAACTTTTACCAGACCGTATTTTCGAATTATACGTTCCGCTTTTCTCTACTATAGTGTCTCTTTGCAATAGGTTAGATTCGTCGGTTGCTCTTTCTTCCCCTGTTCTCTTAATATTTTTATAAAATCATTCAATTCTACTTTATTTTGCAATCTTCTTTTTCCGTATTCACTCTCCTTTCCGTATTCTTTTTCCGTATTCCTTATTTCGGTGGGCGCGATAACCAACAATACTGTGATCCATAAAGAGTGACTAGATATAGTTAAAAAGTGGGTTGTAGAACCCTTTAGATCCTAGCATCAATCTTGAAAAGGGATGTACACTTGAGTTCCTTTAATGGCTTCTTTAAAAAAATTCGACTTAATTTGAGATTCGTTTCTCCTCTATGCCTAATCTGGTACGGTTACCCTTCTCTCAGAAAAAAAAAACGTGGAGACTCACAGTATCATAGAGAGTTTGTATGGATTTTCATTGCAGACCACGACCGTCGGAAAGCTCTGAAACGAATTCATCAATTAAAATACAATATTCACGGAGTTTTCCACAGATGCATTTGATAAATACGTGTCAATAGTGTACAAACTTTTATTCTAGGACATTGGAGATTGATATTTTCCTCCAGGGTTGTATGTTAGTTCCGATATGGCTGCAAATTGTTGATTCAAATAACTTAAATTTGAATAGACCCTTTTTCGCTTCTTTATTTTTTGATTTCTCTGTACATCAAGGAGATTTTCAAACGCGTTTTCTCGGTAATTGGAGTACGTTTTAAATTTGTATTATGATTTTGTCTAGAATTAGTAACCCAAAATCACGAAAAGCAGGCCAGATGTGTGCCATAAAATTCTGTTTATATACACCACCTTTGAAGGTGGTGTAAATAAATAGAATGACATTCAAAACTCTCACCACGAAGAACCTGTGCAGACTCAAAAGATTACGGTAGTGAAAGCCAAGCCAGACATTAATAAAAACGTAATTTTCCGCAAACTATTCTACGGATAACTTACTGTACTGGGTCTAAATTATTGTTCTCGCCGTTATCTTTTGAATTCCCTGTATATCAAGCGGTTTTTCAGTCGCGTTTACTCCGTAAGTTGCGTATGTTTTTGATTTTTATTATGCTTTTATCTATAATTAGCACCCCAAAATCACAAAAAGCTAGCCTGATGCGTCGGCGTGCCACAAAAATTCTGTTTGCACCACCTTTAACCGCCAACGTTTACACCACCAACGCTCGTTAATTGGTTATCTCTTGAAAAGAATGAGAGTCAGATGGACCCTTTGCGCATGGGTTCGTCAGTTTTAGTGGGGAATAAAGTAGAGTGCCACTTACCCCCAACCCCGCTTTCCCCCATCATTCGGGGGGAACATCAACCCCCAGCTCGAGATGGGTTGATTTTTCATCCCCCGTCATTTCCCCGCCCCCCCCCCCCCCATTTCCCCCCTACGCCCCCATTATCCCCCCGCACCTAGACTCTAGTCTGAAGGGTGAAGAAGAATGTTGGTGAGGGAGCAAAGAAGAACGAAGAGAAAGAGATATGGAGAGCATGCAAAAACACCAACCCACGGCGAATGGATGGGTACGAATGAAGGGACGGGGGGAATCGGGGGAATTGGGGGAGATATGGGGGGTGCAATATTCTCCATTGGATTGGGCTGGGGTTCCCCGCCATGTCAGAGAAAAGCTATGCAACGGTTTCTCTAGCTGTCTGCGTCTCGTCATTCTTCTCTTGCCTCTCGCAATCAATCTACCGTTCGTTTTATAATTGGATGTCTTTTGGAAGGAATGAGATGGTTGGAGGGACCCTTTAATGCTGCGGCTGAAGCTTCTCCGTAAGAAGAATCGGATAGAGAATAGAATTGTGCAGAATTGTCCTTTTGGCCGATACATTTCATTACTTTTGACGCGTCGCGGTTAAGAATGATGCATGAAACGTAATCATTGTACTGACTAGTCTGCACATCTCTAATAGAGACCTCTACTGGCTCTTCCGAATATATTATAGTTGTGAATGAAACAATGACAACGCTCACTTGTTCGGTCATTCGCGTCGTGATCTGTACCTCTCGTGGAGAAGACCGATACCTTACGATGAAAACATAGGATTGCAGAACGAAGCAGAGCACCCTGCATGTCACATCTTATGATTCCAAAGGAGTAATGCACTTATATGTCGCGCATGCCGTTATAGAACCACTTACCGTAACCGGTAGGGCAGGACAGACAGAAAAGCCTAGCTACTACTCACATCGCGGCAAGAACACCGGCCCAAAACCGGCGCATCCGTCGAGTTTTACTGTCTACAATGCGGCGCACACCCGCAAGGGAGCTCCATAATGCGAAGTCCCTAAGCATCTCTCCGAACGACGCGTGCCGCATTGCCGACTACAGCACAGCTGCAATGACACACACATGATTCATCAATCATAAACTATAGTATAATTAACCGATCCGTCAGTTTCTTCCGTTGCAAAATAAGTCTAATTCTCTCACTTCTGCACACTCTCTCGCCTTATATTCGGAATGATTTTCCGACGGATCTTTTTAATCCACTATATCACAGGACAATAAGCTATGGTTGGCTCACTTATGAAGCATAACCGTTAAAAATAAAAGAATGCTCTGATGCGCGACTGAACTGATTTTTTTAAAGGAGCCGGACCACGAGATTCTGACCATATATGCTCTTAACGTAATTCGGTAGATCTAATCATCCTGATCGGGTATTCCGAGTTTTATGCGATTTCATTCACTCTCCGCGGAGTACTGAAGGTGCAAAGAGCTAAGCGCTTTTCACAAAATCGGATATATTAGTCGACTGAGAAGAGATACAGCTCTGATTTATTGACAGAATGATTTTTTACATTGTTCTGATCATTTTAGTAAAAAGAACAATCGGAAAAGATAAGCGGAAAGGCCTAAATTGATATAAGACCCGTGGAACTAAAAAGTAATAATGGTATCTTGGCACAGTAACAAAATGCCAAGAATCCAGGTGGAATCCTGGCATTTTGCTACTGTGCCAAGATACCATTCTGACTTTTTAGTTCCACGGGTCTTATATATCAGGAACTAGAGCTTACGGGCCAGCGCGTTCTATCCCTTTCGGTTTCTACAACCTTCAAATTGAATACGCTTAAATGCTTAAGTTGGATACGCGAATGCACGGGCGATATTCTAAAGTGGCATGCGCAGGCACACCTCTCCAAGGAGGTAAGGTGAGAACTATTTTTGCGAAATAAGTAAGCAATACTTAAGCTTTTACTACGAGATCACGAAGTTACAGTGGACTTACTAATGTTTACTTTTGCGTTCTTTCTCGCGCACTCTCGCTTCGCTGTTCTCTTCTACTAATCGCGAGACAGAATGACGGCCTGGATCAAGTCTAGTCACCCGGCCTCCATTCCTCCTCTCACAATGGGAACGGGACCCTGCTCTCTGCCTAACAACGTCTCGTCGCCTTCGCAGGTATGAGGCCGAATTTGTTGCCCGGCGACCCTTCTCCCATTCCTTCTTCCTCTCATCGGCACTTATGAAAATGTTCCATCAGAAAAATGTTCCATCAGTCGTCTCAATCCTACTTCCGACGAGAGAGCGAAGCGGTATGAAGAGAGTCCAGACAAAGTAGGAAATGAGTTTACTGATGGAACTTTTTCGTCAATAATACATTAGGTAAAAGGAGCATGGGGCAAATCGGACTTAGAGAATGTACTATTTGCAGAGAACTTCTTCGCGGCATAACGAAGTTTATCGATTAGTTTAAAGGAGCCGGCCCACGAGTACGGCAGCATTTTGAATTCTCGGGCTACCCTGATATGCAATTTAGGCCTTTCCGTTCATCTTTTTACCCCGTTATTTCTGTTAAAATGATCGGAACAACGTGAAAAATCGATCTGGCAATGAATCAGAGCTATATCTTATAACAGTCAGCTAGTATATCCAATTTTGTGAAAAGTGCCTTGCTCCTTGCACCTTCAGTACTCCGCGGAGAGTGAATGAAATCGCACAAGATTCGGAATACCCGATCAGGATGATTAGATCTAAAGAATGACATAAAGAGCGAATTAGGTCAGAAACTCGTGGTACAACTCCTTTAATGGACAGTTGCTAACCCGGGATACTGTAGCCGGGCCGGACACGAGTTTGTAGTTTGTGTTTTAGTTTCTATTGACTTGTTTACTCAATTTTCACTAATTGTAAATAGACAATGTTCTAAATGGGTAATAGTAGTGATGTAACACAGGAGATGCAAGGGAGTCAAAGATTTTGGAAGCAGCGGGATTCGAGCCCACTATAGTGGATTAAAAAGATCCGTCTAAAGATCATTCCGAAGGTAATGCGAGAGAGTGTGCGAAAGTGAGGGAATTAGACTCATTTTGGAACGGAAGAAACTGACGGATCGGTTTATTCCACTATACCTTCCGAACCGTGAACGGGTGCTCTACCACTGAGCTACACTCCTCGCCCTTCGTGGGGCTACTCCTACCTTTACCTCGCGCTTGACTTCTACGGGTCTACAGGTTGCTTCCTTACAGTGAGTTTTAGTGTCTAACACCATCCACTTCTTGTTCATCACCATGCATTTGCACGGCACACCAATCTACCGTATTAGGAAATAACAGAATTATTTTTCGCTATACAACGGTTTTTCATTAAGAATATCGTGGTGTATTATTAGACTACATTCTCGTCGGGTTGCCTAGAGGGATCTCCATCGTTGTTGCCTTACGTTTATTCACATAATTGTTTCCGTTGACTGTCTGGAAATCTGTGGACAATAGGTACACTTGATTTGGCAAGTCGCTTGAGTAAATATATCCTTCGACCGCTAAATATTAGAGGGCAAATATTTACATCCCATGCTCTCTTCTCTATCTGGCTCCACTAGACACTATTATATAACCGAATTATCCTTTCCATCTTTCATTCTTCCCCCATAACGCTTCAAGGGGTCTTCTCGTCTACATAAGTCTATCATAGCATTCCATTGCTAATCCTTTTGACGGTTATTTTGAACTTTTCTAGAACAAAGGAAGAGGATGTTTGTGTTTAGCGATAGGCCTGGCATGGCCACCAAAAAGATTGCCGACATGCTCCAAAGCCAACAAAGACGTAGCGTAATGCCTCGAGCTAGCTACCATAGCCTGAGGGTAGGGACGCACGGGAACATCCACGACTATCTCGTACAACCCGTATCGAGTCCCGCTGGGCAGGTTCTGCGAAAGAAGGCGAAAGAGAAGAAGAAAGATGGACATTCGAAACAGACAATGAGAGAAATGTTTGCAAGGCTTCTTCTCACCAAAGTTTCAAGGAAAAACGAATTATATAATAGTATTGAGTGATGTTTCTCCTCGCATTTCGATACCTTGAAGGAATTTTCAGTTTTTTTTTATATTTTTAAAACTTTTGATTAGTTGGTTCCCTCCTTTAAAACGAGTGAGATGTCTTCCCCACCAGCTGCTATGCCAAACAACTGCGAATCGGCTGCGTCTGCAAAGTACTTCGAAAATTCGCCTGCGTTCACGCCTCCGACGACTATCAAGATGATTCCTGCTGTTATTTGTAGCACGTGTACGATCGCCTGGATAACCTGAAGTATGCATAAAAATTACGACAAAATCTTTCATATAAGCTTATCTTGAAAATCACTTCCGCGTCCCTTTAAGGATCCCTCCACTAAATATCTATAGTAGAGAAAAAGGGAAGATATAAGCGTTCCGGTTGTAGCGCTTATTCCGGTGCCTTTCAAGGCGATCTAATCAACTTCTAGTGTCTATCATGAGAAAGTCTAGATCTTACTGTCAAAAACATATCCATATTTCTCATATCTTTTCTTGGAATGAAACGGCACATTTTCAAAGCGCGAAAAATTCGCTAAACACCGTAGCGGCGGAATCACGAATTATACGTTCCGCTTTTCGCGACTATACCATACACATTTTTTAAACATTATTGGATAGCTCTCAGAGTCTCATAGTCTCTTTCCTTCTTATTCTAATTACAATTCTAATTCTAATTCAAATTCTCTTTCCTTATAGTAATTTTCCTTCTTACTTAAAACTTCGAATGATATACCCGTTGACTCTCTAGAGCTGCAGCCATGCTCTCATTAAATCTAAAAAAATTGAGCCACGGCAGTGATTAATAAATTTAGAAGAAATGAAGAAACGCCGTTTCACGCTGTTCCGCGCTCTCACGACATGCATATCTACCTATTTATCCGATAAAAACGAAGAATAATTTAGAAAGAGAAAACGAAGATTGAAACTGACCAGGACGATGCAGATTGGCACAAGGCACGCCGCACGGTGGAGTGAAGGGGCGACGAAGGCGAGAACGCACGCGATTACGTGGAAGTGGTCGAAGAGGATCTGCAGCAAAGGGTGATCAGGGCAATAAACGAGACTTGCTTTGTCGCCATAACGCGTCAAATTCTCTCCTTTTGCGCGAAAGGAGAGGCTTTCGCTAAACGCAGTAACGTCGTCATGACTCACAACACTAATAAAACATATCCTATCCTATATTGATTGAGCCAATTGTGCGGCCTCTATCGTCGTGTTGGGTATGTCGCTGATCGTTGTCTCGATCAGAAACATCGCCCTCAAAGCCTGGTTCCTGCACGTCTTCTACAAGTGCGGACGCTTTCTGAGCAAGCACCACACCTCCACGTGAGTCGTCTATTATCAAACATTCGTATGTCAAACAGATAAAGCACAATGTTCTAGACCTTTGGAAAGCGAAAACTACAAGAATGTCATCTTTCAGAGGTCCAGGAAGCTTTAGGTGGTTGATAGAAGTTAGCTTTAGTGTCTATCGCCATCCCCTTCCCCTCTCCGTCATGACAATGTATTTGTGGTGTGCGGCGCACCAATCTAGCAAACTACCGACACTGAGCCCCACGTTATAGCCGCACCAAAGTAAACGGACGACCCGTGAAGTAATAGCCGCGTGCACGATAAACACGACTAACTAAGCATTCAAAGCATGCCTGTGTAGTACGAGTAAATTGAGATACTGAACGTAGCGAGTATGAAAAAGACATATCATTGAAGAAAACTTTATGCCAGTAACCTTATTCTTGATATATGAGACTGCAGTCGGAGCATTTTCGTCAAATAATATACTCGGTAGTCCCTTGGCACGTTGCAGACCTACGAGGGCCTGGTGACGCGGAAGATCGGTCTGGACGAGTGCGGGGACGCGGACTGCTACAGCAAGCGGATCGGCCGCCTTCCGCATCCCTTTGTACGTACTGCTGATAAGCATGCCCCCGACCCCGTTGAGCTTACGTGTTCTTCAAAGGAAACCTGTATTCAGGGACCGCGACACACGTCCCGAGCTGTTCATGTTGCGACGGAACTTCTAAGAAAGTCGCCGAAGGTTCGTATCTTATTCGAACTATTGCGTTCACATGCTGGTGAGCGCATAGTTTATAGTTATATCTATGCAAATTGGTCATAAATCCACCTCATTATACATAAAATTGCCTGAAATTACTATGTTGATGTTCAGGAGCGATCGCGCGAGATGGTCATGCTCCTGACGGGGGCGGACGAGAGCAAGCACAGCGACCTGCAGAAGCAGGCCAAGGAGGCCTTCGATCAAGGTTAGAGCTTGATACATTCATTGATTTGTCCACACTAAATAACACGGCAAAGTTATTATCAGCTAATGACACAGCATCGCGCATAAGTAGGTATAAGATAGCTTACTAAAGCTCTTCTTCTGCTTAACAAACATTGAACTGGATACGGTTGTACTCGTAGTTTCTCTTGTTCTCTGACAAGAAGATCGGAGACAGTTACACTAGAGAAACTCGGGTGCGTATCGCTTATTGTCCGCCAAAGCGATAACTGCACGCGCAGCTCAAAAGTGAGACCGACACACTCGGAGCTGAGTGGAGAGGGGGTAAGGCGGTTTACGATCGTATAAGGTACCACATCGCAAGCAACTTACAAATAGATGGTGCCATATCACAAGCTCTTACAACTAGACTAAAATATAGTAGCAGAGTTTCAAGAGTAGATTTGTTAATTAAAAGAAAGTCTGTATTGAGTTGAAAGGTCAATTTGAGACACTTGTTTGAATGGGGAACCTTAGTTTGCGCTTTTAAACTGTGTTTTACATAAATTAGCAGGCTATATACTATATCCATTCATACATAAATGAAGCCAAAATGGATGATTAGAGAGGGTAAAACATAGAAGAAGTGCAGGAATTTCGGTTCCGAAGAGTAGTATCTACGTCTTAAGAGATACGTCAGTGAAAATTTTTATTTAAGGAGTCTCGATTACCGTCGTCCAAGTTGGAAGCTCATTCAAGACAGATGCGAAGGCGAAGAGCGAAGTGGACATACTGACGCAGGGAGACACCTCAAGGAGGATCGAGCTGACCGATTATGAGGTACAGCTCTTTTTAGGACGCATATTTTCGTAAAGTACTTTTCCATGGCGTACGTGACCTTGAGAGATTTTATAGTTCTTTATTTCAGTTACTAAGCAAACGTTGACCATTGAGCCGCTTTACCATCTCTCTTATCCAGATTGTTAAAAATATTAGATTTTCTGATGATATCGAAACGTTCAGGATGTTACTGTGGTCGAGACAGTGATTACAACGATCATCACAAGAACAATCAAGAAGACCGTAACAAAAGGTAGGACCGTAACCAAATCTTAATCTTTTGTTCATGTCAATAGTGGATTACCTATATGTATACTTGTTTTCAGAAAAATCTATGCGCTTCCATTACAGTTACCGAAACGAAGAAGGCAGAGGTGAAGATTCCCTCCACCACCACTAGTACTGCAAAGCCAACTACGGTGGGAAAATAATATTAGCCTCTAACAATGAGCTCATTATTCTTATAAAACCTATCAGATAGCGATAATAATCCTGTACTATTGTTACAACGTTAAAATTATAAATACAGCGTTAAAACAACGTTCAACTTATTACTATAGCCTTACAGAAAGCTGCTGCAACCACTACTAAGGCTACCGCTACCACTACACCCTTTAAAACGACAACACTAAATCCCATAAGTTTGTTGTACTTTTTTCTCTAAACATGCTAAAGTACTATCTATCTATTGTATTCGATGATTCAGACTTGAAAATCTCAAATATACGCAGGAGAGGCAAAAATCTCATTGAAAGCAGACGAAACGATACTTCGAATACGTGAGCTCACAAACCCTTTTTAGTCCCACTCAACAACAAGGTCTGTGCTCACCTGGTGACGTTCAAGAACCAAACGCTCGACCTGGATGGCCAATTTCCCAACCAAGTCGTTCTACAACTTTTCCCTGATCAAGAATACCGCTTGGTATCCCATATACAATGACCAGGTACGTTGATTCGATCGTCCATTTGCCTTACCATAGGCACGATAATGACAACAATGAATACCGTTCAAGGTTCAATTCATATACGCTCGAGCCGGCTGCAACGTCGGCCTCTACGCTCGCGCTTGGGATGCTCCTCCTCAAGTTCGTATTTATGAATGACATATGATTTGATAGCTCTATCGATCTTTCAGATTGTGATGAAAGAAAAGCTAAACGGAGAGATGTACCAGATTACAGTAACAGGAAACAACGGACTGACGGAGATTACGTGTGATTGTCAAGGTAGTCAAGAAAATGGACGAAACTTGAGTATTGAAAAAAACACTTGCCAAACAATAACGAACTGCAAAAGTATAGCTCTCGTGAGAACACCGATAATATCAAACTTTTGGGTAGTTATTCCGTACATCAGCAAAGTAGTCGACTTTTAACGCTTAAATGGTCCCTCCGACCATCTCATTCATTTCAAAAGATAACCAATTAAGATAACCAATTAACCAAGATGGTCGATTAATTGTGAGAGACAAGAGAGGATTGAAGAGACGCAGACAGCGAGAGAAATCTTTGCACAGCTTTTTCTCAGCTACGGCGATGTTTCAACTAAGAAGGAGAGAGTATGAGACTCAGGACAGACACTATCCAATGATGTCAACAAATGCATATGGTAGACAATGCCTGGAGGGGCCCTTTAAAAAGTCGACCTTTAAAAATGTTAAACCATTAGAAAAGAGGTATCACTTCGAATGAATACAACGATAAATACAATACTCACAGCTCTAACAACGACAACTTCAAAGCCCGATCCTGCTGTGGTTGGCAAACCCCCACCGGTGTGTACCCGTAAGTTTTGGCAAGCTTTAGCGAAGTCAAATGCTTGTAAATTATGAAATTATTTAAAACTTGAAAATTATGATAAATACTTGTCCGCGGCGTGGTATAAATGCATAGATTAGCTGTAACGGTGACACTAGGAAATGATCTTGATAATTATAGTACCCACGAACCCCAAACATTGTGTGGAACTGGTTACATACGACAAACGAAAGCTAACGCTCGAAATGGCCGGATATCCCAACGTGAAGGCTTACAACTACTCGCTCTACAATACTCCGTCATGGAAGGATACCTTCAACGATCAGGTATGACTATGGAAAAAGAAAGGACTGGTTTTATAACGAAGTGAAAACTTTAAGGTCCAATACGCGTGTGCTCGTGCAGGATGTACGGTAGGATTGTTCGGAAGACTGTGGTCTGAAGCGCAGCAGGTATAGTGTGTAGTGTGGAAAGAAAGGAATCGAACAATATTACAGCTTACGTTCACGACCAATCTAACTGGAAACAGTTACGA
>LS846948.1:9643-19906 GCA_900490955.1 Micoletzkya japonica | reverse complement strand
AGGCCATATCTCGGCTGGGAAAGGTCGTACAGAGTTCTGGTTGGAATTTTTGGAATTCTCAGAACGAGATCTACTTGTGTATCAAGTTTGGTGATGATTAGACAACTCTAAACCGGTTAAAACGGCTTTTATATATCTTGAATGAATGAAATTCTCGCTATCCCTGTTCGAACCTCTCCAATGCCACATTTTTACGTTTAAAAGGTCTTAAAAAAAAACTTGATACACAAATAGATCTCGTCCTGAGGATTCCAAAAATTATAATCCGAAGTCTGTACGACCTTTCCCAGCCGAGATATGGCCTTGTTTCAAGTGTTTCAAACACGGCCCACAATTTACTAGCTTAACGGTACTCTTAATTAGATTGGCAATAGCCCTTCTTTAGGAACTCCAAATATTTTTTCATTACTTTAGGCCGTGTAAACTATATCTCTAAAAAAATTCTGTTCGGTGATGTCCTTTTTTATTTCTATTATTATATTTCAAACCATGCGGAAGTGCACTTCTGGTAACAAAAAAAATGTTTATATTCCCCCTGCCGGCAGACTTAGACAAAGTGTTCATACATACTAGATAAGCGTTCTTTTTTGAATTCAGAGCAAGAAGATTAGCCATGTACCTAGTGTGGACTGTAATAATTTGCTTATAAAATGGCTCAACAAGTCTCTTTGATTCACGATCCCTGAGAAAGTACTGTTTAATGCATTCTTATCAACATCTAATATGCTTTTCTTATTCATAAACTCGTTTTCAATACTTCCAGTATTGCTTTTTCTTTTAAACTCAACCAATTGACCACTCTTTGGTTGATTGGTACCGTGCTCTATCTCTCCCTCTGCCTATCACTATTTCAATCCCTATCTCTATGCAACAGAAAAGTGCAAAGCGTCAGCAACAGAACAAACCTTATTTCCATTCCTTGTTATCTTATTTGATTCCATGATCGCAAAGTAATCACGGATTTTCTACAATATGCAAATCAGATTTAGGATGTTATTCGACATCAATCGATTTCACCTCCTCGCCCTCTTCACGTGGCAGTTTACCATCTTCTTCGCCTCGCAGCAGATCTTTCCCGTGAGCCTTCTTTTTCACTTTTCAACACCTTCTGTTTTCTGTTTTATTTTCATGTTTGATAGCGACAATTGTTTTTGTATGGAAGTAGCACCTCGGCATAAGTATAGATCACGAAAACTCGAAAAACTTATTCTTGATCGAATGCCTGAAGGTATAGTACTGCAACCGTGGACAAAGCTTCTCAGAAGAGCAGCCAGCCAAATCAACTCACGTGTTTCATCTCTTATGATGACATGATGTGGGTGTCTGCAGATCACCCCCCACCTCACCTCCCAGAAATGACCCGTCTTATCTCCGTAATTGGGTGCAAGGGTCGCCCGATAGCGCGTCAAACTTGCTGGCGGTGCAGCCTTTTCGTGGGCGAAAAGAGCGAAACGACTGAATCTTTGATCTGCTATCAGACCTGATGCGAAAGCACGCTGAGAGCCGGAAAAGTCAAGGTCCTTTTTGTGATTTACTAGGCTAACTATAAAACAAGCCTTTCGATAGTACGGGAATCGGTTCAGATAGGATCATAGAACAACGTGGATTGCGATCTCTCTCGCCCCTTCTCTTCTTCCACACATACTCGACGATCGCAACGCGCACAATACGGGCGCTAATTCCCCCCGTGGGATTACTGTCACTCCCCTTCTCTCTGCATTCTCTCTGTGCGAATTATGCCACGTACCACGAATGCCCGCCAAACAACACACCCCGGCTCGCCTTTCGCTTTCGCTTTCTGCCAACATTGAGGGAGCAAATCTAGGCGCCTACTTGAACGCGGACATATGAGAGAGCAAATGATTTAGCGCACATCAAAGAGAAACAAATCATGAAAAATATTTACAAAAAGAGTAGCTATGCTTTTTCCAGTTCACCTCAGTTCAGTTCAATCACCTTTATCGGGACTATCATTGGATATGGGTCCAAAGGAGGGACAGCTTGATATAGATGGTCATAGACTTCGAATCTTCTTCAAAACTATTCACTCAGTCCGAGGTGCCGAGATGTCTTGAGTATCCTCTTGACTCTCGTTTGGCGCTGCTCCCCCCGTGCGCCAAGTCTTCAGGGGGGGGGATTCTTCCTTCTTGTCCTAGGTTGAAATTGCGTGGAAGGCCTGATTGCTTTTTCCAGTCTGCACCAAATCGCTTGGCAAAATCGCTAGCCCCGTTACAGATCTTCTCCAACTACGTGCCGGAATGGTCGTGCGAGGGCGGACCCGTGGGCAAGGACTGTGGGGAGTACGACAGGTGCAAGGTTATTTTTTATGCCTCTGCAATAAATATTATTGTATCATTGCTTGTGCGCTGTCCATTAATTTTTTGAATATTAGCTTTTTCAATTTTATTAGGTTAAATTTTCTTATATATAATATTTACTTTTTGGTACACGTAAACATTATAAAAAGTAATCCATAGGTAATTTATAAAAAGAATTAATTAAAGTCAGATTAATTAGAGGGATATTCTTCAGGGCAACGTCACTTTCATCGACCCAGCCTTCGACTCGGCGGCACTTGAGTAAGTTAACAGAGAGAGAGAGAGAGAGATCAAAGATCAAAGAACAAGGTTCAAAAAAGAAAGATCAAAATGGAAATTGCAGGTTCGGCTGGATCTGCAGCAACTCTTACTGGTCGTCCTTCTTCTCGCAGATGCAGTTTGCCGGTTCCTTTTTATTCACAATAAATGAGCAGTTAGAGTTACGAGTGCGGTATTACCGCATTCACACCGGTTGTGATGCATTCTGGAGCTCGCATTCTACTTAGTACTAACACGTGAACTTTATTCCTTTTCGATCAAACCATAACTGATCTTACTATCATTATCAGTATTGATATCAGGCGTGCTGTGTGGCACGATCTCCTTCGGGACGGCCTCCGACTTCTTCGGCCGCAAGCCCGTGGCTGTACTCGCTCTGTCACTCGGAGTTACCGCCTCGCTCGTCTCAGGTATTAGTATAATTTAATTAATTTTAATTTATCGACGCATTTGCGTAATAGGTGAATCGGGGCACTACTCAATAACTAGCCCGAAACGAAAATACGAAAAAAAAGCTAGTCAATGCGGTGGCGCTGTAGGCGTGCCTCAGCATACATACCTATGGTCTAGAAAATCGGAACACAAAAAGCGTGATTCCGTCAACTAGTCGTGCTTGATCCATACTCATTCATACGCTACCGTATCCTCTCCTCTACCCCCTACCCCCTACCATCCCCCTACCGTACCCCCTACCGTAACCCCTACCGTATCCCTCATCCTTCAGCCATCGTGCACACCTCGTGGATGCTGTTCGCGTGTCGCTTCGTCGTTGGTCTGTGCGTGGGCGGAGCGCTGGTCGTCGTCTGTACGTTCGTCATGGAGATGCTCCTGCCCAAGCAGCGGATGGCCCTCCGGGCGTTCTTCAACTGGGTACGCGATTTCATTACTTATACGTATAACATATAATATATGCCCTCGGACTAGCTAAACGAATAGGATAGGCTTATCAGTGTCATGGGTCATGGCAGGGATGGTATGGTATAGTCTAGAAAATCGGAACGTATTAACGATTTTTTCACGCTTTGAAACGACACTATTCCGATCCAAAACAAGATATCAGGAACATGGATAGCTTTTTGAGATCAGTATTACCTAGAGCTTCGCATAGTGCACATTAGAATTTGGTAAGACCAGTTTGAAAGGTACCGGAATCGGCGCTACGACCGGAACGATTATATCTTACATTTTTCTCGACTATATTGCCGCATGCCGATCAAGGGAAGTCATCCATTCTTCTAGCTGAACAGATAGCTGAAGGTGGAATGTAAATCCTTCGCTCATGTACCTGTTTGCATCTTGTCTGGCATAGATTTTGAAGTTAAACAAAACAATAGCGCAGAAAGCAACACGGTAATGCAGGGAGAGGCGCAGGGACAGGGACCTTACCGTACAGTATCTACAGGTCCTTACAATACAGGGTCCTTGATATTAAAGACGGATAAGACTTAGCAAAAATCAATAATTCAGGGAGTCGCGCGTCTCCTCATAACGCTCATCTGCATGTGGACGGGCGAGTGGCGGGTGGCATCGCTCGTCTGTGCCCTGGTAGCCGCCCCGGCGATACTCATACTGGTCTTCGTCTTTCCCGAGTCGCCCACCTGGCTCCACTCCAAGGTACGATATTTTATACTCGGAAGGAAAGTTATCCAAGGATAACTATCCTTCCAAGTATAAAATTGGATAAACTCATTAGTTAGCCGGCTGTGGTTTACAAATATAGCGAATGGGTTATAGCGGATTAAAAAGATCCGTCGGAAAATCATTCCGAATATAAGACGAGAGAGTGTGCAAAAGGTGAGAGAATTAGACTCATTTTGGAACGAAAGAAACTGACGGATCGCCGTTTATTTAACTATACCGCTAAATAGCGTGTTATCTGGCGATTGAAGGGTCGCCTGGACGAGATGCGGGAGAGCGAGAAGGCGGTGGCCCGACGGGGAGGCGTGGAGTACGTGCCGATCAAGCACCGCAAGATCGAGAAGTCCAAGGTAGATAGGCGAAGACTTTGAAGAGACTTTGCCCGCTCAACGTGGAGACTATGTGTAGAGACCTCAGCGCAGATAGTGTTTTTTGAAATAAATAACGTGAAAGAGAAGCTTTTCTTACTTCTAATTACTAATAATAAGTTTGTAAGCATGGTAATGTTTAGAGCCTCTGCGAGGTTCTCCGGGGCGGCCTGCTCAAGCGCCTTCTCGTCCTCTGGTTCATGTGGTATGCCATTAAGCTAGATCAAAGATCAATATCAAAAATCAGAGATCAAAGATCACTTTTACGATCTAAGGTTCACGGCGAGTACGTGTGGCTACGCGACCGACCTCAACTCCAATACGATCTCGGGCGACCTCTACGCCAACCAAATCCTCTTCTCCATTCTCATCTGGCTCTCGAAGATGGTGAGCTCTTTCGCTCTTTCCCTCTTACATTGCGTGTCGTTATTATGTGAAGCTATACAATTATGTAATAACTACGTTAACCCTCGGAACTATTTTGATTGCAGCTATTAGTCGCTGCCGATACGTACGTGCCGGGCTTCTCTCGGCGAATGTTGCACCAGGTTCGCTTTCTGCTGATGGAACCAATTTTTCTCCTTTTCTTTCACAGCATGATGTACATAAAAGATATGCTAAAACAATCATCTCTAGTGAAACGACTCACGGGAATATAATTATAACTCAGTATTTCATCCTTCCAGGTTTCGCAACTCGGCGCAGTCCTGTGCTTCGGCACCCTGACCATTCTCACCTTCATCGAATACGACGTTCGCGCGCTTTTTGAATTCAAAATTTAAATTCCTGCTTCAGGGCGTCGCCTTCCTCGTCATCAATCTCATCGGAACGGTGTTCGTGGAATACACGTGGGACGCGTGCTACCTGTGTGCTGTTGAATCGATGGAGACCAGCTCGAGGTAGTATAGTGAATAAAAAAGATCCCCGTCAGAAAATCATTCCGAATATAAGGCGTTAGATATTGCAAAAGTGAGAGAATTAGGCTCATTTTGGATTCAAAGTAACTGACGGATCGGTTTATTCAAGTATAGCTACAGATTCATTCTTTATCCGCTCTAGTTGTTAATCCCGAACCCCATTACGCGTAAGCGTAGATAAAATTAATGAAATTAATAATGCATTAAGAAAATAAAGGCGCAGAAGTACTTTAATACAACTACCTAGTAGTCGAACAAGTTACTCAATGCGGTTATTAAGCAGTGATAAACATAAGACATATGTTTTTTGTGGTAAAAGATGCTGTTGGCGTGATACGGGAATGTATCTTTTGATGAAAAAGAGATTCGGAGATCAAAAAGATTGACATATTCCAGAGCCTCCGCTACAGGCTCATGCTCACTGATCGCTCGAGTCGGCGCCATTCTCGCACCTACCGTAAGCTTCAATTATGTATTTTGTACTTTGATATTTGATATTTGATCTTTGATCTTTTGCGAACAACACGATTCCTTCAGCTAACCTTCATCAACCAACAGCTCCCGGGCTCCGTCTACCTGATCGTGGTCATTCTCGGCACGATCAACTTGATACAGTCCTACCTGTTCCTGGTCGAGACGAAGGTGACTCGAATTTCCCGCGCCTTCGCGTTTTTGCGCGAAATTCAAATTTTCCTTGAAGGACATTGTGCTCGACAACGTGACGCTGGACGAAGAGGAGGAATTGCAATTGGAGGACGAAGGGACGGAGCTGAACAAGATAGAAAACGGAGATAAGAAGAATTGATCCATGACGAATTTATGCTATTGATAATTGTCCAACGAACATCTAACATATGTCGCTTTAATTTCAAGCTAGAGTGAGAAAATAAGAATTGGCCAGCTCTTATTACCTTTAAGTTCAATCCGCAAAGAAGTAATATAGTTTTTAATCTTGAATGTTAACTTTGTTTATTCTTTTGATGTAGCAATGTTAACCACTTTTACAACTCCATTCTTATTCTTAAATCTCTCATCATCACACAATACAGTGTGGTCTCCGGCTCTAGCTTTAGCTCTTACCGCCACGGTCATCTTGCCACTGTTTTGCTAACTCTAGTTCTCATGCTATGTGAACGAGTTTTGAGTGTAGTAGATTTACCAGCCCCTGCCTGTGCACGTGGAATATATCCAACCGTATATAGATGCTAATATTATTTCCAGTCCGGAGATTGCTGCTTACTAAGCAATTCCCGGTATTCCATCCTCACGTTGAGGAACCCCGCCAACTTGTATTGCATAGGACTGTACAAATGGAGAGGGTAGAGCACATTAAATTGTTTGACCGAATAAAGTTCTAAGATTGGTTATTGCCCTGTGCAGAAATAAAACATCTTCTCAAAGTTGTAGATTCTTTGAAATGGAAGGCGTCGAGTCAGCGGGAGAAGAGAAATAGGGAATAGAATGTCTATGGCAACGGACGCACAAACACACAGACCCTATGCTGAGAGATAGTACTGGAGAGAGTATGAAGACACACAGACACACACACCCTCAAAGAGGGAGTGTTCAGGAGGACAGACAGCCAGACAGGCGTCGAGAGAATGCGCGAGAGCGACAGACGCACAGACAAACAGACAGCTAGAGAGCTCGCGCGAGGAAAGTCCCTGATCTCTATGGCCTCCTCCACGTTCCAGTGAACCTCGCGCGCACTTTTCTGTTTTCTTGCTTATTTGCGCGTTTTGCATCGGTATACTTTTCAATAATATTATTGCCATGTACTATTGACCTTTTCGTACCTTCCTCTGATTGCTCTCGTATTCCCAGCCTTCCAGTGATTCGCCGCCCTAGGTAGTTTTGTATTTGTTCTCTAGTGCATTACTCGTCTCACCCACCCACCTACGCTCATCATTCGTTCAGCATGTCGCCCATCATTCCGTCCGCTCTTCTGCCAAATGGCCGCGAGTCTTCCGCTGTTTGTACTGGGAACCTGGAACGCGAGCTTTTCCTGTCTTATTCTTCTTCTTTCTGATATATTTAAAAAATAACATTGATTTTAAGAGCAAATTAAGAAGCAGATGCAGACGTAGGGAGTAGCGGTAAAGGCGTTTTAACTTCTCTTACTCTCTTAAAATCTCTTATTTCTCTTAAACTTCTCAACTTCTTAACTTTAAATACTTCTCTTGCAGGCCAACAATCCCGACTAGCTAAAAGTGGCCCTTCGGAAGGCACTTGACAGCCTATTAATTTGGATTGATAGACAGATAGTTCGGGCAATTCACATGGAACTGCGGATATGTACAATGATAAACAATGACGAATAAGAACAATGATTATAGGTCCGGTTTTCCTCGTTTCCGCATTCTCGTAGTTCAATTATCGATTGTTTAAAAGGATGATTAGTTCTTACCTGCAGATTGGCTTGATCTCTGCCTTCTCGTACAGATCATTCAACTGCTTGTTTGGAGTTGGAGACGCCGATAGCCTAACAAGTTTTTGTGATCTAATAAGAACACTAATTGTTAAGACTCACAGCATTCCGCCCGGTGAGAAATGTGTCTAATAGCGAATTGACCACCATTTTTGAATTTTCTCAAGAGTGGCTAGACCAATATAAGAGATGTGCATGCGAATTCTTTTGGTCAATACGTTTCATGGTTTTTGGTGACCAGACGGTTATGAATGATGCGTGAAACATAAGCATCAAAAGAATTCTCATGCACATCTCTAGTGAACAAGTCTAGAGGATAATTGGTTTATTGGAGACTACGAAGCAGTTTTCTGCACTCTGCATCAGAAATAGATTGAAAGAGATCGGATTTGGAAAGAGGCGACCATTCAAGCTCATTGAGTAAGGTGGAATGGCCATGAGAGTGTCGTCTAGATGACACCGTCATCTAGATGATACTCTCATATTCTATCATTCGTGAAACTCTCTTATCATGTGACGGCAGCCCACTGTCCTATCATATAGAGCAAAATGAGATGGAGGAAGAGAGGAGATCCTATCATTTTCATGTTATGAATCATTTGCACAACACTAATTGCGACGGTGCGGTCATTGTATACTTTCCCGTTGTATTGCTTTCGCTCCTTCTATTGTACTGACCAGTCTGCACATCTCTAATCGATAATCTCTACACGTGGGCGTTGCCAACTGAGAATCAGCTATCGAACAAGAGGCTTGTGATTTTTTTTAGTCTGAATAAGATTTCCGTCACAACCATCGTTGTCACAAATGCATTATGTTCATTATTCACCTCAAGAAGCTATTTCATATTTTGTTTAATTTTGCGATTTATTGTTTCGACATTTATACGCTATCTTTCAGATTTTACGACGTCGTAATCATCACGGAAAGCCTACATTTCGAAGATGAGTACGGTGACATCGCAATATAGATGGCTACCAAAAATCATAGTACCAGGGGCACTATGCATTGCATAGTATGCACGACCTCATTGTTCAAGGTGGCAAGCAATAGATGGGAACACCAACCCTTGCTCTGTGAACTAAATGTGATACATTACGATATTTTGGCTAATGAATCTTAAGCTGTGCCTCATTTATTTGTTGTTCGTTTTTAGGAGGCGGAAGCGAAGCTGTGATGTAACAACAGATCGTTACGGGAGATTTATTTTCCAAATCATGATTTCACAACAAATATTGTCTAGTACAAGTTCCACAAGAGTTGTCCGAAAGTACGCAAACGATTGCGAACTGTCTATGCAAATAGTTACGCGCGCTAATCTACCTCTACTTCTCCGGCTTCAATTTTTGTACGATTCTAGTCAACGGTAATAGTTTTTTTATTTCAATTGGTAGTTAAGGAGAACAATCGAGCCGTAGAACTTTAAAGGGCCCCTCCAGGCAATATCTACCATATGATTTTTTGAGATCATTGGATGCTCTCAATATCCTGAGTCCCATGCTCTCTCCTTTTTAGTTGAAACTTCGCCGTTACTGAGAAAAAGCTGTGCAAAGATTTCTCTCGTTGTCTGCGTCTCTTCATTCCTCTCTTGTCTCTCACAATCAATCAACCGCTCTTAATTGGTTATCTCTTGAAATGAATGAGATGGTTAGAGGGACCCTTTAAATCGTTCCGTATTTGATGACAACTCGCGTGGAACCTGTTATTGGAACCACGTGAGCTATCGTCAAAAAATCAAAATCAAAACAAGGTCAGATTAAACCGTTATCTGTAAACCTCTTTTCCACATACTAGACACTATCCATATTTAGGAGTTTCAAATCATGCTCCGGTAGCTTCATTCGAAACAGCAATTGCTTCCTGTTTACTGTCCTTCCCCGACGTAACGCATAGCATCCATCAAGAACAATCGAGCCGTAGAACGCATCGCAACGAAACTGCTCGATCGATTTGTGCTCGGGATCAATCAGGATGAATTCGCTATTCTCGGTCAGTCCTCGACTGGGAATGATAACGAAGCGATCGTTGTAGGCCTCACAGTGGTGTCCGATTGAGAGGTGCGTTGGCCACTCGTTGCCCGTTGTGCAGTCAACGGCCTGACACAGCAAGTTATATATTAAAGGGACATGGAAGCCAAAAAAGATTGGCCTTCATATGAAAGTTTATCGCCTAAATAATATAAAAACCAAAACCAGAGTGCACAAAAATTTTTACTTCGCGAGGTATCCTAAAAATCGTTTCCCAGCCAAGGCGCAGTCTTACTGCGTTTAGCGCATAGTACCGAGGCAAATGGCATCGAGGTATTCCCGGAACAA
>LS846875.1:252902-273058 GCA_900490955.1 Micoletzkya japonica | reverse complement strand
CAACGTCGAAGCAAGAGGCTACAGCCGACACGTGCAAGAGGACGAGCCGAGCACTCGAGTGGAGGACCACTCTAGGCGGAGGAGGGAAGTGTTGTCCCGGGATACTGTAGCCGGGCCGGGATTCATGCGATATGGATACTGTAGCCGGGCCGGACACTAGTTTGTAGTCTGCGTTCTAGTTTTATCGACTTGTTTACTCTCTCTCGCTGTGTAGATCATTAGACTAGCTCGCATCTTTGCATATTGCACGTGAGTGAGACTCATTCTCTCGTTCGTGGGACCTGTCGATCGGTCTTCCTGTTTATTGTCCTGTTATTATCTTGTGAACAGTAGACAATACACTTGATTTGGCAAGTCGTTTGAGTTTATACACGTGAATTCGGGGGAACCTAGGCACACAGATTAATATAACTTGTGACTCTCCGCCACATTACCATCACTTACAAGAGTGCAAGGTTAATGAACAATCGATTTATTAGTGTTCTCGTACAACGAACCATATTATTGGATATTAGTTGGATATCCAATCTGATAGTGTAGAATCGTTAATACCATATCTATTCAGCGCGAGATCTGAAGATTGGTATTTCCGCTACGCATTCGCATATAGCGTGATTTGCATCGTTAGTCCTACTCTTGTTGTGTCACTAGGTAGCGGAAGCTATTGTTGACATGGGTCAAGGTCGTTCAATTCATATGAAACACAATCATCATAATGGAATGCACCCTGCATTCTAAGATGAACCTTGGAGAGGACATTTCAATGAACACCCGACAGGTGTTGGAAACCTAAAAGGATGCATCTCCTTACTTCCTCAAGCTATTCGAGCGAGGGATTTTGATTGCATGGAAGAAGGAGAATCCTCGAATGTTATTGTTTCTGAGGAAAAGAAACAACATACATAGAGCGCCATATTGTATTCAATTTGGGAGACGCGTGTCTTATCTATCTTCAAGTACTTAAAGCAGAACCAAGACGGAAAGCGTTGAATACTTTATGTTCACGAATATGCGATATTCCGTAAAGATCTTAAAATCTTTGGATTCTATTCTACATACGGGTTGTTGCCTGCTATGAAACTATGACACAGTTTTCATATCAGAAGGCGTATGTAAAATAAAAGAGGATCTTGCGCGGATGGTATTGCGCCATTACATTGGAGGCAGCTCCGAAAGCTTCAGTGCTATGACTTTATTCAGTCAATGCAGCTTTAATTGTTCAATACGATTTATATCTTGCAATGTGCGGCCTCGTAATGTATCCATTAGTACAACAATGGGTTTCATTCTAATAAGGCTGTTATTAGCAGTATACGGGAGCGTGGAGATCTCTTCCTTGCTTCCTTCATTCCTTGCGTTATAAGCTAGATCTCATTAGCTTTATTCATTACTTATCTTTTGAAAGAAGAAGAAATAAACAGATGTTTAGTCTCCCGCGAAAAGTTGAACGGAAATTCACCCGATTTTCTAGCAACAGATCAAGGACGTCAAAAGAGATCACTGATTGTGAGATACGATCAGTACACTAGGGTTCTCCTTTTGAGCCTTTTCTCCGGTTACGTTTCACGCATCTATGAATACTGGAACATATCTGCAGAGTATGAACACTGAAACATATTTGTGAAAAAGGCTCAAAAAGAGAACCCCCTACATTACACATCACAGAAAGATAAAACGAAGGCAACTGCGATTCTGGCTAAAGGTACGTCTTGATCTCTTCCCGAACCTCGGCTCCACAAGTCGGACACTTGTTGTCGGCGGTCTTGCCGCAATTGATGCATCCACATTCGTTCGAACTGCAAGGATAAAAAGAAATCAGCAAAATATGTAAATTGCTTAAATTAGTCGCATTGAACACTTCACAGATAGGTAAATAAGGTGCTTGTCTGCTCGCGAAAGCTAAAGACCGCAGCATAACTTCAGAGAGAAAAAAAACGCAAAATGCAGCTGTCGGCTAATGTCCACTCGTAACCAGGACAACGTGTCAGAAAATGATACATAGAGCCATACATAGAGCCTTTTATTCCTCTGCAGCGGGTTAACAACCCGTACTGTGATTTTCACATTCTAGAATAAGCTCACATGTTATTGATAAGAAGGCACGTCGAAAACGACGTGACGCAGGCACTTTTTTCGAATTTTTCTTCAATCAAGGCACTTTTCAGTTGCCAAACATGAAAATTAAAAGTAAAAGAAATTTAAAGTAAGATTAAAAGAGAACGGTGTCGCCTCGTAACCCGTTATACCGTATACTGTTCCACTTCGAATCGCAAATTGGCGTCTATTCTCCGACTCGCTCTTTTTTTTGCTTTGAAAATTGCCACGTCGAACCAAAAAGTTTTCGTGAATTGCGTTTGTTCTAAAATATGTAGAGCAACAACTCATCATATTCATTTTTAGCTTTTCAAGCGTGCGTTTCATGCAGAAATGAGCCCGCTAGAATTTATTTTGACTTCCCGGAATCCGATCCACGTCGACAACCACGTCAGTGCTGCGACCACGTTTTATGAAGGGAGCTTTTTAAATTTTTTTGCTGGAACGTGAGCTTAATGGATCGGCAAACACATTAGTCTGAAATTTGGCAAAAAATACATTTCGAATAATTTCATTTGTGACCTGTACGTATATGTGCTGTATTCGAATAATCATCATTCGGTAAAGCGAGAGGATTTGTTAATTAGGTTTCGTAGAATACGAGGAAAAGTGTACCTACGTATGATTAATATCTCATTAAAATGCTTTTAGGCTGTGAAAAAACGCTTCGCCGAAAACGTAGGCACCTCGGTACCCGTCGACGTGACTATTTTATCTATGAATGTTACATTTATATTTCCTAGACCTTACCCATTTCCACTTGCAATGAGGAGCCACCGCCCCTTGGGAAGTGCATAAAAACATTGTAGAGTAGAGTATAATCTAGAAAGTCGGAGCGTATAATTCCGCGATTCCGGTGCTTAGAGAATTTTTCGAGCTTTGAAAGCATGTCATTTCACTCCAAGGCAAGAAAGCAGAATCACGGATAGCTTTTTGAGATCAGTTTATGCTGGAATTTCGGGTATATGCTAGAGTATTAGAAGTTAAAGGAAGAAAGCAGCCACTAATCAAAAGTTTCAAAATTATATGAAATTTTTTCTAAGGTTTCAAAATCCAAGGAAAAACATAGACAATGAAAAATAAAAGAAAAAACTTGAAAATTGCTTGCTATATTTTTTCGTTCCGGGCTTCCGTCGTTGAGAAGAATGTCGCTTTTGGCTTAATCCCTTTCGCTAAATGCAGTAGCGTCGTCGTTGGGCAAAATTTCAAAAAATCATTTCTCGAATACTATTAATTTTTGTTATCTTTCCTTTTGTTTTTATACTAATTTCCACAAGATCTTTCACATAAGCTTCACTTGAAAATCACTTCCGTGTCCCCTTAATTTGGTCACTTTGATATAGTGGAATAAACCGATCCGTCAGTTTCTTCCATTCCAAAATGAGTGTCTAATTCTCTCACTTTTGCACACTCTCTCGCCTGATATTCGGAATGATTTTCCGACGGGCATCTTTTTAATCCACTATAGGATCGATGGATGCCTGCATCAGTTAACGATGGTGTGCCACACTTGTAAGGAACGGCTGCCTTTAACTTTTTGCTACTCATGTAAGGCTGCCTGCATAAATGCTAGGACAATACTAGCCCCCGCCTATGTACCCCCCCCCCCCCGCACTACATTATACTAGTCCGAATTACGCCCGAATGCGACTGTGTCTGCGTCTCTCCAATTCGCATGATCTCTCACCTCTCCTCTCTCCTATTGCAAGCATGATCTACCCTTTGGAGCAGAACGTTGTGCCCCCCCCCTGCACTCACTTTACGGGCACCATGATGAACTCCCTCCGCATACAGTAATCCACCTGGCAGTAGCCATCGCGCACCGTGAACTTGGCCACCTCGTCCTTGCCCTCCTGGCTTCCCTGAAGGACAAACAGATCTCCTATTACTATATACCTAGCTATTGCAAGTTTCACCATACGTGGGCAGGCAATCCCCCCCCCCTCCCCAAATTTTTTAAAAAATAGGGGTACCATCCCAATAAAACGGGGCTACCAGCCATGTAAAACCGGGTTTTCTACCTTCCCATAAATATAATTTGGGGCCAGAAAGGCCAGAAAATCGGGGCTACCACCCGTACTTGCGGGCCGTGCCCACGTATGTGCTTCGCGATAATTGTAAAAAAAAAGGTCGATCTGTATGTACAAGTGCTCGCCGGGCGCCGCCCGAGGAGGGTGCGCCGCCTGGCGCTGGCAAATCAATGCATGCCTTGGCACGTTGCCAAATGTCCCGCGCTTAAGCCTGCCTGCCTGCCTGCCTGCCTGCCTATCGTATCCAGCAAACGGTCGCGCGGCGTACGCACCTGCTTGCAGATGGAGCAGGTGGAGGCGCGGCCGTAGCACTCCTCGCAGACGACGTGACCGCAGGCAACGAACGCCGTCAGCTCGGCCTTGCAGACGAGACAGATGCCGCAGCGGGGACGGACGCCCACCTGCTGCAAAGACGGCGGTGCTTAGGCTGTCCTGTCTGGCGACACGAGGCCAAACAGCTATGCACGTACCTACATTACGTAGCTTTAGATCGCTTACCTTTTCACATTATTGGAAATGCTTTTTTTGCTTGTTTCTTTGTTTGTTTGTTTGTTTGTTTGTTCACATTTACTTATGTGTGATAATTATACTATTTAACTCTAATCAAATACATGGGCTACGGTTGTCCTCAAATTTCTGCAGGCATCCTCACGTAATTAGAGATAGCCAAAAGCAGCCAGATATCCTAACAAGCCGTTGACTTTATGACTCTGGGATTAGACCTCCTGAATCGGTACCGATCCGTGTCCACTTTCGGTCCGGAATGACCACTCTCTTTAGAGAGCTGCCCGGAATAAAACCGAGAGAGGAATGTATGAGCGGAATGAAAGTGGACACGATTGAAAAAAAAACGGAAAAAAACCGACCCTGCCTCAGCAAAGAGTGATGTTGCAATGGGAGACGAAAAAAAACCGTTTTTTTCGCCCCTCGGTTTTATTCCTTTCTTCGCCGCACAGGCGGACCTATCGTGTCCGGAATGAAAGGAGGGAGGTTTTTTTTCCTGGACATGGTTGCGAGTCAGGAGGTCTATCTGGGATGCAAATCACCCGTCCTAACGTGTCCGATCGGACAATCACGCCCATGTATGTGCTGCAACTGCCACAGTGCATTAAAAGGATCCCCGTCGGAAAAAGCATTCCGAATACACGGGCGAGACGGCGTGCAAAGGTGAGAGACTCATTAGACACTCATTTGGGAACTACAGAAACCGACGGATCGGCTTTTTTCCGCTATAAAGGCGTCGATCGATAAAATAGTAATCTCGGAATCAAGCAGCTTTTCTCGTATAAATTCCGTCATTCTGCAATAACTTTTGGTGCATTACGTGATTTTAGCGTGAATCGAGTGGCACTCGGTTTCTCCATTAAAGGAGCCGCTTTAAACTTCAACGACCTGACTCATCCGTCTCGTTGGATTCAATCCATCTCACTGCTCTAGCAGCATAAGGATTATGGTTTTTTTTCCTAATATGCCCAATTCGCATCTACCGAGGTCTCGTTCTATTCCACTATAGCTTGATAGAGGGGCACTCCACACCCCTCCCCCCCTCCCCTCAACCTACCGTATCCCCGGATAACTGGCGGTGCACGTACACGGCAAAGTCTCGCTCTCCGAGCACCATCCACCGTTCCTCAAAGATAAATAGAAAAATATTGGGCATATATATCATTTTTTTTTTAAAATAATAGTATCAAGAAATATCAACTAACAAAGGGAAACAAAACGAATCTTTTCCAAGAACCAACTAGCTGTAGAAAGCAAACATAGCTTATTGAATCATACCGTTTGAATTGAAATATGCAAAACAGCATATCAAGACCCATTTCCGGTACCTTAGGACAGGTGAAGGCAATGTGGTAATTGATGCTGATGGCACTCGCAAACGAGCTCTCCTCCGGCTCGCTTCGTCCGATTCTCATCCTGCAAAAAAACACCCCATTGACTTGTCGCTGCTAATATGGGTCTCTTTTTGGCGCTTTTCCACGGTTACGTTTCAGCGTTTATGCTCTGTAGGCATACCCCGCTATTTATGCAAGCGTGAAGCATAAGCGAGCAAAAACGTCAAAAAGAGAACCCTAGTCGCGAATATTATGAATCCAGCCTGCATCGAACGGTCGCGACAGACATGCAAAAACGATTTCCGGCCGTAAACTCATTCCTAGTTGTTTTCGGCCACGCACAAAGCTTCGTGGCAAACGTGGGCAGCCTTCCCCGCAATATTTTAAGAAACGGGCCTACCAGTGTACGAAATTAAGCCTACCAATTGAAATTTTGTAGGAAATATATAGGCCATACCAAATACCAAAGTAAAATTCCGAACAAATATGGGCCTGCCATCCATACTTCGGGTCGGTGCCCACGTATGCTTCGCGCTCTCGTCACGAATACGAATGCCGGCAACTCATGGAAGATTTTCACACCCACATGTTTGCACTGTTCCATTCCATCACACGTCATACTATCAAGCCCTCTCTTTCTCTCCCTGTTCGGTTCCCTATCCCCAGTATATATTATTATATATCATTGTTCCCTGCTATTCTGCTGTCCCTAGCAATATCCTACTTCATCTGGTAGCATTCGCCGATCCGGATAATGCTCAGAGTCAGGTGGTCCAGGCTCATCAACGGCAGCAGCTCCCCCCTTTCGCATACTGCAAATAACGAACTCTTTCTGGTCGTAATTGTTCGCCCCCTTTCACATTCTAAGGGGTAACTTCGCATCCTAATTATTTTAGTATAGTTTATGTATGCATAGACAACCTACAGGGGAAGGACGCTATCTTCGTTCTCCTTTGCAGCGCGGCCACGCCGAATTCCTCGACGCGTTCGATCATACGCTTGATTCCGACGATTCCGATCTGAAGAGTCCGTCGTCAGTCAACGAAGCAACACATTTGCGAAGGTAATGGGTTACGGGCAGATTACCGTATACCTATCGTGAACTGATAGTCTAGCGCGTTTAGTGCTGCTCTTCTAAGAGGCTTACGGTCCACAAAGCCGTCCATTCGGGGGTCCTAACGTTTATGCTTCACCCGTCACGGGATAACTAGCCACATGCTTATCACCAATTGATCGTGAAACGCAACCATCAAGAGGGCCCGAATGGAATGCTCTATTTTAATAAATGAATTAAACTATTTTAAAAATTGAATCAAACTATCTTCATAATTGAATCAGACTATTTTAAAACTTGAATTAGAATACACAAATAACCTGGGGTACGTGGATAGCGTCTGACCCGCCGTCCCCACTTCGGCTGTCGGGATGCGGCAGACAGACGCACGTCAGAACGAGGGGAATCCGCTCGGCAACCAGCTCGTGGAGAGGCTTCCTGAATCGAGTGCGGCTATCGAAGAATAGAGATATAATAATGCGATCTGGCACGCCGCGAGAGCGGACAGGAATGAAGAGGACGAGATGTGGAGGGACGGCAAACGCACTCAATAGTCGCCCTCTATTCCCGAGCAGAGTTCACCCGATTAAAGTCGGAGCAATGATCGGTGATCGGGGGACGCCAGAGTGCATTCATTGCATTTCATTCATTGTCTCTGCGTCTCGTCACACTCCCTTCCTCTCTCGGAGGATCATTCTTGTACTTTGGTGCTACGATCACCGATCATTCGTCCGACTCTACTCCCGAGGGCAGACGGCACCATAAGGCGCATTTCTGTCATTCCCCCCACAGCATTCCAACCGTTCTAATAGCGAATAGCGGTTTCGCGCACATTTGCAATTCATCCTGTAGGCGAATAAGTGAACCAAAAATTACGAACTTAAAAACTTTACTATGAGTTCCGTAAGCTCTGCAATTTTTGTGGAGATTGGTCAAACCGCGACTCTTGAGGAAATGCTACAATAGCGGCCCCCTCCTCTCTTCATTCGTTTGCACATTGATGACGCGGTCATCATCGGTCATCGGCAGAACCCTTCTACTGAACCAAATAGCCCACCCATCCTTCACCCGTCTTCACCTTCCGAGCTTTTCGGTTCCGCTCATCAGGACTATCACTGGATTGCGGCGCAAATTAGAGTGTGTTTCTTCCGTTCCAAAATGAGTGTCTAATTCTCTCACTTTTGCACACTCTCTCACCCTACATTCGGAATGATTTTGCGACGGATACGCGTATGATCCCGCCAGACATTTAAAAACGGAACATGCACCGGGTATACTGTAACGGAATTTTAAATTACCGCCTGTTACTTTTCGCACTTTTCGTTGCGGAAGTACGCACGCCTAGAGCGGCGACGAGCGTCGCGTGCGCGTCGCCGCCTAATTGTTTTGAATCTCTCGAAGCGAAAAGTATCACGAACTGAAATTTGGCCATGTTCCGTGTCTAATGCAATTTAAATGTCTGGTCTGGGCTCATTTAAACGCTCGTGGGATATTTTTATTTCACTATACCAATTGCGCTCGCGTTTTCCCCAATTGCTCGTTCTCCAACCTCGCATCCTGCAACCTATCTTTCACGTATACATGGAAAAGTCTGCGTATTTATATATTTTTAGTGGAAAAATTGAAGATCACAAGTTACAGTTGTTCGCATTACCGTATAACGCAGAGATTTTCCGATACGTCGATCAGATCGTACAGTCCCTCTGTGTAGCGGTTCGCATACCGGCCGGACATCCTGTAATTAGGAAATAAATAAATCAGAAAATATATTTACTGATAGATCTACTAGACAGGCCTGAGGGGGAAAGAGTACGGTAGTTCCACGAGGCTACCATATTTAAAGCTAAATATCCGTTTCTTTGTGGATCAAATGAGAATCTGAGGAATTTCTGAAAGAATAGATTACTGAATTACTGAAGTATAAAGCTTTCCAATTAAGCTTCGTATCAAAGATTTTTAGGTAGGTAAGATAGAGAGATCAACACTGATCAAAACACTTTCCGCAGTATGCTACCGTAATTTTCTTTATCGTATCCGCGATACAGTAATACGCATAACATTAATGCCACACGTTACGAAACCATGAATCGAACTGGGCAAAGTAGATAATCTCTATGTACAAATCGTCACCACGCTATGTACACTTTGAGGCTACTTTCAAGAATCTTTCGTAATACATCTACCCAACCTTTCCCGATGAGCAAATCCGATACAACGTACGCAGTTACTGGTTAATGGTGAAATGGAAAACTTGTGTGCCTCGACTAAACTACAAAACTACAAACTACAAAAAAGCGAAATGCAGTTCTTCACACAGCCGAATCCGAGTACTCGCTTTCCGTCTCAACGGGCGAGCTTTCGAAGAAATCGAGCGAATCCCACAGCTCATCCCGCTGCAGGCGCGACATGAACGTAGCACGGAGCTGAAATGAACGAATCCATACAATATATTTTAGAATACATAATAGAATATATAATAATAATAGAATATATAATAACTGATCTATTGAATATATAATAATTATTATTTTGCCAATAGTAAAACCTTCCGGGACCACATCAAATGCTATCTGCATGCGCCTCTGGTACAATTTGCAATTGCTAAGGACGTGGCAGGTTTGGATTGCATTTGCTCCACGTAGTGCCAAGCAGCTATGCACAGCATAGTATTATTGACTAAAGCGTTCCGTCAGTTAGCCGATTCCTACTTCGTTTGGACTCTCTTCACACCGCTTCGCTCTCTCGTCGAAAGTAGGAATGAGGCAACTGACGGAACTTTTTCGTCAACCATACCAGAATAGTCCAGTCAGATCGGCTACCGTATACCTGCAATTCCGCGCGGGACACGAGATTGGGCGGCGCGACGCGCGCGGCGATCGTCTCCGCGGCCAGCATCGAAACGACCTCATCGAGCGTGCGCTCCACGCGCTGCGACACCTGCACATCAAGGGGGGCATACGGTAGGAAAGGGGGGGGGGCATGTAGTACTGAGCAGTAGTGGTGGCAGAACGGCAGGGATCGACAGGAATAGGAATATTCATATATTACGAAAGAACGAAAGCCTTTCTACAGTATACCTACATTTGCTATTCTACATACAAGAGCAACCCACCCCCCCCCTCCCCTCCTGTCCTACCTTCCTAAGTTGCCGTCCCACCGGATGGAGGGCGTGCTGCTTGAAGAGGTCGCGAAGATCGGCCCCGAAGCGGAAGAGCGAAAGCGAGAGAACGTTGGCCGCGATCGAGGGGAGCACGCGCTGAATGGTGGGAAATCAGGGTATTGGCGGGAAGATACAACTCTTGAAAGGGTAGCTAAAATATTCGCGGTTGAGCATATAATAATAATTATTATTATTATGCATACAGTAGCATGTCTTATTGTTAGCCTAGAAAAATAAAGACATAGCCACAAAAAATGGAGATCCCTCGATAACTCCCATACCTCGCTCGGGTCCCTCCTGAGCAGTTCACTGACGGTCCTTCGGATGGGAGAGGGGACCATCTGACCGAGCGGGGGCAGGTCCTCTTCCTTATAAGTTGCACTCTTCATGTGGAAGTAGAACGGGTTCTCCCTGAAAGCAGCCACGTTCTTTCGGTACTTTCACATCCATTCGTCCCGTGCAATTTTTTTTCAGTTGCCCGCACACACCATTAGACCTCCTGAATCGAGTCCGACCACCGAATGTTTGTGGCAGGGGATAAATTTCAAATACTCGTATTTTCAAATTTATTTTGCGGTAGGGGTAAATTTCTAGCGGCGGTAGGGTGGGCATGTAAATCGAGAAATTAGAACAACGGGTAATTTTGCGGTGCAGTATGGCTCATTTTATAGCATGGTTTGCGGGAGGGGTATTACCCCGAAAAATTTAATCAAATACAGTATTTTTCCCCTGGTTTGTGGTTATGCTTCATGAATGACATGAAGAATAACTAATGTTATAACTAATGTTTGAAACCTAACCAAGGAAAAGTGGTCTAATTTGATTAAATGGACGCGATTCAGGAGGCTTACACACCGGGCATGATTAAATTAGCAAAAAAATAGATAATCTTTCGCAACGATTATTACCGTAGCTATCAAAATGACAAACTTGACCCATGGAGCAACCCGACCGCCGACTGCCGTACCCCTTTTCCCGTGTGTTGATATAATGTTGCGAAAGTAATGTGAATAGATGGAATTGCATTGACGGCGAATACCTCGTGAATATCTCGTAGGCCAGCGTGCCGGCCGCCCACGTATCCGCCAGGCTAAAGTCTAGTCGGCAGGGCGGGCGGGCCGTCGTGATCTCAGGCGCGCGCGTCGACAGGTTCCCGCCCAGGTCCACCTGCGCATAATAAACATTTGAATTTCTAATAATTTAAAATACTCCATAAACGGAGACCTAAAAAGCTTAAGCGGCATGAATAAATGACGCCCAGGTCCACCTGCGCATCATAAACATTTGAATATATCATTTCGAAAAGGACACATACGCGGGCACAGTTCGTGCTAGTTGGCGGCGTATTGCAGTAGTTTTCAAAGGAAGGCTTACTGTAGACAATAACTAAATTGCGATAACCGCAGACTCCGCCTGCCTACGTATGCATAAAAGCAAAATACAGGCTATAACTAAAAATGTATTAACTACTAGATTTTGAGGAAAGATTCGACAAGCTTTCCCAACCGTCTCGTCGAAGTAGTCCACTTCAAAGGAACCGGTGGCCAGAGCGCAGCCAAAGTCCGAGATGACCAGCGAGGGAATCTCGCCTGAATTGTGCAATTAGTCAAACATTAGGAAATTTAAATGAGAAGAAAAACTACTTAGAGAAGATTGAGTCAGTTTAGATTAACGCGGGAATCACAGCGTACCTTGTACGTCATACGACAGTAGGATGTTGTCCGACTTCATGTCACGCTGTGCCACCTGAACAAGGAGATAAATATGCAAAAGATTGAAGTTCAAGAGAATTCTTTTTTTTAATGTTTATGCTGTATAGTAAAACTAGCGCTCCCTTCCATTACAAGAGTCAAACTGAAGCACAATAACCCGCGTACAGGCGACCAAACCACCAAATACGGTCCTTTTTCCGTAACCTGCACATCAAGCAGTCGTTGGCACGGTGCCAAAGTTCACCTTGTGATGGTACAGGAACACGCAGCCCTCCAGAAGCTGGGCAAGCAGAGCTCGGCTGGTCCACAGATTCCTACGGTTCGTCCGGAGATAGTCCCTCAGGGTGATACGGTACCTACAAAGCACGATACCGTAGTACTCTACGGTAGTATTGTAAAACACTCGCACGGACAAATTTATTTCCTTACCGTCTTATTGCAATGCATTGAGCGAGCACTACTCGTCATACAAACAGTTCGCGATAGGCACACGGTCACCAAGGGTTACCGTAATCCATTTACAAAAGGTTTACGAGATACCTCTTCATAACGATGAACATGGTCTTCGGATCTTCGGGGATCTCCTGCGAGAGATAGAACGAGGCCGTGGGCAGTGCCTCGGGGTACCTTCAACAATTTAATTAGTTTAGTTTTCTTCGCTTTTACGTTTTAATAGGCTTTACAGTAAACGATACGAAGTGAACGTTTTGCTATTCTTGTCAAAAAAATATTGGATAACATACGTGGGCATCGACCCGAAGTGTGGGTGGTAGGCCCAAATTTCTTGGGAATTTTACTTTGGTAGGCCAATGTTTTCTACAAAATTTCAATCGGTAGGCTTGATTTCGTACACTGGTAGCCGCATTTCTCAAAATATTGCGGGGAAGTTGCCCACGCATGATGGATAACAGGAAACGAAAGCTTGTACCTTTGCCATTCGTCAATAATAAAAGAAGATTAACTATCAAAATAACCAACCTCTCCTGAGCATCCGGAAGAATGGGCATTCGGTCAACGAAAGCAGTGGCCATGTGCACGATATTGGGATGCTTGCAGGGCAGGGGACGGAAGCTGGAAACATAACTATCATACATGGGCGCGGACCGGACAGTCGGGTGGTAGGCCCCTTATCTTGTAAGAATGCTTAACTTGGTAAGGCGTCTTATTGTTACAGGTGCCTCATTGGTAGGCTAACCAAAACCTCAAGTTATTCACTGGTAGGCTCTAGTTCAAAATAATGGGCGGCATAGCTGCCCATATATGATAACTATTATTGATGAAACAGTTCCGTCAGTAAGCTAATCCCTACTTTTCCTGGACTCTCTTCATACCGCTTCGCTCTTTTGACTGCTGGGAAAATTCTATCAACCAAAACCCAAAGTTTAGCCTATGCAGCAAAACCCGTAAAGAAAACATACTGCAATAAAATCACAAAAGTAAATTCACTAGAGCATTCCATTCGGGCCTTTTCTTACCAATACGTTTCGCTACTTCGCGTTTCCAGGCACGGCGCGATTATCAATGTTGCATGAAACATACGCAACAAAAAGATGCGATTCGAATGATGCCCAGAAGAACTCACTCTGCGATCTTTCCCTTGAGGAGTTGGGTCGCCTTGGGCAGCGGGGCCAGCTCCACTCCCATGCCCCTCCACAGCACCTCCTCCTCCCGGCCCCACCGCGTGTCGAATTCGTAGTTGTACATCAGCTTCAGCGCCAGTGGATAGGCCTCAATATTATATATTTGCTTCTTTCCAATCTCCTCTATTTTTAAAGGGACATGGAAGTGATTTTCAAGTGAAGCTTATATGAAAGATCTTGTCGAAATTAGCATAAAAACAAAGGGAAAAATGTTAAAAATTAATAGCATTCGAGAAATGATTTTTTTTTAATTTCGCCCAACGACGACGCTACCGTGTTTAGCAGACAGGGGCCCAGCCAAACGGAATCACTATACTGAACGCCCGACGTTATTTTTTCTCAAGATAAGATAAGGAATTTCATTATAATTTTGGTCGAATTTTATTCCCCCTTCTCACTCCCTTTATTATTGAAGGAAAGCGAACGTTGAGAGAGCTGCGCAGTTCTTTCCGCTAACCACCGTGAAACTTCAGCCGGAGCCGGGCTTTAGCCTACGCTGGCACTTTGCCAAGAGAGTTTCATTCACTGCGTTTAGCGGAGGGCGCTGCAAAGATTTCTCAACGGTCCTTTTCCTCCAATAATAATAGCTCTTAAACAAATCTCCCAATACCTAACAATAAAACACGGAAAAAAATATGGCCGGAGATGATCTACTTAGGTAGGCGAATAGAATAAACCTCACCTTGAGATCGCGGGTGTCCGAGGAAGCCGTTTGCCTCTGGCTATGCAACCGCAACGCGTACACCGCCGCGTTGCAGCCGTACCCGATGCTGCCTCCTGCACGGAATGCGTGGGTACGGTAATGGAAGAATTACCGATTACCTCCTTGACAGAGCCATAAAACCGCAAACTGACAAGGAATCTTATCCTAATCTTATCTTATTTCGAAAGAACGAGAAAATACGAACCGATATCGTACTCGCTCAGGCGATCGGGCAGGGACTCGCCGCGGAGGTGATCGTTGTACCGTTCCTTCGTGCCGAATAGATCCTGAACAATTAAAATCCATAGAAGCACAGCTTGCAAGAATTCCTGCTGTCAACTAGCGAACGAGCTGCATGATTATCTCTGCTAAATGCCCGGCCCTTTTCGCTGTACTATTCTCGAAAAAAATAAATAAATAAATAAAAATTTTATATTCAGCATGAAAGTATAATTCACCCAACCTACCCTAACTCGCTCAACGATGCCCGTCTGCCGTCTGGGTCGCTTGAAGAGCAACTTTGGCCGTCTAATCCTGTTCTGTTCGTAGCCCGCGAACACTCGGTGGTTCATCGTCAGAGTGGAGAAGGGGCGGGCGATCGCGCGCTGGTTGCGAATCACCATCTGGATCTGCAAAAAAAAAACAAATACTGCTTGGCGGTACATTCGTGACGTCTTAAGCAATAAAGCATAGTCATTAGACAATTTTTTTGCAAGATGTCCACCAGATAGATCGTTTCCTCCCTCTAATAAATCCAGATGATCCAGATGGTGCGAATCACCACCTGGATCTGCAAAAAAAAATTACTCTAAACCTCGAAGTACATTCTGTATTACAAAAAAGGTTTTATTTTGGGTAATGTCGAAAATTAGAGGGTCCACCACGTAGATCGTTTCCTCTAATACCATAAAACCATAAAAATGGACCATAAACTCAGGGCGTACCATTCTGACGAACGGATTGCGAGCGGGCACTCTCGGTACTGCGACAACTCGGGCGACCGTTTGCGTTGTACCGGGTGAGAGGAATGGCCGAAGGCGAGGCACGACCTTGAGAACCCATGTCCCGTTCAGATTCTCGGCCCGAGACGCGATCTGAGAAGGCATGATATAACAATGCTCTTAGGAAAAACCTGAATTTCAAAAGCTTAACACTCAAAAGCTTACCATTAAGGAGGACAAAAAAACTTAATTAAAAAATCTCAATTACACAACGTTATGCTGCGTAGAACAGATTCGTATGCAAATTAAGAGAGTGGAGGTGAGACAGCATGCAAATTGGAGAGACGCAGAGACATTCGGAATTTCGGAACGCGGCCTAATAAAGCGTCGTGTAATTAACGAGGCCTCCTTAACTTCCCTTTATTAAAGAGGCCCCTCCTTAACTTCCCTTTTCCCTTCCTAGGAGGGGAAAGGGAGGTTCGTACCTGCTGTGCGATGCGTAACGCGCCCTTGCCGAAACGCTTCATCGACATGCCGAGAAGCGGGTCAGTCTAGCTTTTAGTTTCGCAACATGACACGACCAGCAACTGATAAAGCGGCTTCTACGCCTTACAAAAGGCGCAGCCTCGAGAGCGGAAGCGCTATCGCGAACTGACTTCAAAGCTACCGTATCCAAGAGGGGTATCCTAAAACCCGGGCCGGGGCCCCGGGCCGGGCCCGTAAACTGCATCCTAAAACCCGGGCTGAAACTACGGGCCGGGCGAGTTCACCCCGGGCCGGGCCCGGATATTGTCTCCTAAAACCCGGGCGGAATTCACGGGCCGGGCGGGATTTCAAACTCGTACAGTATTATTCTGGCCATGATCTGCGTGTTCTAACATGTTCTCAGTACAGTATTATTAATCTGCTGTAATTTACATCTCATAATTTGTTAATTGCAGGAATAATGTTTTACTATTGGAAACTGTTACATATACCCAGCAAAAGGAGAAAAGGTAAATAATAGTGATAACCACTACCTTTCAGAATATAAAATGAAGAAAAGACAAGAGGAAGAACTCAGAACATCAGGAAAATAGTGAGACAGATTGGGATAGTGGGAATTGTCCCCTGCAAGTCTCGGATGACCAGGAAAATAGTGAGAGAGATTGAAATAGTGGAATTGCCTCCGGCAAGTCTCGGATCGTCCGGATAATAGTGAGAGATATTGAAATAGTGGAACTGTCTCCAGTTAGCGCAGTATGTTCAGGCTATCTCTGGACTTTGTTACTTACATAGTTCTTGCTTTCAGATGAAGCTAAGGGTAAAGAAGATGGACATTGTCGAAGGGAAAGGAGTGGCAGTGAATGCAGCCAACGAGGAGTTACGAAGAGGTAAGATAGATGTCATTTAATGCATTCCGGCTTCGTTCTGGAGATTGCATCCCTCTGGACACAATCTGCAGTACACTCGTTAGTATATGGGTTATATCGGAAGCCATTACAATGTTCAGATGTCATGCATACAGTATCTCCGAGATTTCCTGCAGGCACCAAGGTCCTCTCCCAAACTGAGAAGAAGCAGCTTTCCAAAGCATACAAAAGAGCCTTCGCAGCAGCTGCCGATCATGGAGAGAAAGTTTTTAGTTCCTTCAGATCTTTCCAAACTAGCGACTATCTATCTCGGGGGGTTATGGTGCTTTCAGATCTTTCCAAACTAGCGACTATCTATCAATTCCAGATGCATAGTTCACTCGGCACAGCATTCCGCCCGGTGAAGAATGTGTCCAATAGCGAATTGACCACTATTTTTGAATTTTCTCAAGACTGGCTAATCCAATCTGCACCAAATTTTCGGAGGAGTTAGAATTCATAGAGGCGATCTTAAGTTTAAAAATTCATAATTTTTCGTTCACTGGTTCGCCCACAGGATCGGATCCTATGCGCGGAAACCGCTATTCGCTATTAGAACGCTTGGAATGCTGTGTCGGGTCAGATTTATGACCAGCCTTTTTTGTCGCGGTCAGTATCATTTTTATTGTATTGTACCGTTTATTTCTTTTGTTAAACTTTCACGAAATTTTGTTCAGATGGCCAAGACGCGCAGCAAGAAACAGGCTGCGAAGCGGAAGTCCGAACCCGATGAGACCGAGCAGAATGGGGTGAGTCGCGTTTTTTTAAAATTTTTTGTGTTTCGATTGCTGTTTGATTAGTGAATTATACATTAACGTAGGTAATAACAGACTTCACTATATCACTAGTTTTAGAACAAGCGCGCGAAGGATGAAGACGTTCCCGCATCGTTCACGACCAAAGCTAAGGCGAAAACTGCGAAAAAGTCGCCCAAGAAGAAGAGTGTAGGAGAGGAGCTAGACAGTTAGTTTCTGATTTTTTTGTGACTTTTTTCATTTAAGTGAATTAAGGTTATCCTTGACCAATACAATTATAAGGAAAGTATTTGCAGACGGCGAGGAGTCGGTAGATGAAGTAGAAATGGAGGATTTCGAGAGCGAACGTGCCGAGGATGAAGATGGGGATAGCGATGAAGAACTCACAAACGTAAATTGAGTGATGATTAGCTACCGTCAAGCTAGTAAATTGTGGGCCGTGTTTGAAACACTTGAAACAAGGCCATATCTCGGCTGGGAATGGTCATACAGAGTACTGGTAGGAATTTTTGGAATCCTCAGGACGAGATCTACTTGTGCATCAAGTTTGATGATTAGACAACTCCAAACCGGTTAAAACGGCTTTTATATATCTTGAATGAATGAAATTCTCGCTATCCCTGTTCGAACGTCTCCAACGCCACATTTTTACGTTTTAAAGGTCTTTAAGCTTGATGAATCATTACCAAGCTTGATACACAAATAGATCTCGTCCTGAGTATTCCAAAGATTCCAACCAGAACTCTGTACGACCTTTCCCAGCCGAGATATGGCCTTGTTTCAAGTGTTTCAAACATGGCCCACAATTTACTAGCTTAACGGTATTCTTAAACTATTCATGCCTACATCTAAAGTGCACTGGATGAGTCTGAAGTGTTTCAGACGACGTTTATTCAGCTACCGTAATCCACTGCACTTAATTTTTGGTTCTTTTGACCACAGACTTTCGTGATAACAAAACGAGACAAAATCAAATGCAGTAATATAGTCAGTTAAAGGGCGCCTCCAGGCAATATCTACCATATGCATTTCTTGACATCATTGGATAGCTCTCAATATCTTGAATCCCATCCTCTCTCCTTTTTAGAACTTCGCCGTTTCTGAGAAAAAGCGGTGCACAGATTTCTCTCGCTGTCTGCATTCCTCTCTTGTCTCTCACAATCAATCAACCGCTCTTAATTGGTTATCTCTTGAAATGAATGAGATGGCTGAAGGGACCCTTTAACAGCTTTGGATAATGTTTTCACGTTGTTAGCAAGTAATTGTAAAACACGCATAGACAGCCAAGTAGGATGAGCTGTTCAGGAGACTGGCGAGAAGCTGGACTTTGACTCTGAAGCATTTCCCCTCGAAGAGAACGACAAGGACGGAGTGGTCAACATGCTCACACAGGTACTGCCACTTCTATTTTACTGTCTCGTAGTTATTTATAAAGGTCATGTTTTTGGGGCTTTTTCATTCGCACACTTGATGCTTCGCTGTTAAAATTTTATGATCTTGGCAATTTGAACATGTGATTCTTTCGTGGTCCATGCTGATCATTTTCAGATCTTTCTCCGAACTGATATCGATCTGAATGGTCTCGCACAGACCATCATAGCACAGTCTCCTGTGGTGGGGTGCGCGATCGGGGTACGGTAGACTCCTTTGCTTCATACGTTGGCAACGCTCGCAGACCATGTTTTGAGAAGCAGGTCTACCAGAGTACAAAATTAATGAACCCTAATTAAAAAAATATAGAGAAAAAAATGATCTCTAAGACGACACTGTTCATTCTCAGATTCCTTTCAGCCGGCGGAGGAAGTGGACGACGAGGACAACATTACCTCAAACCGTCGTCTACGGGCTCATCTCCATTCTGCCCAGTTTACCGAAAGATCAGGCAATTTCTCGTTCTTTATTCCGGGAAATGGGACCACGGGCGATGCTACGCTCTTTCACAATGTGTAACGTACATGCGCGTGATTGTCCGATCGGACGTTAGGATGGCTGCTTTCGATTTTCCCTTATTATGTAAGAATGTTCGGGCAACACTAGCCCGTGTATGATTTGTAATATTCTTTTTTTCTGCTTTTGACTATGTCTAGATTTTAGATTTATCCATTTAGAAAGTATTTCAGAAATGCACGCAAGATATGCTCGAACTGCTCAGGACCCGCGCTTCGAAGCACGCGGAGAAGAGTACGGTAGGTATGGGCAGTGACTTCAAATTACAGTAATGACAGCATTATTGTTTATGCATTTTTGTTAGTTTCTTTATATCAATCAGAATAAATCAGAATCGATAGTCTTTGCTGGTGAAGCTGGTAAACTCTAAATATGAACCGTGGGGTTATGTTCTACCGTAGTCCAGTCACGGTGCTGTCGTAGTCCGGGTATACGGTATGTATCCGTTAAGATGCGTCAGTTCGAGGAGCACTTCGACTCCTTTCGTCTCGGCTTCTTCGTCAACGAGCGAATGCTCCACTTTCCGGTCACGGTTGCGCCTCCGGCTTTCAGGGAGCTACTGTATGTTGGCATTTTATAGTGGACTAAACGGCGATCCGTCAGTTTATTCCGTTCCAAAATGAGTGTCTAATTCGCTCACTTTTGCCCGCTCTCTAGCCTTATATTCGGAATGGTTTTCCGACGGATCTTTTTTTAAAGGGTACCTAAAGTGTCAGAAAATCTTTATTTTGAGTTTGATCTATAGCTACTCTCGCCGCGAAAATTTGCAGCGTAGTAGGAAAGGAAGCGCCGTACAAGTTATTGACTGCTATGAGGGAGATCAAAGGAGGCGATGCCACTGGGCAAAGAAGGCCCTTCCTCTCACCTCCCGCGAGAGAGACTCACCCCCTC